>OZ005738.1:53338147-53650647 GCA_963930755.1 Eudasyphora cyanicolor | reverse complement strand
GCCTCATTCATCATTGTTTTTGTTATTCGATCTGTTGTGACTTTTTATAGTTTTGTTTATGACTATTGAGTTCGAGATCGTTGTTTTTGTTTTCTGTTAAACAGAAAAACAAACCTTCTTTAAAAAAAGAAGAATAAGAAATGTGTGAAATGTATTAAGGGTGGTCACTGGTTGGTGGACGATATCGTTTCGGAAGCTACCAAGCAACCTCATCGGGCCTTGGACAAAATACCCCGTCAATAATTGGCACAATATGAGAGCAGCTCAATATGAAATAATTGAGAACTGACTTCAAAGTCCCATATCTCCAAAACATTGCAGACAGTATTTCTCAACCTTAATACATCCCCACACTTCTTGTTTGGTTTTTTGTGTGTCCCTGCAATTTGCGGGGAAGGCACACGATTTGTTGTTATTGTCGCTTCTTACAGCGACAACAAACGTTCGGCCGTACTCTGCCTCATTCATCATTGTTTTTGTTATTCGATCTGTTGTGACTTTTTATAGTTTTGTTTATGACTATTGAGTTCGAGATCGTTGTTTTTGTTTTCTGTTAAACAGAAAAACAAACCTTCTTTAAAAAAAGAAGAATAAGAAATGTGTGAAATGTATTAAGGGTGGTCACTGGTTGGTGGACGATATCGTTTCGGAAGCTACCAAGCAACCTCATCGGCACCTTGGACAAAATACCCCGTCAATAATTGGCACAATATGAGAGCAGCTCAATATGAAATAATTGAGAACTGACTTCAAAGTCCCATATCTCCAAAACATTGCAGACAGTATTTCTCAACCTTAATACATCCCCACACTTCTTGTTTGGTTTTTTGTGTGTCCCTGCAATTTGCGGGGAAGGCACACGATTTGTTGTTATTGTCGCTTCTTACAGCGACAACAAACGTTCGGCCGTACTCTGCCTCATTCATCATTGTTTTTGTTATTCGATCTGTTGTGACTTTTTATAGTTTTGTTTATGACTATTGAGTTCGAGATCGTTGTTTTTGTTTTCTGTTAAACAGAAAAACAAACCTTCTTTAAAAAAAGAAGAATAAGAAATGTGTGAAATGTATTAAGGGTGGTCACTGGTTGGTGGACGATATCGTTTCGGAAGCTACCAAGCAACCTCATCGGCACCTTGGACAAAATACCCCGTCAATAATTGGCACAATATGAGAGCAGCTCAATATGAAATAATTGAGAACTGACTTCAAAGTCCCATATCTCCAAAACATTGCAGACAGTATTTCTCAACCTTAATACATCCCCACGTTTGTTGTCGCTGTAAGAAGCGACAATAACAACAAATCGTGTGCCTTCCCCGCAAATTGCAGGGACACACAAAAAACCAAACAAGAAGTGTGGGGATGTATTAAGGTTGAGAAATACTGTCTGCAATGTTTTGGAGATATGGGACTTTGAAGTCAGTTCTCAATTATTTCATATTGAGCTGCTCTCATATTGTGCCAATTATTGACGGGGTATTTTGTCCAAGGTGCCGATGAGGTTGCTTGGTAGCTTCCGAAACGATATCGTCCACCAACCAGTGACCACCCTTAATACATTTCACACATTTCTTATTCTTCTTTTTTTAAAGAAGGTTTGTTTTTCTGTTTAACAGAAAACAAAAACAACGATCTCGAACTCAATAGTCATAAACAAAACTATAAAAAGTCACAACAGATCGAATAACAAAAACAATGATAAAATAAAATAAAATAAAACAAAACAAAACAAAACAAAACAAAACAAAACAAAACAAAACAAAACAAAACAAAACAAAACAAAACAAAACAAAACAAAACAAAACAAAACAAAACAAAACAAAACAAAACAAAACAAAACAAAACAAAACAAAACAAAATAAAATAAAATAAAATAAAATAAAAAAATAAAATAAAATAAAAAATAAAAACAGGAAAAGAAAACCAACCGGGCACCATGACCCTTAGAATTGCAAGAAGATTTCGATGGGCTCCGCCCATAACTAAGGAGGAGGACAAAAGTGTCCAGAAACACGGAATTTATTGGTACTCATGCACATTGTCTTGTCTTAAAGACTGGTCGAAATATGACGAGATGGATATTGATAACAAAAAAGTGTGGACAGACGAACTACTATTATAATAGAAAGCATTTAGGCATTAAAGGTATATCAAGACATGAATCGGCTATGTTAGTACATGCACCTCTCTTCCAAATTTCATTTCGCTCGAATGATAAATCAGAATATGAATATATAAGAGGACTATATTGTAATCTGAATAGATTTTCTACAAAACATGGCAACATTCGGTCTTGATTCCAAAACCCCCATCTCCCTTTCATTTCATGGATATCGGTTGTAACAAGAGTTTTATACCGTTTGTAAGGAAAAATTGGGCCGTTTGAATAAATTGTGGTTATATCTTAATGTGAACCAATGCGTTTTCTCAAATTCAACATTGCTAATCTATATTGAAGATTTGAAAATTTGAAAGCAAATCCTTTCATAACTGATAACGGAATTCCAATTACGATAAAATGGTTAATTTGCCATATTTGTTCTTTTACTCAGTTTTTAGTTACGCATTTTTTCCTAGCAACTATTATTCTTAAAAATATGTATTTTCGCACAAACAAATTGTGATTTATCTTTAACATCTTCCATAATGTAAATGTGATATTAATTAACATTGTCAATAGACATATGATACAATAGATAGTTTGAAATTAGCACTTCGTTATGTGAATTTGAATAAACACACGGTCATCTGCTATTAGAAACAAAATAAATCTGAGTAAGTGACTGGATGCGGTCATAGTTAGTTTGGACAACTGCGGAATTGAAACCTGACCTACAGCTATCTACTGGAAATACTTAATGAGTAAAGGAATAGGAAACCATTAATATTGATGACATTAAGTACCAGATGAATAAAACTGTATTTGAAACAACAAAAACCATTTTATTGACAAATCTGAGCGGAAAAATACCAAACAAACGAAGCCATACATATTAATCACTTATTATATGGAATTTTACAAATAAGGGCTAATTTTAAAGGTCATGACATGCCCAAACGTTCGCATAGCAAGAGCGGTGGGAACGTCATTTCGGCCAAAACTTCTTTTCAATAAATGCTGAATCGATTTTGCCATGTCAGTCTGTCTGTCCAAGTGTTCTTGTGATCAAAGTTCCGATCACTAATATGAAGCGATGTTTACGAAAACTGTTACAGAGACATTTCATAGACAAGGGACGATCCCTATTTGAAATGGCATATCGGCCCATGTTTTAATATATCCCCCATATAAAGGTACCCACCGATGTCACTTCTTGACGCTCTAGAGAACACATTTTTCTATTGATCTGGCTGAAATGTAAGAATTTATACTTTATTTTGCACTTATCGTCCCACGTGAATAAACTGATATAGCCCCCATACATAGGCCCTCCCGATCAGATTTCTTGACGTTAAAGGGGACGTCAGAAGTTCAGCCATATTGCTGAAATGTAAGCATTTATAATTCATATTGCATTAAATCGTCTCTAGTGAAAATAGCGTATATCGGTTCATGTTTTGATAAGTATAATCCCCTTACACAGTACAACACATGATTTGAGACTCAATTCTGAGAATTGGACGTGAAAGTAGTCCCAAAAATAAGAACTTCTACATCATTCGTTAAGTCAAGTTAGCTCAATTAATAATTTAATGGTCATACGAATATTTTTGCTCAAGGAAATATCGAAATATCTCTTTTGTGTCTGAAGCAAAGTTGTAGATATTGGATAGGAAGGTTGCATGCCGATTAGAATTATTCGTGATAGTTGTAATTTTTTTATTTTATTTTATTTTATTTTATTTTATTTTATTTTATTTTATTTTATTTTATTTTATTTTATTTTATTTTATTTTATTTTATTTTATTTTATTTTATTTTATTTTATTTTATTTTATTTTATTTTATTTTATTTTATATTTTTAAGTTTTTTTCATTTATTCTATTTTATATTATTTTTTATTTTTATTTTACTCGTATTTTATTTTATCTGTAATGTAAATAGATTAAAGGTAATTTCAAGTAATTTCAGATAAGTCTGCCTGTTTGGCTGGTGCGCTCGATAATTCTCGAAATGTGAGAGATAATATTTTAGAATTTGTATGAGATAATATTTTCACCTATCTAAGGCTAAGTTTCAGCACATCCCATGTTAGCCAATTTTTCTAGTACCTCCCCACATAGACATAACAGTCAAATATGGAATCCCTTATATCTTCTATGCAACTTACACGAAGTTTGTGTAATTTTGCACAAACAATAATGTTTTGTTATCTTATTTTATTCTAGTCTTTTTATATATTTATTTAAACAAATATATATATACTATATATATAACTATGTGTTTATATATTAAATGAAATATATACAGCCATGGTAATAAATATACTACCACAAGTCAATGTTGCTCTAAAAAGTCAACTATGCGCAAAAATGCAACTTTGTTTGTTAATATTTCTTTATTTACCTACAAGATAAATTCCATCGGTTACATTGAACTTTTGAATGATGTCCTTATCTCCTTTTTGGACGATATTTATGAGTCGTCGATTATTTTTCAACAAGATTAAGCCCGAATACATAAAGCTAAAACTGTGACGGACTGGTTTAACACCAAAAATATACCACTGCTGCGATGACCTGCGTTAAGTATAGATCTAAATTCGATCGAAAACGTCGTGGGGAATATGGCAAATCAAATTTATGACAATTGGCGGCAATTCTCCAATCTAGGAGACCTCCGAGCAGCGATAAATAAAACTTGGAGTGGAATACCCACATCACTGCTTACAAACTAAATTTATTGCATATCATAATGACTTAAAGAAGTAATTATGGTGTCTGGAGCTAATACTCATTATAAGACAAATTATGTTTTCTAAAAAAAATGTATTGTTTCAAAATTGTTTAGTCTAAATTAATTTGGAAGTATATATTTTACCAATGAAGTACTTTTCATTTTTCTTTTAAAATTCGGATACTTTTAATAAATTGAAATGTCAACACATGTTTTGGTTAACAAATCATTTAAGAACAATCTTCCAATAAAAAGTTTTTCCAAAATATAAAAACACAATTGCATCGTCCTTTTTTTATGTGGAAATATAATTATTACCATGGGTGTATGTATGTTAATACTAAATTATTCCTATTCAACGAAATCTTTAAATAGATGAATAGAATTCTCCGTAGAAATGTTTCATTCAATTTGAATGGAAATAAAATGTGTTTTTGTTTATATTTGAATACAAAAGTAGGAATTTTTTAAAACTTACCTTTTTTTTGAATCGAAAGTAAATCCAAATAATATTCAAAGCAAAAAACTTTATATTTGTCTAACGTCTGCGGTGGAACTGATTGGCGCTTTCACAATTTTATGCAGGTTTTGGATTGTTACCGAAATTAGCAAAAAATAATTGTTCACTTTATTTTTAATTTAATTTATCGCACGCACTGCAGCACCACACCCTATTCAAAAACTCAATCTCGTGGGTTTATCGTCGTCGTTTAATGTCAATTGTTTTTTATTTAATAATAATGTCAATTGTTTATTAATTAAAGTTTTTCTCTTGCACAAGTTGTTAAACATAAAATAGATTTCGAATTTGACAAATTTCAATTTCAAATTATTATTGGATAACCGTAGGGTTTGTTGCAGTGACTGAGAAACGGGCGGAGACGAGGAATACTTCACTCTCATAACTTTACCCATCCAGAAGATGCGTTGTCTCGATCTCGGTTCGTTTTAAATTGTAGCAAAAAATTTCGATTTTGTTATCGGTGATATTTTTTCTTTTAAATTTTTCTTTATTTAATTTTAATTTATTATTTTTTCTTTCTTTACTTTGCAGTTAAAATGCTTTGTCCGTTAATTAATAAATTCTTGATTTTACGTGCTAAATTTCAGACATGTTCGACCCGCCGATGGCGATAACTTTTTTGGGTAACACGAGTCTTAAAAATATAGTACACATTAATGTCTCGAATCTTTAGACAGCAAAAAAAAAAAAAATACGCACGTAATATGAAGAGCAGATGTTCTTGTTACGGATGTCTGAGGGCCAAAGACCTACGAGATCAGCTATTTTATAGTCCAACGCACATTTATTTCTATTTATTTATAAATTCGCAATGTTATTGTGTTTGTCCGACAAAACTTATTTTTGGGACTGCTTTCATATGTGTACACACTTCACTAAAAATGCCCTTTGAAAACTAAAAATCACTGCCGAATTTGCCACTCCTCTGCAAAGTGTATCGTTTGTTGGTGTCTCAATGACAGACTGAACTGCGGGTGCCATCGTGCAGTGGTTTTTATAGATGATAATTTTTTGTTTGTTTGTAAGTTTGGTGGAAAATGTTGGAGAGCTCCACACATCGATCACGAACCATAGCAAAATACTCTCTTTTTCTCTATAGGCGGCGAATTCGCCCCGCTTCGATCACATATGCACGTTGTCGGTCATACTGATAATTACCAGTGAGAGTGAATGTATCGCTCGTGCTCCTCTACATATACGAGGTGCGATCGTTGATCGATGGCCCCTTTTGTGTGCTTGAGAGATAAGTATGAAATGCTTTGTTTGCCCAAATGTTGTGTTGGGTCTCTGTTTTGGTTCTTATCTCTTGACAGATTTAACTGCATTGTTTGTCTCTAACTGCAGTTGGAAGAAATGTCAAAATTAACTTTGTTTTAATAATTTGTACCAGTATTCATGTTCAGATTTGACGATTGCAGAACAATGATGTTAACATCAGTACTTCTCAGATGTTGACCTGGATCTGTTGGAAGTTCTTACGAGTTCATCCCTGTTGTAATATTTATTTGTAACTAACTCGCCCAGAAACACTTCCAGTTTCGTTTGCCAAGATTCATTTAAGCATTGATCTATGCATTCTATTGAAGTAGCTGTAGAACTAGCGCCAAGACATTTATTCTTCATTGCATTTTTCCCTTCCGGAATAGAATGAGCTATGCAAATTTTTTCTGGATCTCCTGAGAACTTAATTCAAGAAATTCGAAAAAGTAAGCGAGTCTAAAAATAGCACTATCAAATTGTCAGCTTAATTCCAAAAATGAGGTGACGCTATCGACAAAATCTGATTCCCTTTAAATACTTAATAGATTGATGGGAGCGAGACCGTTGGTGAAGCAAGTAACCTGGGTTCAAATCATCGTAAAACATAAATAAGTCTATAAAAATAAAATAAAAGTAAAAACGAAAGAAATAATATTTTTTTTTTAGTTTTTCTAAAGTGGTTAAAGTATTGAAAAAAGAAGGTTTTCCTTTTTCAGCAATTCAAAATTAGTTCCGGAAGCCTCATCCCTTTATAAAAAGAATCGGTTGGGGTTAATTCCCTATTCGATTGCTTTTGGGAATTTTTTTTACTGGGCTGCTATTAGACTTAGGGAGTTATCTGGTCAGGAAATGGCTCCAGGCCATAGTGTCATTCTAGACACAATGCCTAATATTTCGGGTATTGTCGATTTCGCTACGCATGAAACACTTTTTGAAAAGAAGTATATTTTACTCTTATATCTGACAGATCAGAATGGAATGGTCGTATTGCAGAGCATAGGAGATTCATTATCTTCTATATCGACGGTTCCAAATTCAATAATTATGTGGGCTTTTTGTCTTTTCTAAGGAACTTGAGCTATCCATCGCAAAGAGGCTTCCTGATCACTGTAGTGTTTACCTGGCAGATATATTAGCTATTATAGAGTTAGCAGAATAGCTGAAAATTAATGTTCTGACTAAAGTCAGTATTCATATTTTCTCTGATCTGAAGCTGCTATAAAATCCCTGGAAACTGTATTTTTGCTCTCGACTGTCACAGATCTCTGACCGAGGTAGCTGAATAGTTCAATATACACCTGATATGGGTGCCGCTCCAGTTCCCCTGGACCTGCAAGTTCTTCTTGGAAGAAAGAGTCCAGACGCCAACAAATGATGGGTGTCCACTAGACTGGAACTGCATACATTCCAGGCTGATGTGGCCATGCCTAAACTCCAAACGCACCAACACCCTACAGTCATTATAGAGATCGGAGGTCCAACTTATAGTGTCTGTCATGACAGGTCACTGCTTATAGGGCAGCGCTCGAAGAAATTTAAGGTCTTGCGAAATGACTTTTGCAGAAGCTGCGGAGACGAAGCGGAGGATGAGTCAATATAACAGTGTCTGTGCTTCGCTCTCATTCCTTTGGGGGAGTTAGCTGGCTTGTCTGGTTCAACGGAAAGGGCTAGGAAATACTTACATATATTTTTCCTTACATCAGGAACCTCATATTTTTAAAATCTAAATATTTCGAATTATATTCCGTTTAAGGAATATGAATGCTGTTTATCCGCCAATCCATTAAAAGGAGCAGTGAACCAATATGGCCCATTTTGGAACGTAGCCTGAGATAGAGCAAAATATGACCTCATACCAAATTTGAAGTCAATCGGTTCCTTCTTTCGATAATTATCGTGCGCACAAACCAGACAGACGGACGGACTAATTTCAGTCGAACATACATAGGGTCTTAGGTCAGTACTTCAATATGTTACACTTTTGGCGGTAGTATACAAATGTTGACGCTATGTATAATATATGTATGTATTTCTGTTTTATACATATATATGCAAATTCTTACTACAAATTGTATTCATCCGTGTGTCCGTCCGTCCGTCTGTGTACCTCCACCTGTCTATCGACATGATTTGTAAAGAAAATATTTACCTTTTTGCGACAGCGTTTGTGACAAACAAAGTTGTTTATCTTAGTTATGCATACAATGCCAATAAATTCACACCATCTTAGGTGTTTTGTTGTTGCATTAAAAACATAATTAATATTCTAAATCTTTTAATAGACAATCTCGTATTCACTGAACACGCATATGCAGATCTAATGCAATAATTCGCCACGATTAAGTCAGTATCTGATGTCGATTGAATCTCGACTTAGGCAGGTTGTTTGTTAATTTATTGAATGGAGGAACGAACACTCGTTCACCACATCATGACAGTGACTATGATTGTGACAAGTTTTGCAGGAACTGCATTAAAGGTAGATCCGTGGTATGATATGTTTATCGACAGGTTTGTAATCAGCAATTTCTGCTCCATCGGCCCGGGGAATAATAAATTGCTATACCCAGAAAAAAATGCCAACTGAACATTTGTAGTTGAGACGATTAATTGATTTGTTGCACTGCAAAATTATTACTAGATCCATTTAACTGTTCTATCGATTAGTTGAAGCAACAATTATGAGGTTGTCACAACCAAATCATTTTCTCTGTGTTTTTTGGAAGGAATGATCAATTTATAGTGCTCTAACTACACTATGCAAAAAATTAACACTTGTTGAAAAATACACGGACTTGACAGTATAGATTCGATTCTACTACCAAAGGGTAGTATAACCCTATACATACTCGGTTTGGCGAAATTGGTGACCAATATTTATACCCTACACCACACTGTGGTACAGGGTATTATAAGTTTGTTTCACGGCAGATGTTTGTAACACCTTAAAATAACACAGTTGGCCCACCTTAAAGTATACCGATCGACTCAGAATCACTAGCTGAGTCGATTTAACGATGTCCGTCCGTCCGTCCGTCCGTCCATGTAAAGTTGTTCGTCGACTACAGGTCGAAATTTCACTCCGATCGTTCTGAAATTTTGCAGTTTAGAGTATTTCGCGGCTGTTAAGATCGCTATTGAATTTGGTTGAAATCGGTTTAGATTTAGATATAGCTCCCATATATATCTTTCGTCCGATTTGGCCCTTTAGTCCTATAGAAGCTGTATTTTACATCCGATCGTTTTGAAATTTAGAATGGTAGAGTTTCTTGATCCATGAACCAACATTGCCGAACTTGAAGAAAATCGGTTCAGATTTAGATATAGCTCCCATATATATCTTTCGTCCGATTTGGTCCTTTAGTCCTATAGAAGCTGTATTTTACATCCGATCGTTTTGAAATTTAGAATGGTAGAGTTTCTTGATCCATGAACCAACATTGCCGAATTTGAAGAAAATCGGTTATTAGCTATAGCTCCCATATATATGTTTCATCCGATTTGGCTCTTTAGATCCAATCGTTTTTATACCCTACACCACACTGTGGTACAGGGTATTATTTAAGTATAAAATGTCCCAAAAGTAAATTTATGTAAACAATTTATAAATGAATTACAAAATTTATATATCAGAGTTATTCAATATTACGAGAGTGGTGTAGGGTATTATATAGTCGGCACCGCCCGACTTTAGCCTTTCCTTACTGGTTTTTATATAGGCCTCAAAAGTTTCTGAAAATCAGTGGGCCCCTCGAAAAAGGTATCATCACCTTTTGTCCAACAATTAATTCAGACTTGGTGATACCGCTTAACTATATTTGGCAATAATGTTGCTAAGAATATGCTGAAGTTTCTTAACATTTTATTCGCAAAAAAAGCTTCCCGCAATTTTTTTTTTAAAAGTGTAGGAAAAAGTAAAAAATTCGATCTTTCTCATATTCTCAGAAGATGTTGCCCTAGTATTTGGGAGTAATGACCCACACTATTAAAAAAAATGAAATGAAAATTGAAGGCAGGGGCGAGGTCAAAGTTCAAAAATTTTCATAATTTTTTTATCTTTAATGGTTTTTTGAAGTTAATTTTAATGCTACAAAACCTAAGAATTTTAAAATAGATATCTTGCACAATTTGTTAGCTAGAGTGCTGTAATGTTGTACGTATGTATCTGGTAGCAGTCCACGTGATTTTTCCAAAATTGGGCGGGGTCGGACCAATAGGCGTGGCACCGCCCATATAAGCCAAATTTTAAAAATTTGATATCTTGCACAATTTGTTACCGAGAGACCTGGAATTTTGTATATATATATCCGTTGGCGACCTACATGATTGGTCCAAAAATGGGCGGGTTCGGACCAATAGGCGTGGCCCCGCCAATATAAGCTAAATTTTGAAATTGAGATATTTTGCACAATTTCATAGCGAGAGTGCTGGAATTTTATGTATATGGTGGCAGTCTTCGTAATTGGTCCAAAAATTGGCGGAATCGGACCAATGGGCGTGGCCCCGCCCATATAAGCCAAATTTTTAAATTGAGATATCTTGCACAATTTGTTAGCTAGAGTGCTGTAATGTTGTACGTATGTATCTGGTAGCAGTCCACGTGATTTTTCCAAAATTGGGCGGGATCGGACCAATAGGCGTGGCACCGCCCATATAAGCCAAATTTTAAAAATTTTATATCTTGCACAATTTGTTACCGAGAGACCTGGAATTTTGTATATATATATCCGTTGGCGACCTACATGATTGGTCCAAAAATGGGCGGGTTCGGACCAATAGGCGTGGCCCCGCCCATATAAGCCAAATTTTGAAATTGAGATATTTTGCACAATTTTATAGCGAGAGTGCTGGAATTTTGTGTATATGGTGGCAGTCTACGCGATTCGCCCAAAAATTGGCGGGATCAGACCAATGGACGTGGCCCCGCCTATATAAGACAAATTTTGAAATTGAGACACATATCTTGCACAATTTTTAGCGAGAGTGACGTCTGGTGGTAGTCTACGTTATTGGTCCAAAAAGGGTCGGGATCGGATCAATGGCCGTGGCCCTGCCCATATAAACTAGTTTTGAAATTGAGATGTCTTACACAATTGTTCAGCGATAGTTCTGTAATTTTGTGCATATGTATCTGATGATAGCCTACGTGAATGTTCTAAAAAGTGGCGGGATCGGATCAATGGACCTGGCCCCGCCCATATAAACCAAATTTTGAAAATTAGATATCATGCACAATTTGTTAGCGAGAGTGCTGTGATTTTGTGCATCTCACGCAGTCTACGTGATTACACAAAAAAGGGCGGCCCATAGGAGCCTTATTTTAAAATTGAGATATCTTGCACAATTTGTTTAAGTGAGCGCTGCAAATAGGCGGGATCAGACCAATGGACGTTGCCCCGCCTATGCGAGTATAAGCCAAATTTTGAAATTGATAGTCATATCTTGCACAATTTTTAATCAAGAGTGCTGTAATTTTTTGCATATCGATCTGGTGATAGTCTACGTGATTGGTCCAAAAGGGTTGGGATCGGACCAATGGGCGTGGCCCCACCCTTATAAGCAAATTTCTGAAATTGAAATACCTTGAACAATTTGTTAGCGAGAGTGTTGTAATTTTGTAAATATGCATTTGATGGCAGTATACGTAATTGGTTAAAAAATTTACGGAATCGGAAATCTGAAGTCTGGGGGCAACGAAGTGGACCGGGTCCAGCTAGTTTTATATAAAACAGTTATTTCGGTCACTTTTCAGGGAAATTAAAAATATAAATTGAGATATCTCTGAATCGATTTATTTTTTTTTCCTTAATTTTTTTTTATAAAAAATGGTCCATATGTACTCTACCGATGGTGTAAATTTTGGAGTGGGGGCGACTTTGGTTCAGAAGTTACATTATAATAACTGAAAATCTTCACAATTAGAAAAAATATTTGTGTGTTTTCAACTATATTTTGTTTTTTTATTTTAATATTTTTGCTTTGTAATTTGGTGAAGATTTTCTGTTATTAATTGAACTTCCGAACCAAAGTTGTGCCCACTCCAAAATTTACACCATCGGTAGAGTACATATTGACCATTTTTTATAAAAAAATTGAGGAAAAAAATTAGATCGAATCTGAGATATCTCAATTTATTTTTTATTTCCGCGAAAAGTGACCGAAATAAACTGTTTTTGATAATTTTTTATTTTTATGTAAAGAACGTGGAAAAAGCTTAAAGAAATGATATTTTCTATTTTCAATTTCTTATGCTGTGTAGCATTAAAAGTTAACTTAAAAAAACCATTACAGAGGAAAAAATCAATTTTTCTGAACTTTGACCTCGGCCTCTTCCTTATATCATTCAAATCTGATATTCCGTTCAAAAGTTATGTCGACTTCAAAATAACTTTGGCTCCCTATAAAATCTAAACCACTATGAAATTGGTCAAACGGTAAAAGGCCTTAATTCACAGTGGGTCGGTTTCATTTGGAATTACCCCAAACTTTTCATATTTTAGGCAATTTTTTTTTGATGATTTTTAAAATCACCCATTTTTAATTTTTGTGACATGATTTTTTAAATAGTATTGACATATCTTCTGATATTTTGCATTTTTGATTCGCATATCGCCAAAAAATTTTGCACATTTTTTTGCAAATTTTTTGCTTATTTTTTTGCATATTTTTGATATGCACTCAAATTATTTAAATTTGAGTGATTAAACGTCTAAATACAAATTTTGGTTCAAATCTGATGAAAATTGAAAGATATGCAAAAATCCGAGGTCTACATATTATTAATCGTCGTAAAATTCTAAGACGATTTAGGCATGTCCATCTATTTTTTTATACCCGAAACCCTTCACACGAGCAACGGTAGTCATAAGTCCATGTTGTGATATAGACCCCATACAAAGGTCCCTCTAGATTTGACATATATGTATCCGAAACTAATCCCATGTGATCCATGGTGGAGGGTATATAAGATTCGGCATGGCCGAACATAATCCGTCTTTACTTGTTTTTAATTCAACATACTCTACTTTGTAAGGATGCATATAAGTTCACTACTATTACAATTATGTTTCAGTCAATAGCAAAAGTAGTGGCTGCCACAACCAATTTTTTCTCTCGGTGCATATAGCATATAGTATGAATATCAATTACTTAATTTTTTTATGAATAAAATCATTTCATATGACTTCGAAAGCACACAACCGAAACTTCATTAGAAAGGCACAAGTAATAAAACCAATTGTATAAAACTTAAAATAAAATATGATAACCGTACTTTCGCAAGTAATAACCAATTTACAATCTCCGTTCTCCCAAAGCTTCTGTTAAGTAAGTAAATTATAATTTTACAAATTACCGTCATAATACATCATGTACTCGTTCACAATTCATGGAGTAATAGGAAGAGATCTTGTGTATAATATTATAATATAAACAATATTATTATTAAAATTTAATTGTGCTTACCATTTATCTAACAGATGTATCAGACACTAAAACCTTACGCTAAAACTCTCATAATTATGCACTAACTAATAAATTAATAAAATGTGAATTTTAGGGAATAACTAATTAAAGTAGTATAGTAATTATTAAATACATTAGAATAATATACATTAGGTTTAGGATAAGAGTGGCCATTGTGATAACACAGTGACTTAAGGAAAAATATAAGTTTTTCCGGGACTCTTCCGATAAACCAAATACATAGATGCTTAAGAGTTGGAGGATTTTATCATCAACCATGTTTGCTAAGTCTCCAAGAAAATGTCTATGCAGAAAAAAATTATGTCTCAAGATTAAAGATTTGCGGCAGTGACATATCTGGCAAAAAATTTTGTCTTAAAATTAGAGATTTGCGCCAAAGATGCCCTTAATCTTTGAAATAAGTAATTTTTCTATTTAAAATTAAGAAAATTTACTTAATGAAATTATCCATATTTTAAATACAAAATGTATTTATTTTAATGACTAAGGGCGTCTGTGGCGCAAATAGTTAATTAAAAGAGAGGGGGACGCAGTCACATCAGATATTCTATTGATTAGCGTCCTATTCTTCAGAAAAATCATTTCTCCAGACCTTCAGTCATTGCAAACACTATAAGTGAGTCGTCGGGTTTCAATATTGGCAGCAATGAGTTATCCCATATGAGCACAATCTCCCAAGAAAGCTTTCAGGTTTCTGTTCTCTTGGAGCGTGTAAGATAGTTCCTAGTCATTCAAGTTCTTCCTATTTGCAGTTCCCTGGTATGTCACTGTTCCTCTTGGAGTGCTAGCTAAATCACTCTTCAGCGGACTTATTAACAAGATCATTCCCCACGTACGACACAGTAACAGCCAAAATAACAATGACACACAAGAAATAGAAGTTTGACAAATAAATGTAGACAGCGACGTCGACGACAAAATATTGAGCAATCGCCGCTATTTTGTTCGCTATCGTTGAGTTTTCCTTTGCAATATTAAATGTAAAATATTTAATAAACAACAGATTCTCTATTGTCTGAGACACAATACTCCGTTTCTAACTTTATAGACTCCAACGTTAACAACAATAAAACGCCGCTGCTTAGAAAAAGAGAGTATAATTAACTCTGAGAGAGGGAGAATATAATTATCTCTCATATACAGTCAATTTAAGAAGTATTCCTTAAAATAATGGCAACTGTCATAAAATTAACTTACAGAACCGTTTTTCTTAAGTCAGCACAGCCTTAATTTCATTCCTCAAATTTTGCAAACTGATTATTAAGTCCTACTATTTGTTTTAATGTCAACATCATTGTTTTAATGTACAAAATCCCTAAAAGTATTGAAATATTACTTAAAATAATGAAGCTTGTCAAAAGAATAATGATTTTTTCTTTAATTTAAAGATGTAAATTTAAAGATGAACGTATACAAGACTAAAGATAAGGGTTTCAATTAACCAAATAGAAATTCCTTTATATCAATGAAAATTTCATAAAAAACATTTACAGGTTGTCGTTATATTAATGAAAATTGTTTTTAAATTTATGCCCAGGTCGCATACTTGAATAAAATATGTGTCGTCATTAATTTTATTACTATCTATTTTTTTTGTAGTGTACCATAAACAAATAAACTATACGCGGGTTCATACCCCAACCTTTTTCTATTGCCCTTTTTCAGCTAACGAGAGATTTTTAAAGAGCTTTCGGCTTTGAATTAAAAAGAAAACACATACAAATTTTGAGAAATTTATGAAATATTTATTTTGCACGATCTAGTCGGCCGATTGACCGGCCCCAAACGGGAAATAAACTGTTTACAGAACTCAAAATTCAAAAAAATCCTATGTCTCCAGGGAAATACTACTTTCTTCGTGGGGAGATGACATAGCAGAGGAGACGCGTAGGGGCGTTCCTCTGCTAGAGGTCAGTTGGCATTAAGCTACTAGAAAGGTGTCTCTTAATCAGAAATTTTGAATGAACCATGATATACTGCGGTCAACCCCTAGGTTTGCTAGAGTCGTAATTACAGCAGATGAATTTGTGTTATTGACGCTCTCTCTATATCTAAGAAATCTGATATAGCATAATCCATAACCGAGAGAGATCCTTCAATAAATCTGACTAGATCATGCAGGGCGGTTTCACTGGACTTGCCCTTGCTGTATCATGCTGTTTAGTGGGCAGTTGCCTGTGATCAATTTTTGACCTAAGGTTTATTCTATTAATCCCTTCAGGGTTTAAAGAAGAAATGACGATAGACTAATTGGCCGGAAATTCTTAGCATTAGTATGTGACGGCTTTCCTGCTTTTGGGATGAACACAACCATCTGAATGGAGAGCCAGGAAGCACTTGTATCAGCCACTGCCTGTATGCTAGGTTAGGTTGACTGAGGATGACGCCCGGCGAGTGAGACCAAGCGTCCACTAAGACCACATTTGGTCCATTGTAATTTCTCATAAGTTCTTCGTCATCCTTGTTAGTTGGATTCAGAGTTTCGACCGGATGCCTTGATGAATTGTGTAAGTGTGAGTGGATCCATCCCTCTGAGTTCGTTCAGCTCCTGAAAGAAAAAAGAGCCCATTATCTGTTTGTTCTATGGAATACAAATGGACATTTGCAAAGAAAATTACAAGTATCTTCCACTTCGTCAGGGTCCTGACACCAGCGGCATAAGTCGCCATTCCTTAGTCCAATTCTGAACATATGCTTATCAAGGCTATTGTGTCCTACTATAAGGCCCACAACCTGTCGTATATTCTCTTTATTCGTACCAAAGAGCTTTTGTTTGCTTACATCTTGCTGACGATTTCCATCTCCGATGCCGGAGGTTTTTATATCCTCCACCATAGAATAGGGGGTATATTCATTTTGTCACTCCGTTTGTAACACCTCTAAATATTGATCTGAGACCCCATAAAGTATATATATTCTTAATCGTCGTAAAATTCTAAGACGATTTAGCCATGTCCGTCTGTCCGCCAGTCCGTCCGTCTGTGGTAATAACGCTACAGTCCGTAATAATAGAGCTAGGTTGATAAAATTTTGGTATACATATTTCTTATAGTTGCAGGTTGTTTGGGATTGCAAATGGGCGATATCGGTACATATTTAGATATAGCTCCCATATATAGCATCTAACTTGTTGTGATTCCTACTGTTCCCATCTACTATATTTTTTTGTGTTTTCGGCGTTATTTTCTTTAGGTTTGAGTTATTTTGTGAGGTCACATGCTATCCATGGTGGAGGGTATATAAGATTCGGCGTGGTCGAACTTAACGCTTTTATTTGTTATATTTTGATTTTATATCAAGGTAGATTAACGAAAGAGGTGGGTAAACATCAGTCTCGATGTTGCTCAAGGAAATTACCTCTGATTTTGCGAGTTTGTCTGCAGCTCCATTACCAAATATATTTATATTCGAGTTCCCAGCACAGGGTAATATTATGCTGTTCTTCGAGAACCTTAAGCTCTCTGCGACAGCGGCTGACTCCCATCGAACTAATATTTGTTCTCAGTAGAGCCTTTAAAGCGGCTTGGCTGTCGATGATAAAGCAAATATCGCTTCTAAGTATTTGCATCAGCGAATTTAATTTACACATTGAATGTTGTGTGACGAAAGCTATGAGTTTATTCGCATTTATCAAACGATGGTCTAAGGAATTTAACGACCCATATTTGGCTAAACAACTTTTCACATCTCTTGTTAGGACTACATTGGAATATGCTTCGGTTTTATGGTCCTCTCATTATAACATTTACGTTGGTAGGATTGATACAAAAACAATTCCTACTTTTTGCATTACGTGGTCTTGGCTGGAGTGACCCTCTAGATTTGCCACCTTACTTGAAACTGATTGATCTTCCTTCCCTTGAGAAAAGAAGGTTTATGTTAGGTATTGTGTTTATAGTTAAATTGATTAATGGAGAAATAAATTCACATTATTTAATTAGCGAATTAAGGCCCAACTATAATATACATAAGCTAACTTAAGTAATTCCGTGCGGAATGTGCGTTAAGTTTCACACCATGCTTAAGCAAATGGGTACTGAGAGAGAGCTGAGAGAACTTAACGAAAAGTTCACGTAAGTAAATTATGGTTTGTCCCATATGATTTGTATGCACTCGCACCGTTGCTTAAGTTAGCTTAAGTCAGCTCATGCATATTATAGTTGGGCCTTTACGCTTTAACATTCCAGCTCGTTCGACTCGTAATTTTATTCCTCTAAAAATAGATTTTTGTAGATTTAATTATGAACAATTCAATCCTCTAAACTCACTTCGCAGAAACTTTAGCTCGGTTTACTCGCTCTTCGCAACTTCCGACTCTATTTTAATGATAAAACGCGTAATCCTCGAATCTAATATTTAAACTCACTTCGCAAAAACTCTAACTCGGTTTACTCTTTCTTCTCATCTTCTGACTCGATTTCAACGATACAACGCGCAGTAATTGAATCTATTCATTAACTATTTTTCTTTTTTTTATTGATCGTACATTATCTCGCGCTATTTTAAAAGACCGTTGCCGGTCCAGTTTCCTGCTACGCCCTGTTCCTGCTAAGTTCTGCTTCGTTCCTGTTTTTTATGTTCCCGTCAATATCCGTTCCTGCAATGCTCTGGTTCTGCTGTGCTCCTGCTACGTTCTGTTTCCTGAAATTTTCGGTCCCTGCTATATTATGTTCCTGTCATATCCGTTTCAGTAACGCTCTGGTCCTGCTGTGCTCCTGCTATTTTCTGTTCCTGCCATGCTTGGTTTCTACTAAACCACGTTCCTGTAACTCTCTGTCTCTGCTGTGCACCTGTCCTGTCATGCTCTGTTCCTTATACGTTCTATTCCTGCAACTCCCAGTTTCCTGTTGTGATCTCTTCCTGGAATACTCTTTTCCTGAAACACTCTGTTCCTGCTGTTCTCTATTCTTGACTCGCTCTATTCCTGCCATACTCTGATTCTTCAACGTCCCGATCCTGAAACACTTTGTTCCCGCTGTGTTCTGGTCTTGCTACCCCCTGATCCTGCTGTATTCTGTTCCTGCTACGCTCTGTTCCTGTTTTCGCCTTGTTATTGCTACGATCTGTTCCATCTTTACCATCTATTTACTTTAATTTCGTTAAATTTTGTTTGTTTGTTTTTTACTTTCCTGTTATTCCTATTTCCTCTTATTTATTTACTTTTTCTTTTTGTTTTAAATGTTATTTATTTTTTATATGTATATATATTGCTTTATCTACGGCTGCTATTAGCTAAGAATAAATAAATATTCCTCCCTGAACGTAGTCTAAGAACTATCATCTTTCTTGATATAGCCAATAGTACAAAGTGTTGAGGCTAGCATTTTCTGTAACCTTCCATAGCGTCGGATGAACTTTCTAGGCCATTACAGAAATCTGTCCAGGATTTATTTTGAGCCATTCTCAACTCTTTTTTGTGCCGTTTGAGTTCTTCCTTGTATGTGATCCAGCCTTTGCTCTATTGAAGAGCCTCCTACAGCACTTCGCCAGCATAACTAATTGAGACGACCACCATACAGATCGTTGTTTGCCCCTTTGGGTTCTATTTGGGACCTGCGGCTTGACACGAGTCATTATCCCCCATAGTTTGCATCTTCATTTCAGGTCTTTTTGGAAGAGACCTGTTGAACATGTCTCTAAATTTTCGACTTTCCTAATAATGGGTGGGAACCGGAATTAGGTGGCTTCGCATTCATGCAGAAGCAAATATATCTATGGTCTGAAAAGCTATGAGCATCTATAACATTACAATCAGAAATCATTCCACTTAAGAGATAAAGGTGACATCGAGCACCTCCTGTCTGTTTCCAACAATGAAGGTAGGTTCATGCAATTGTGAGTCACACCTTAACGTCAAGTTTTATACCTTTGGCCGATATTTTGTTTCACAATTAATTTTCATAGATCCTTCTATCATAATAAAAATATAAAGATTATTCTCTGAAAACTTTTTATTTTATTTAGAACTAACGTCGTGCGTTTTTAGGATCACCCTTTACTTTTAATATATTCTATAAGTAATTTGCCCCGTTTGCCACTCCTACCAGTGATTTTAATGTACAGGGTGGCGTCTCAGTGTCATGTGCCACATAAATGGAGACCAACCAAACATGAGAGTTTTCTAACTCAAGGCTGGCTGATACTATGTCTTCACTGCTAAAAGAAGGAAGGCTGTTCTTGGCAAGTTTACTGGCTCTACGTTTTACATTACCTGTACCTTGAAGCAGCTTAAACTCTGCCGTTCTAAGCCCACAAACTATAGCATTGTTCCTGGATTAGTACCGTCATGAAGAGGTTCTGCACGCATCCAACCGCATCGGAAAAGGGTAAAACGCAAGTTCCCGCCTGATGCAGCTCTGACACTTGCGAAGGGAGAGAGGTTTGTGGGGTATATGTATACATATCACATTTCTATTTCTACTTTTTTACGAACTACTTTACTTTACTATTTTAATATTGTCAAGTAGGTGTAGAAAAACATTTTGTTTAAGCTTGTCGAAAAGCTTCCGGAAAAAAATTATTGATTAAGAAAATTAAAAAATAAAAAGTATATACAGGGTTTTCCAACAAGAGGTGTTATTTTGAATCACCTGGTATTTTGGTAGCTGTCACTCTTATTCTTTGACATTTGACAAGTAGAAACTACGCCATTACTAAAAATGGAACGATACACTATCATCGAACGTAACAAAACGATCGAACGATACGATACGAACGACACAAAATCATCTTGACTGATGAGGCCCATTTCCACCTGGCTACGTCAACAAGCAAAATTGTCGCATCTGGGGCTGGGAAAACCCAAGAGTTATTGTTTAGAAGCCTCAACGTGTGACTGTTTGGTGCGGTTTATGGCCGGCGGGGTCATTGGACCTTACTTTTTCGAAAATGAGGTTGGATCAACAGTTACGGTGAATGGATTGCGCTATCGAGAGACGATTAATGATTTTTTATGGTAGGAGTTGGATGGTATTGATCACGGCGCTACGTGCCACACATGCAACGAAACCATTGCTCTGTTACGGGAAATGTTTCCGGACCATGTTATCTCTCGAAGAGGTGATCACAATTGGCCACCGAGATCTTGTGATTTAACACCTTGCGGCTTCTTCCTTTGGGGCCACGTGAAAGATAAGGTCTACGCCAAAAGTCCAGCGTCGATTCAAGACCTCAAAGATAGAATTCGTGAGGCTATCGAGGACAGCCACTTTGCGATTTGGTTATGGAAAATTTCATGAAACGGATATGGTCCTGTAAGCGTGGTCGTGGTGGCCATTTGGCTGATGTTGTTTTTCATTATTAACGGCATACCTTCCTCTTTATTATGAAATAAACATCCGATCATTTATCTCAAAAAATGGCATTTTTCTTTGAATGCCAAAATAACAACTCTTGTTGGAAACCGCTTTACATATGTAAATATATAAAAATAGTGAATTTTTGAGATATACATTACGGGACCCCCGCACACGATTTCGTAATTTCATCACACACAATTCCGTATTATCATGGGAATATAAAAGGCATAGCGAGGGATTTAAAATTCGGAGTTTGATATATTTATCAACAACGCTCAAACGAAGCTGTAAGCGTTCAAGGAATTAATCCTTACCAACGAACACCCAATAAATTATAAAACTGGCTATACAAATAATTATTATCTCAAATTAATCTGGACGTCCAATCCTTTTAAAGACAATCATTCAAGCCATTATGAATGTCATGCGAATTGTTTTTTTTTTTAAAGACGTGGTCTCTGATGAATCTTTTGAAGATCGATAGGAAGAATTATAAAATATTACATGAACTATGTACAGGGTTGCCCATATTCGACGGACCCACGGACTCGTTGGGCCCATTCCAATCGACGAGGCTTGTCCGCAGGCAACAATCTTTGCGTCAATTGAATTTTGTACGGGAACAAATGCAAATCAACGCGAATAATCCGTTGTAAAGTGGACCGAGCCATGCCCAACTGCTGAGAACGGCGTTTTTGGGATGTTCTTGGGGACCTCTCAACACTGGCTCGTACGGCAGCGATATTCTCGGCCGATCGCCTTGGGTCGACTGGAAAGTGTTTTTTTTGGATTTAAAAAAAATGGACCTAGCGCAACTGGCGAACGATTATTTTCATAATAAAACTGAATAATTTGTAAACGTTGTTCAGGCGTAAGTCTTTCCATGATGAAATGCCAAACAATACTTAACAAAAATAACATGACAGCATGACACGACTCACACGTGATCTGTCAAGAAAGGCTATTGAAAAAAGTATCTCTACTTAGATCACCCCATATGTTGAAAGTTGCGAATACAACAGGCCAGCTGATATCACAAGGATTTTGATGGGTGAGTTTTTTCTTTTCGTTGAATTTTCAGTTATCCATTCGTTCAAATCTACAACTACACAAATAAGATTAATTTCATCATTATTCTTAATTGTTACTTAAATATATATATTTACATCTTATTGCTAAGTTTTTTACTGCAAAATTAATAACTGCTCTCATCATAGAGATTTTATCTTATCCATATCGTCATATGTTTAAGAATTCATTCTGAAATAATAATTTTGCATTTTTGAATTTGTCGCCGTAAAGGAGTGCTAAGTTTTTTTTGTCCGAAAGGTAGTGGTTGTCTATTAGAAGAGTTATAGGGCTGACGTGAGTGAAATCAGCATGGCTGTGAGGGTGATAGATACAGAAGCTCAACGACACCTGAGTTGTTATTGTAAACTAAGCATCAACATCTTCTATAATATTTCTACTGATCTATCTATCTTTAAAGGCTACCTTAAAAATGTTCTGCTGTAGTAATATTTCCGTGCCTATTTTCAATAGACAAGAATCACCCCACACGCAAAGAAAGGAATTCGTTTCTGCGAAACGAAATTTTAGACAACTACAATTCTCGTTTGCAGGAACTGAAATTTCGTTTGTTGTGACAGAAATGTATTTAGCGTAAACAATTGTTTGTTCTGACTAAAAAAAATTTCAGTTGTGGTAAACGAGAATTGGAGTTGTCTAATATTTCGTTTCTCAAAAAAGAATTTTTTCTTTGCTTGCAAGACTGAGCACGGCCGGGGCCACGAGGTAGCGAGTTCCGGAGGATATAGGGACAGTAAGGTGGAAACGTTTCACGTTCATCTTTAGCTACTACATCAGTGTTATCTGTTATAACAGGTGGCGCAAAAGTAATCCTCCTATCAGAAAATGCTATAAATTTTGCGATGCCCCTAATGTCAGTTCTGTTTTGACATTTGTGTAGTAAACACATGCGAAATACACGTTAATAAACAATGTTACGCTACCCTGCTCCAGAACGCGGAATTAAATTAAATTACAGCCAAAAAACATCGAAAGGTTACTTTTGCGCCACCTTGTATTTTATTCCAATCCCCTCCCTTATCGCTTTAGTACACCATAAGATGGATTGTTTTGAATCCATATGATAATAAGAAGCCATAGTACCTAAATTTGACATTTTACTTCACATATTTAACAAACTGTCAATACTTCACACCTACAGAGTATTTTAGATTCGACGCAGAAGAACTTAGTACGAGTACCTCCTCTATTAATTTGCAACAAATATTTACGAGTACCTCAATATGTATGTTAATTCAAATGCCACCGCATGTAATGTGTGGTTATCTGCTAAGGTTACAGAATATCGCATACTTTGGATCGGATTTTTGTTTGCACTATATGAGCTAATGATTTCAGTAGATTGGAAATTTACACATATTTTCATTGTGAAGGTAACTAACTATAAATAATGTTGCTTTATTGAGTTATTTAAGAAAATACGGTGACTTTATCACAAATATGCAAATATGTATGTTTGCATATTTATGTATGAAATAAAACTACCTCAAGAACAAAAATCTTGACAAGATTTTGAAAAATAATGACAAGATTTTAAAAAATAATGACTATTCATTTAACCGTGATTAATGAAGGCAGAACATCATTGCCGATTTACACTACTGATGTAGTATAAATTGAAATGAGATGTAACATGAAAATTTGCCTAATAATCAAAAAACTATCCAAAATTATATATACTAATAGATTTTTCACTATGACATTTTCGCACACCCTATAGTTCACTATTATATCTTTAGCCCTTTGCGAAACCCACTGTGCGACATTTAAATTTCTAGAAACAAGTTTAAAATTTCTTATCTATTTTAAAATATATAAATAATAATTGCAGCAGCAATCTTTTAATCGCCAATTGCAATCTCAATAATGTCAACACAGTGTCTTATCACAATACAAATGATTGAATTTGCAAATTAAATGAGATAGTTTTGCAAATGCAAAACAACACAAGCTTGAGATAGTTGCAATTGCTATTAAGTATTGTTTGAAAAAAATCTAATTAATTTAATTGCTTTTTGTAATTCTCTCGTTCAGGTTTTTCCATATCATTCTAAAGAGGCAAAGTTTTAATTTACGCATTTTCAAGTGACACACTTTATTGAAATTATTTTTATAGTATATATAACATTATAGTTGTTTATTGACACTACGATAGACTACAGCGATCTGACTAGTTTCTAAACTAAAGTAAATATTTGCTATATAAATACTCATGAAAACGCTTCAGACAGCAACAAATTAATGTCCAGTATTTCAATTAACCGATAGAGTGTATAGCACTATGCTGCCACAAAATTCTTTGTCTGCTACCTAAATACTTATGTTTTACCGCATTGAAACATCTTGTGTCCTAAAATAAACTAAAGCGTGTATACATGTTATAATTTTTTTTGGCAAGATGTTTGCTAAGCTTAATGAAAGTCTAAAGTCGGGCGGGGCCGACTGTATAATACCCTTCACTATTGTTTGCCAACAAATGCACGCATAACACTATGCAATAATTTTTTTTTTGTGTCCGAGACCTATAAACGTTTTTATATAGATTGAGGCATACTATTTTATAAACCATATTTTTGGACTATATTTTTTTTAAGTATAAGATCGATTAGACGGGATACCAATTAAATTAAAGGGAGTTATGAGGAAATGCAGAAAACATCTCTTCACATAAGAACGGAAGTTTAGTAACTCTCGTTGAAACAATTAGAACAATTTTTATTTTTTTTTAAAAAATAATTTTTTTCTGAAACGTCAAAAATAAAAAAAAAAGTAAGAAATTTCAGTCGGATAAACCGACTAAGGTATACATACCCTCAGTGATAAACGAAATCCTAATGGATCTCAGCAATACAGTAATTAAAATCACAGCGTATGCTGACGACGTCGTGATTTTGATTAGAGGCAAATTTATGCCTACGGTCAGCGAGATCATGGAAAGATCACTAAAACGATTATCACGTTGGGCAGATAAAAATGGACTATGAGTCAACCCAGCGAAGACAGAACTAGTCTTCTTTACTAGAAGAAATAAAATTCCGAAATATCAGTTCCCTACACTACAGGGAAAGGTACTTGACCTATCGAAAAAGGCTAAGTACTCGGGCATCACCCTAGACTCTAAGCTGTCCTGGAAAAGGAATTTGGAGGAGAGGGGAAAGAAAGCGTTATGCGCCTTCTATGCCTGCAAGAAAATGTTTGGACGCAAATGGGGTTTGCAACCGAAAATGATACACTGGATGTATACATCGATCATTAGACCGATACTCACCTACGGATCAGTTGTATGGTGGAAAGCGACTGATTTGCGTCGGGATAACTGGCGCCCTCAGATCTGCTCCACAAATGGCACTGGAGACGATGCTGAACCTTCAACCAATCGATATATACATAAAGTGTACCGCCGCGAAAGTGACCCTTCGGCTAAGGGAATCAGGAATGGCCATCAATACCACGCACGGACATAGCTCAATCCTGGAAAGCATGGGCATAACAGACAAAATAAATAGGCCAACGGACTACTTGGCACCAAGGACAATTCGAGATAAAAATTTTAATGTAACATTTCCTAGCCGTGAGGACTGGTCATCAAATAACGTCATAGAGGACGACGAGATCTCAATCTTCACGGACGGATCGAAAATGGAGACGGGCACGGGATCAGGAGTATATTCCGATACCCTTAATCTCAGAATCTCCACCAGACTCCCAGATGAATGCACTGTCTTCCAGGCAGAGATCTATGCCATTGTCATTGCCGCGAAACAGATTTTGGAACGGGATATTTCTCCGAAAAAATGCAAGATCTACGTCGACAGTATGGCAGCTCTCAAGGCAGGCGCACGAAATCACGCTCTGCTAGGTGCCAGGATATAGCAACATACAGGGCAACGAATTAGCAGACGAATGTGCCAGGATAGGATCCGGCGCACGAAATGCAACCGCGACTCTGGACGTGCAAATTCCGTTCGTGGAACTTAAAAACCAAATCGACGCACGCGGAGCAGACTAACCAGATCGAGGTGGGATATCGAACAAAACTGCAGGACTGCAAGAACTCTTTGGCCATCCATTGATGTGAAACGTACCGAAGAATTGCTGTCCTTCAGGAAGAACACACTTAGCATCCTCACTGGAGTCATCACAGGGCACTACGTGATAGGCAATATGGCTGCACGCATGAAGCTTCCTTATGAAGACTTCTGTAGAAGCTGCTTGGATGAAGAAGAGGAGGAGTCAGTACAGCACCTGCTATGCTCATGCAAAGGACTACAAGAGTACCGTTTGGCCTTTTAAGGGCACAGGCTCTTCGAAAACCTAGATGACCTAGCAGATTCACCGCGCAAACCCCTTCTCAATTTCATCAGAAAATCTCTCTGGTTTAGTAAGGCCACAAAGACAAACGAAAACACGAGTCACTAGATCTTCTCTCCCTCTTCCTAAACCTTCTCTCCCTCTTCCTAAACCTTCTCTCCCTCTTCCTAGTCTGTCAACCTCCAACTATTTTCTACTCTACTCACGGGAAACACAATGGACCGAATTGTCGGCCCCGAGTGAACTCGTCAGTTGTATTCTGACGGGCGTCCCTTTCAACTTAACCTAACCTAACCTACCCTCGCTTTGTGAGCAATGTAAATGGGTACCTGTATATGTGCTAATATTATGGCTATTTATTATGTCTTGGCTCTTTTTGTACGGGAGGTACTAAAACGGGTTAGACTTATACACACAGCCTGCTCAACACAAGACGCATAACAGCGTGTCTCGGGTCCACAACTCTAACAAGGTTTGTAAACAGAGGGACCCCACAAGGAGGAGTACTTTCTCCCCTAATTTGGAACCTAGCGGTGAATGGAACTCTGCTAGATCTAGAACGTTGTGGCTGCAAGGTCGTGGCATATGCGGACGACGTGCCAATCACAGTGAGTGGCAAATTCGAAAATGTTTTCCGAGACATTCTGCAGGTGGATCTGAACAAGTGGGTGCTAACCCAAACAAGACAGAATTGGTTCTCTTTACTAGGATGAATAATGTCCCTGCAAAATTTGTAGGAATAATTTTTGATAGGAAAGGGTCATTCAGACTTATCGTGCTGGAACATGTAAAGAAAGTTAACGTCGCCCTAACCTAACCTAACGTCGCCCTATATTCCTGCAGGAAGACAGTAGGGTCGCGGTGGGGCCTCTCTCCTAAAATAGTCCATTGGATATAACGGGTGATCCAAGTAGAGATACTTTTTTTAATAGCCTTTTTTGACAGCTTACGTGTGAGTCGTGTCTTGCTGTCATGTTATTTTTGTTAAGTATTGTTTGTCATTTCATCATGGAAGGACTTACTTACGCCTGAACAACGTTTACAAATCGTTCAACTTTATTACGAAAATTCACGTTCTGTGAGGAATGTGTTTCGTGCACTTCGCTCAAATTATGGTCAACATAATCGGCCTACTGAGCGTACTATTCGCAACACCATCACTCAATTTGAGACCCAGCATTCATTATTAGATATTATTAGACCGAATAGACCACGTCCAGCACGCAGTGAAGAAAATGTAGCGGCCGTAGCGGAATGTGTACACGAAGACCGTGGAGAGTCGATTCGGCGCCGTTCGCAGCAACTCGGACTGACGTATGGAACGACTTGGCGTATTTTACGTCGAGATCTTAAATTGAAAGCATACAAAATACAGCTTGTGCAAGAACTGAAGCCACCCGACCTTCCCAAGCGACATCGCTTCGCTCTATGGTTTCTTGAAAAGTTCCAAGAAGATCCGACGTTTTCGAGCCAAATTTTGTTCAGCGATGAGACCCATTTCTGGCTCAATGGGTACGTAAACAAGCAAAATTGCCACATTTGGGACGAAGAGCAACCTGAAGAGATTGAAGAGCTGCCACTTCATCCAGAAAAACAAAGGTTTGGTGTGGTTTGTGGGCCGGTGGAATCATCGGTACATATTTCTTCAAAAATTATGCCGGTGAGAACGTAACCGTCAATGGCGACCGTTATCGTGCCATGATAACCGACTATTTGATGCCTGAAATTGAAGCTAGTGATCTCGGCTACATTTGGTTTCAACAAGACGGTGCCACTTCCCACACATCGCATCAATCAATGGATTTATTGAGAGAATACTTCGGTGAGCGATTGGCCACCAAGATAGTGTGATATCACACCGTAAGACTTTTTCCTGTGGGGATATGTAAAGTCTAAAGTTTATGCGGACAAACCCACTTCGATTCAGGCCTTGGAGCAAAAAATCACGCGTGTCATTCGCCAGTTACAGTCGAAATGCTCGAACGAGTCATCGAAAATTTGACTCAACTAATGGACCATCTGAGACGTAGCCGCGGCCATCATTTGATAGACATAATCTTCAAAAAATAAATGCCAAAGAATGTTCTTTCAAATGATAATAAACATTCCCCATTCAATTTGAATTTTCTGTGTTTTTTTTCATTAAAAAAGTAGGGAACCTCGAAATGGATCACGCTATATATAGCAGTAGTTTGTCCAATACTGTTATACGGCATGGTGGTATGGTGGACGACAACTGACAAACTAACCATCACAAAACTACTATCAAAGGTTCAGAGAACTGCCTGCCTGTGCATAAGCGGAGCGTTAAGGACTACAGCGACTGAGTCTCTACAAGCCCTTCTCCATATATGTACTGCAGATTATTGTTGTGGCGAGAGAAGTTGCAACCAAAGCGGCACTAAGATTAAACTGCCTATCAATGTGGAGGTATAAGAACTACGGTCACATGAGGATATCAAAGTGTAGTGCTATGGTAACCGACCGAGTGGACTATATATCAATGGTGAGAGGAACTACATCACTACGATATCAGCCAGGGATGAATGGGTTGGCAGAATACCAGGAAATAGAAACTATCTCCACTTCTATACGGATGGTTCGAAGCTTGGAGAAAAGGTTGGCTTCGGAGTGCACTGTGAAGAACTTAGTTTAAATATAGCTCACAGACTACCAGATACCTGCAGTGTCTATCAAGCCGAAGTAATGGCAACATGGGAAGTCGCCAAGTGGCTGAGTCGCAACATAGTAACCAACACTGGCGTTTTCATTCACTCAGACAGCAAGGCTGCCATTAATTCTCTGGAGGCCACATCCCTAAATTCACAAACAGCCCTCGACTGCCGTAGATCTCTTAACGAGATGGCTGAGCAGTTTAATATACACCTCATATGGGTGCCTGGACATAGGGATATCCCGGTCAACTGCAAAGCCAATGAACTTGCTAGGAAAGGGACGACATTACAACTTCTCAAAGAATTTGCATATATTGGTGCGCCACTATCCACGTGCAAGCTTTGGCTTAGGCAAGAGGCAATCAGGCAGTCCAACGAAATATGGACAGAAATCGGCACCTGCAGGGTAGCTAGACAAATCTGGCCAAGGTATGACCTGAGAAGATCAAAATATCTCCTCGCACTAGAGAGGCAAAGATTGTCTACGTTAGTATAAATTCTGACGGGACACTGCTTGATCGGCGAACACGTCATAATATTGGGTATTAACTCCAATGACTTCTGCAGAATCTGTGGAGATGGAGGAAGAAGTGGAGACCATTGAGCACTTGCTATGCGACTGTCACGCTTTCAGTAGGTACTATCGATACATTTGTTTAACAAACAGGTTGGTTTCGATGAGGGGCATTTTAGCCCGTGGTACCACTAGGGACCTAAACTGGTCTATGTGAGCTGAAGGAAAAAAACGGCTGCCACCCTAACCTAAAACCTAACCTAAAACCTACTAAAACGGGTTTGGTGATAACTCCCATTTTTAACAGGACTGCAGGAATTTTAAAAACTTTACACTGTTTAAAAGTTTTTATATGCAATGGTATTTACGATATAAGCTGTTAACTTTTTGTACAAAATGGTACGTTTGTGTGGGACGCACTAAAAGGTGCGTGATAATAACGTTCTTTTTTTCTTCGACAGAGTGTACATAGTACCTAAACATAACACTGTACAAAATTATAAGTATTTTTATACACTTGCTTAAATGTTATAAGCATTTAACTTTTGGTGCAAAATAGTCCATTTGTGTGGGAGGTGCCAAAGGGGCCCTCCAAAAAACCCCATTTTCCACTCGACTGTAGACGCCATAAAATCATTACACTGTACAAAATTTCAAGTATTTTTAGTCACTGGTATAAAAGTTGTAAGATGTAAACTTTTGGTACAAAATGGCCCATTTGTGTGGGAGGTACCAAAAGGGGAGCGGTAAATTCGCCCAATTTTCTCGTGGTAGCAACAAGTAAATTAATACTATGTATAGAATTTTACAAGATTCGAAGAATTATTATATAAGTTATTAGAGAATCAATAGTTCATTAAATGTTAACCCTCTGTGGGGGAGGTACTAGGAGGAGTGGACCAATATGGGCCATTTTCGAACTTAGTCGGAGATAGGAAAAAAATATTACCCCATAGTTCGAGAGTTATCGTGCGCACCAGCCAGCAGACAGACAGACGGGCGGACGGACATTGCTAAAATTATAATTACTTAAAATGACCCAAAACGGATTTCCGCCCATAGCAAATGATATATATATACCCTCGTCACACTAAAGTGAGGGTATCAAAAACGCAAATAATTATATGCTCCATTTCTTGATAGCTGGTATCGTAACGAAGAAAATAATACCTATTTGCAGATAGTCTATTGGTAAATGTATATATTATGAACCATATTGTAAAAATATGGAAATAAAAAATTTTCATATTTTTTATTTTGGCAATTTTGTTAGGGCGGTACCAAAAGGGACGTGGCAATAACGCCCATTTTTCAATATGCTATGGGTACTATAAAATAAAAATTTCAAGTGTTTGTATGAACAAGAATCGAAGTTTGAAGCTAACTTAACTTTTTGTGCAAAATAGTCCCTTTGTATGGGAGGTACCAAATAGGGGCGTGATAGTAACGTTACACTACACAAAATGTTAAGTATTTGTAAGAACTGGAATCGAAGTTATAAGCAGTTAATCTTTTGTGCAAAATGGTTCATTTGTGAGGGAGGTGGTAATAACGCCCATTTTTTACGGGGCTGTTCTATAAAAGGCGCTGGTACTATAAAAGCATTACACTTCACGAAGAATTTGTATGGAGTGAAATCAAAGTTATAAGTCGTTAAACTTTATGTGCAAACTGGTCAATTTGTATGGGAGGTAACAACTTCGCCCATTTTTCTTAAGATGATAGCGACTTTAAAATTTATGCTATGTGTGGAACTGTGAAAGATTCCAATAATTATTATAGAAGTTATTAAAGAACCCATATTTCACTAAATTTTGACCCTTTGTGGGGGAGGTACTCGAAGGAGTGGACCAACAGGGTCCATGTTTGACCTTAGCCTGAGATTGAAAAAAATATTGGCGTATACCAAATTTTAAGTCAATCGGTTAATCCTGTCGAAAGTTATCGTGCGCACTAACCAGGCAGACAGACGGATATGCTGACGGACATTGCTAAAATGACATAGAATGGCCCAAAACGGATTTCGGAATATTCCAAATATGCTTGAGGTCTGTTAGGTCACTCCTTAGATGTGTTGCATTTTTGGGCCGCAGAATCTGATATATACTCTTGTTCACAATAATGGGTGTACATATAAAAACCCGATTATGTAGAAATTCTCTTATTTATCTTCCAAAAGTGCCATCCATAGATTTTCTTCAAATAGGCATTGTTTTCTTCGTAAGGATGCTAGCTTTCGAAAACTGTAACAAACAACGATTTATTTTTTATGATTTTTCGTGCCATCAAAAATAATTTTATTCTAATTATTTTAACAACAGTTACTAAGCTTCTGCTTCCAAGTGAAAGAGTCATTCGTTGTCCTCATAATAAGCTTTAATTGAAAGTGTATCCCGGCTTTATCAAGTCTATACTTAAAAAAAAATATCCAAATATTAAAGGCACCTTCCAAGAAAATGGTAATTTTAAAGAAAAATTTTTAAAAGAAAATTCACCATAATATTTTTTTTAATATTTTTCCGTGTTTAGGACACCATATTACACCAGAAAATGTTATTCACAGCCCTTCGACAAAAATTTTGTTGCATAGTGCTATGGGTGGCGAAACAAGTTGACATTTGTCGCACTGTGTTATGAATAAAATAAAATATGTTGACGAAAAATTCGGTTGTCCCAACAGAACTGTTATCTGTGTACATCGATGCTTTAATGAAGTTTTGATTTCTTGTAACTAAACGATGCTTTTATATTTTAAGATTTTTAACACCCATATTATTTTAGTTCCCGTCTCATTTATTATTTTTTGTAAACTAGTGAAATTGATAAGTGACAATTTTTAATGATTTTTTATACACTAACATATATACAAATAAAATTAATTTATTCTTCGATGAATGTAGACATGCTTCTCAAAGCCGCCAATGTAAATATTTACTAAATGCTATTCTACAACTTATCAAAAAAAAACTTCCATTCATAAATATTGCAAAACATATTGCAAACAATTGTAAATCATCAATGACGAAGCATTATTCAACTGGTTAATTATTTTCTCTGTCAAGTTGAGACACTTGATCTACAAGTTCTGGTTGGGATAAGAGCAATCAATTTAAATTTTTGTCACGTTTCTATAAACACGGGTTTGGAAGCATTTCATAAATCACCGACAGTTACAATATGAACCGATTTCATTTGGGTACAAGTGGCGTTACTTAATTTTAAAATAATTCTTATGCAAATTTAAATTCAAAATCGGTGTAGTTCAAACGTAGCCGGAAATTGTCCCCACTTTAAAAATACCAAAATGTTTGGCGCAGTGAAATAACCCCCAAGTGAAATAACACCCAAGCCGAAAATGAAATAACACCCAAAAAAAAAGATTCAAAATTGGGTTTGGGTGAAATTTCATTAACTTTGGGTTTCATTTCATTTTTTCAAGTTTTTTTAAATTTTTGTTACTAAGACCAAAATGAAATAAAACCCAAAATAAAATGAATTTGGGATTTATTTCATTCATTTTGGGTTTTGGGGATTTTTTCATTATTTGGGATTTATTTAATTTTCATCGAAATCTAATTTTTCTTGGGCCGTATTTCATGAAATTTAGGAAAGTTTTTAATAATAAAATTGTTAGATATCGCTTCCTTGTCGTTAGGCGGTTAGAATCGAATGATCATATTTAGCGGGGTAATTTTAGGGTGGGCCTTGAGAGTAGTAATCAGTTCTTAATGGTGCTTCAGAGAAGAAAATTTACAAATTTTAAATTATAACAAATAGGAAAATTTAAGTTTTAGGGTCATGGATAGCAGATTACAGAAAACATACCAGATGGTACGATTGCATTATATCATGAAACTAATAAGCTTTAAATGTTTGGAAATGGTAAGTAAAATAAGATTTGCGACTATTTTGCTTGAGAGCCGATCAGTAGCGGAACTGATTGGGTTTGTTCCCTTTTAACAATTTACGAATGAATACTGCTGTAAGAGAAAAATTGAAGAAAAGATAAAGCAAGTGAAACAGAGAGACAAAAATCGCCGCGATTTTTTGGCATATGAGTCGTCTGCTTTACAATTTCTTCATATCAGAAAATTTTATGGAAATATGTTGGAAGAGAAAACATGAATAGGAATTAATAGAGACGAAAAATAGGTAAAAAATCGAGGCGATTTTTAACCTATTTTTCGTCTCCATTAATTCCTATTCATGTTTTCTCTTCCAACATATTTCACACACGAAGTTTCAGTTCTCTTCTAACAGTTTTCAAACGTGAAGAAATAGTAATGTGGACGAAAAATAGGTAAAAAAATCGCAGCGATTTTTTAACCTATTTTTCGTCTACATTACTATTTCTTCAAGTTTTCTCTTCCAACAGTTTTTGAACATGAAGAAATAGTAATGCAGACGAAAAATAGGTAAAAAAAATCGCGGCGATTTTTTAACCCATTTTTCATGAGAAGAGAATTATCTTCCAAACATTTTCATGAATTCTCATGTATTATATTCCAGAAGTTTTCAAACGTCAAAAAATAGTAATGCATTACAAAAAAAAGTTCAGAAATATTTTTTTTTAATTTTTCGTCAGGATTACTATTTTCTTATGTTTTCTGTTCCAACATTCATTTGCAAAGCATAAAAACCATTGCAAAGCAGTTGGCACGTTGTTTCTACATACGTCCATTAATAAATATCAATTTGAAGGTATTTAGTTTTTATTCTAATTTGTTTCGTCGGCCTATTGGGGATTCCATACAAGCGTTTCTGTAAATACTACAAACAGTTTTTGGGAAAAATTATGTATATTGCACAAAAAAGTATTTTTCTAGACGAATAAATTTAATTTGGAGTTTATTTCATTTGTTTGGGGTGTTTTTCATTGGGGGTTATTTCACTTTTTTTTGCGGGAAATTATTTTTTTTAATTTAACTAATATTTTTTGGGGGGTTGTTTCATTTATTATTTGGCTATTTTTTCATTTAATTTGGATTTTATTTCACATTTAATCTTTGGGCGTTATTTCATTTCATTTGGGTCATATTTCATTGGGGGTTATTTCATTTTCGGCTTGGGTGTTATTTCACTTGGGGGTTATTTCGTGGCGCCAAATGTTTGGTTTTGAAATATTGAATTTTCAGACAGGCAGATATACAACGACTGGGAAACTTACCTAAAGTACCCTAATTTTAGTAAAACTACTGTTTCATTTATCACCTATCTCCTGTTTTAAAGATATTCACAACTTGGAAAAACTAAACTGAATTCATTGAACTCAAATTAGGTCTAACCATAGGAGGTAATTCTCGTTGAGTTTCAAAAGTAAAGCCGCACAAGGGGGATTTCGAAAAGTTTACCAGCAGGCCATTTTCAATAAAACTTCACAAACTCGTACATAATGAATAGATATTGTATAGTAGACTGGGTCACCAAGAAATTCAGAAATGCGATATATAGAATTGCTATATAAAAAGTAAAAGGAAAGTTTGACTTTTTTAGCATAATCGTAATCAGAACCTTTTGATGTGCGACCATCATTTGTGTCGTTTACAGTGACTTGAAAAAATCAATTTTGCAAAAAATGGAATTAACTCGTGAAAATTTCCGTGCGATCATTTTTCACAACTTTCGACGTGGATTATCACGACAAGAGTACATCGATGAACTTAAATCTTTGAATGGCGATGAACCATCATCGTATAGCACTGTGCAAAACTGGTTTAATGAATTCAATCGTGGCCGACGCTCACTCAACGACGAAGGTCGTGAAGGCCGTCCAAAAATGACCGTTGTGCCAGAGAACATTGATGCCGTGCGTGAACTGATAATGCTAGATCGTCATGTGACATACCGTGAGATAGGAGCATCCTTGGGCATTTCTTCCACCAGCATACATTCGATATTGCATGAACACCTGGCCGTAAAAAAGGTTTGTTCTGGTTGGATCCCGCACAATTTAACAATCGCTCATAAAAAGGCTCGTGTCGATTGGTGCAAAGAAATTTTGAAAAAATACGATCACGGTGCTTCAAAAGACGTTTATAAGATAGTCACAGGTGGTGAATCTTGGATGTATGCGTATGAGAAATGGTAGCCTGTTTCTTCGGCAAAACTGGTCATGTGGCGACTGTTCCGCTTGAGCAACGTAGGATGGTCAATTCTGAGTGGTACACCACAATTTGTTTGCCTGAAGTGTGGTGACTGTTCCGCTTGAGCAACGTAGGACGGTCAATTCTGAGTGGTACACCACAATTTGTTTGCCTGAAGTCTTCGGAGAAATCGAAAAACGGACAAGAGAAGATCATTGTGCACCATGACAATGCGAGCTCTCACACATCGGCTCAAACCAGCGCCATTTTGACCGGCCAAAACGTCGAATTGATGGGTCATCCGCCGTACAGCCCTGACATGGCACCCAATGACTTCTTTTTATTCCCGCACATCAAGAAAAAATGCGTGGTCAACGATTTTCGCATTTTCATTATTAGGCCAGAAATATATACAGCAGTCCTCGTAACTCTGAGCCCACGAAATCAGCCCGAAATAGTTTTTTTATCGTAACATTTGGTACATCCCTGTGTAGGTTATGTTAGATTGTCATTTTATTGATAGACACTGCAGGTATCTCGTAGTCTATGAGCTATATCCAGACTAAGTTCTTTACAGTGTACTCCGAAGCCAATCTTTTCCATCAAGCAGCAGTGTTTTTCCAGCTCACATAGACCAGTTTAGGTCCCTAGTGTTACCACGGACTGAAATGCCTCTCATCGACACCACCCTGTTTGATGTACAAATTTATCGATAGTACGAATATCGGTACCGGAAAGATTTGTTAGACTGCCTAGTAAGGTCGACCCCAGTATGTCCAAAGCGGGACAGTCGCATACCAAATGCTCAAAGTTCTCCACTTCTTCCTCATCTTCGCTGGTTCTGCAGAAGTCATTGGAGTTAATAACCAATCTCCTGGCGTGTTCGACGATCAGGCAGTGTCCCATTAGAACTGTTACTAACCTTAGACAATATTTTCCTCTCTAGTGCGAGGAGATATTTTGACCTTCTCATGTCATACCTTGGCCGATTTCTGTCCATCTTTTGTTGGACGTGCCTAAGCCAAAGCTTGCACGTGGATAGTGGCGCACAATATATGCAAATTCTTCGAGAATTTGTAAAGTCGTCCCTTTCCTAGCAAGTCAATCGCCTTTGCAGTTCCCCGGGATATCCCTATGTCCAGGCTCCCTTATGAGGTGTATATTAAATTGCTCAGCCATCTCGTTAGAGATCTGCGGCAGTCGAGGGCTATTTGTGAATTTAGGGATGTTGCCTCCAGAGAATTGATGGCAGCCTGGCTGTCCGAGTAAATTACAACGCCAGTGTTGGTTACTATGTTTGCGACTCAGCCACTTGGCTACTTCCCATATTGCCATTATTTCGGCTTGATACACACTGCATGCATCTGGTAGTCTGTGAGCTTTATCCATACAAAGTTCTTTGCAGTGTACTCCGAAGCCAATCTTTTCATCAAGCTTTGAACCATCCGTATAGAAGTTGAGAAGGTTTCTACTACCTGGTATTCTGCCATTCCATTCATCTCTGGCTGGTATCATAGTGATGTAGTTCCTCTCGAAGGTGTGCACCTTTGTTATATAGTCCACTCGGTCGGTTACCATAGGACTACACTTTGATATCCTCATGTGACCGTAGTTCATGTACCTCTACATTGATAGGCAATTAAATGTTAGTGCCGCTCTGGTTGAACATTTCTCGCCACAATATTAATCGGCAGTATATGGAGAAGGGTTTGTAGACACTCAGTCGCAGTCGCCCTTAACGCTCCGCTTATGCACGGGCAGGCAGTTCTCTGAACCTCTGATAGTAGGCTTGTGATTGTTAGTTTGTCAGTTGCCGTTCACCATACCACAATGCCGTATAACAGTATTGGACGAACTACTGCTATATAAAGGGTTTTCCAACAAGAGGTGTTATTTTGGTATTCAAAGAAAAATGTAATTTTTTAAGATAAATGATCGGATGTTTATTTCATAATAAAGAGGAAGGTATGCCGTTAATAGTGAAAAACAACATCAGCCAAATGGCCACCACGACCACGCTTACAGGATCATATCATTTTCATGAAATTTTCCATAACCAAATCGCTAAGTGGCTGCCCTATGTCCTCGATAGCCTCACGAATTCTATCTTTGAGGTCTTAAATCGACGCTGGGCTGTTGGCGTAGACCTTGTCTTTCACGTGGCCCCAAAGTAAGAAGTCGCAAGGTGTTAAATCACAAGATCTCGGTGGCAAATTGTGATCACCTTTTCGAGAGATAACACGGTCCGGAAACTTTTCCCGTAACAGAGCAATGGTTTCGTTGCTTGTGTGGCACGTAGTGCCGTCTTGTTAAAAGTAAACGTTGTCCAGATCAATACCATCCAACTCCGACCATAAAAAATCATTAATCATCTCTCGACAGCGCAATCAATTCACCGTAACTGTTGATCCAACCTCATTTTCGAAAAAGTAAGGTCCAATGACCACACCAAACAGTCACACGTTGAGGATGAAGAAGCTTTTCAACAATAACTCTTGGGTTTTCCGAGCCCCAGATGCGACAATTTTGCTTGTTGAAGTAGCCACCGAGGTGGAAATGGGCCCCATCAGTCCAGATAATTTTTCGATGATTTTCGAATTTTAATAATTTCAATGCTTTGCTGAATCGTGTATCGTTCCATTTTTAGTAATGGCGTAGTTTCTACTTGTCAAATGTTGAAGAATAAAAGCTTCAAAAGTGACAGCTACCGAAATACCGGGTGATTCAAAATAATACCTCTTGTTGGAAAACCTGTATATCCAATGGACGATCTTAGGAGAGAGGCTCTACCGCGATCCTACAGCCTTCCTGCAGGATTATAGGGCGACGTTTGCCTTCACACGTTCCATACGTTAAGTCTGAATGACAGTTTCCTATCTAAAATTATTCCTAAAAATTTTGCACTTTCTGAAAAGACTAGATCTGTTCCATTTATCTGAGAGGGAGGGTCCGCATGAGGGACATTATTCATCCTAGTAAAGAGAACCAATTCTGTCTTGTTTGGGTTAACACCCAAACCGCTGCTTCTGGCCCATCTAGCCAACTTGTTCAGAGCCACATGTAGAATGTCCCGGAGGACGTTTTCGGATTTGTCACTCACTGCGATTGCCACGAGCTTGCAGCCACAACGTTCTAGATCTAGCAGAGTTTCATTATCCGCTAGGTTCCAAATTAGGTGAGACAGTACTCCTCCTTGTGGGATCCCTCTGTTTACAAACCTTGTTAGAGTTGTGAACCCAAGACACGCTGTTATGCGTCTTCTGTTGAGCAGGCTGTGTATAAGTCTAATCAAGCTAGAGTTTACCTTAAGATGTGACAGTGCCGCAATTACCGCATTTGAGTGAATGTTGCTAAAATCTCCTTAAATGTCAAGCAATGACACCATGGTGAATTCTTTGAAATGTAGGGACGATTCAACAGGGCTCACAAGTTCATGCAGAGCTGATTCTGTAGACTTTCCCTTATTGTAAGAATGTTGGTTCTTCAACAGGATTATTGTATCCAGGTTTTCCCTAATGAAATAATCTAAAAGTCTTCCCAGACCTTTCAATAGGAAGGAGGATATGCTAATTGGTCTGAAGTCTTTTGGCCTGGTGTGCGATATGTTTCCCGCTTTGGGTATGAATACCACTTTGTTATCGCTTTATCGATTCAGGATGTATGAAAACCTGATACAGCCTACATAAATTCTTTCCAGCCAGGGGATAATGTATTTTAACTTTTTCTGCATTTCTGCCGGAGTGATGCCGTCTGGTCCAGGTGACTTGAAGGGCTCAAAGCTGTTAATAGCCCAGCTTATTCTGAATCACTCAGTCAACAAGCTAGCGATGCTCGCAGTCCACTCGCACTCTTGTTGTTCCTGTTGATCCTCGGGCTCTGTTGATGAGTTCCCCGGGAAATGTGTGTCGAGTAGTACACTTAGCGATTGCTCGCTGTTTTTTGTCCAGTTGTTTGCCTCATCCTGCAAATACCCCACTGTACAAGGAGACGTGGATAGTACCTTCCTCAGCCTTGCGGCATCGGAGACCGTTTCCACTTCGCCACAGAAGGAATATCAAGAGCGTCTTTGCGCCTTCCTAAGCTCCTTCTTATAGATCTTAAGTTGCCCTTGATATGCATCCCAATCATTCAAGGCTCCTGTAGATTTCCCCTTGTTGAATAGCTTGTTGCCGGTCTTTTTCCTTGCCGTTAGCTCAGAAGTCCACCATTGGGGTTTAGTTTTACCCTTGTACCTTGTTTTTGGACAGGCTTCTTCAAGGGAACTATTGAATGATGTGGTGATATGCTCGACCAGAAGTTTAGAGTTGAGGACCTTTTTAAAATTCTTCTCATACAGGTGCCACTTTGTCTTCCTCACATTTCTGTGGACAGCAGGTCTAGGCATTTTTTCGGCGAGTTTGAACTCTATATAATGGTGATCCGAGAATGAGTGGTCGTCCAGACCACTCCGAGAATGAGTGGTCGTCCCAATCATTCAAGGCTCCTGTAGATTTCCCCTTGTTGAATAGCTTGTTGCCGGTCTTTTTCCTTGCCGTTAGCTCAGAAGTCCACCATTGGGGTTTAGTTTTACCCTTGTACCTTGTTTTTGGACAGGCTTCTTCAAGGGAACTATTGAATGATGTGGTGATATGCTCGACCAGAAGTTTAGAGTTGAGGACCTTTTTAAAATTCTTCTCATACAGGTGCCACTTTGTCTTCCTCACATTTCTGTGGACAGCAGGTCTAGGCATTTTTTCGGCGAGTTTGAACTCTATATAATGGTGATCCGAGAATGAGTGGTCGTCCAGTACATTCCACCCAATAATTTTGTCTGACACCCGGTCAGTAGCAAACGTTAGGTCTAGTACTTCTTGTCTTATCAGGACAAATCACACACACATTTTAAATTTCAATTAAATAGTATTGGAAATACGAATTATGCAAATATCTTGACCACCCCGCATTTATCACCGAGAAAATAATTAAAAAACACAGATGAGCCCAAACTGTAGCTATTGTGTAATTTTTAGCCCATTCGATCTTATGGTTTCGGAGATCATGCGTTACTTACAAACGTACAAAGGATTTTATATATAAAGAAGATACATAAGTATATACAAATAAAATTAATTAATTCCTCGGTCAATGTAGACATGCTTCTAAAAGCCGACAATGTAGATACTTACTAAATGCTATTCTACAATTTATTAAAAAAAAAAAACTTCCATTCATAAATATTGCAAAAAATATTACGGACAATTGTACATCAACAATGACGATGCCTTGTCCAACAGATTAATTATTTGTTAAGACACTTGATCTACAATTGCAGGTTGAGCTTAGAGCAATAAATTTAAATTTTTGTCACGTTACTATAAACACAGGTTTGGTAGCAATTCATAAATCACCAACCATTAAAATATGTACCGATTTCATTTGTTGTACAAGTGGCGTTACTCACTTTTTCAAATCATTCCTATGCTAATATAAATTTGATATCGTAGTAGTGTAAACGTAACCGCAATTTACCCCAGCTTTAACAATAACCCAGTGGTTGGCTTTGAAATGTTGAATGGCCAGACAGACAGACGGATGGGCATAACTATAGAATATTTGCATTGACAAAGTATTGATTTACAACAGCTATTTATGGCGACTATATTTAGCACTTGAACAAAGAATTTGCAATTTACAAACGGTATAGGAAGAACTAATTATGAGAATTTTACTGAGTTGCATAAAACTATGTTGGTTTTAATTGATTTGAATTCAATTAGGTAGATTATGTTTATCAAGATCAACAAATTGAAGAGATCATGTCCATATCAATTGGTTAAGATTTAATATATCAGCTCTTATGTGGGATATTATAACTTAAGTATATAGCACTTTATTGTGAACTTAAAACTACGAGTGTCTATCTCGAGAATGCAAACAAATTGATTAATTGAAAACAACCACGACTCGACTAAAAAAAGTAACAAAAGGCGGCACCCTACTGGTGTACCTCAATTTCAGCAAAACAACCGTTTTATCTATCACCTATTTCCAGTTTCAAATATATTCACAACATGGAAAAACTAAGTCGAATTTAATGAACTCGAATTAGGTCAAACCATAGGAGGTCTCTCTCTTTGAGTTTCAAAACTATAACCGCAAAGTACCCTTACTTTGCAAAAAAAAAAATACCAATAGGTTAATTTAAATAAAATTACACAAAATGATTTGCTAAAATAAAAGACAGGGTCAAACAACTACCACCCTAAATTTTCTCATTTTATATGAGGAAGTGCTGTAGGAGACCTCCATGTGATAGGTCCATTAAGTACAGAGATCGGTCCACAGATTGTCCTTTTTATAGAAAAGCAAGCGATAACTTTAACAAATACTGGTCTAAACCAGTAAGGAAAGGCTAAAGTCGGGCGGTGCCGACTATATAATACCCTACACCACTCTCGTAATATTAAATAACTCTGATATATAAATTTTGTTATTCATGTATAAATTGTTTACATAAATTTACTTTTGGGACATTTTATACTTAATAATACCCTGTACCACAGTGTGGTGTAGGTTTTAAAAACGATTGGATCTAAAGAGCCAAATCGGATGAAACATATATATGGGAGCTATAGCTAAATCTTTACCGATTTTCTTCAAATTCGGCAATGTTGGTTCATGAATCAAGAAACTCTACCATTCTAAATTTCAAAACGATTGGATGTAAAATATAGCTTCTATAGAACTAAAGGGCCAAATCGGACGAAACATATATATGGGAGCTATAGCAAAATCTTAACCGATTTTCTTCAAATTCGGTAGTGTTGGTTCATGGATCAAGAAACTCCGCCATTCTAAATTTCAAAACGATTGGATGTAAAATACAGCTTTTATAGGACTAATCGGAGCTATAGCTAAATCTTAACCGATTTTTTTCAAATTCGATAGTGTTGGTTCATGGATCAAGAAACTCTACCATTCTAAATTTCAGCAAACAATTGGATGTAAAATACAGCTTCTATAGGACTAAAGGGCCAAATCGGACGAAAGATATATATGGGAGCTATATCTAAATCTGAACCGATTTCAACCAAATTCAATAGCGATCTTAACAGCCGCGAAATACTCTAAACTGCAAAATTTCAGAACGATCGGAGTGAAATTGCGACCTGTAGTCGACGAACAACTTTACATGGACAGACGGACGGACGGACATCGTTAAATTGACTTAGCTAGTGATTCTGAGTCGATCGGTATACTTTAAGGTGGGTCTAGCTGTGTTATTTTCAGGTGTTACAAACATCTGCCGTGAAACAAACTTATAATACCCTGTACCACAGTGTGGTGTAGGGTATAAAGATTATTCACAGTACCTGACCCCTACATGTCAGACAGCATAAGTTACATTAAATGAAATCCAGTAACAAGGGGCAACGCCTGAGCCTACTATATGGCATCTTTTGGAGCAGAAGAAATGTTGTCAAGTTTTATCAATTTTGTTTCTCTAATGGTACTGATCTATCCAAGAATTTGTATTTGATAGTGCTTATATTTAAAATCGGATATACGTATATACTGCGGCTATATCTAAATCTGGACTTATTATCATGAAATTAGTTGGTTTTGGTTCAAGAAACTGGTTTCTGTTGAATTGTAAAAGGATCTGTTGAGTAATGTGGATTACATAGCGCTTAAATGCAACATCGGTGTATAGGTATATAGGGGTACTATATCTAAATTTGTCTTCAAATTCGGCAGCGATCGTCTTCAGATCAACAGACTTCCCTCTCCCAAATTCCAAAATGATTGGATGTAAAATGCAGCTTTAATCTAAACTTATTTTGACTAAATTCAGTAGGCTTCGTCCCTGACGTGAAAGAGAGCATTGTGTCAAATTTCATTAAGATCTGAATAAAATTGCGACCTGTACTTTGAGGACAACATTACATGGACAGACGCGCGGACAAACATGGTTAGCTCTAATCTGCTAGTGATTCCGAGTCGATCGGTATACTTTATGGTGGGTCTGGCTCCAATATTTTAGGGTGTTCCAAACATCTGGAGCAACTACAAACGATACAATAAAGTTCTAAATAAAACGTCATTCAAATGGCCTCCACGACTTCTTCTGCAGCAACAAATTCAGGGAACCCAATTTTCGAGCACTTTTTCCACTAAATCAAGTCGTATGTCATGAATGGCACTTTCAACATTGACTTGTAAAGCTTGAAGAGAGTCTGGTTTATTTCGAAATAACCCCACAAGAAATAGTCTAATGTTGTTAAATCACAACTTCTTGGAGGCCATTCAATACCACAATTTCTTGAAATAATCGAATCTCCAAGCTTTTCTTGCAATAATTCAATTGTTTCATTTGCTGTGTGGCACGTAGCCACAATCGGTCAGTGGCAAAAAGATAGCTCTTAACAAGAGCTTAAATATTGCTCAAGGGTGTTCAGGTCGTAGGTCGGCTGGACACCCTTGAGCAGTAGTGTTTACAATTTCATAATCTCTCCATTGTGAAATTGTAAACACTACTGCTCAAGCAAGGAGTGGCCGTTACAGTCAATGGCGATCGTTATCGGGCCATGTTGAACGAATTTTTATTAACAAAAATTGAAGAGGAGGATATTGGCAACATTTGGTTTCAACTACGTGCCACCCAGCCGAAGCTACACTCGATGTTTTGCGCCCTGTTTTTGAAGATCGCATTATCAGCCGCAGAGCTGATGTCGTTTGGTCACCTCGGAGCTGCGATTTGACACCGTTGGACTATTATTTGTGGGGTGCCCTCAAAGATAAGTGTTACCGTAACACTGTTACGCCGACAAGCCAGAGACAATTGACGCTTTAAAGGACAATATTCGTGAAGCCATTGGTGAAATACAGCTGCACACAATCGATAATGTGCTTAAAAATTGGACCGATCGTGTAGGCTACTGCATGGCCAGCCGAGGCAGCCATTTGAATGAAATTATTTTCCATTATTAACCGGAAGGATTGTACTTTCAAATAAAGAAAGAAATTTGAGAAAATATTCAGTAGCTTTTTTATAGCATTTTCAAAAAAAAAAAGTTATTTGGCGGGCCCTTTACATATTTTCATATTTATTCTTCATTCTACACAAATTTTACTATGACTATACATAGACTGAGCAAAATATTTTCACCATCTACCTTCCACCGAAAGTACCTATATTATATTACTCACAAAGTGAGGGTATATCAAAATCGGTTTATCATTTTCGGTTTAGCATTTTTTTACTTATTTGTATTTACATGAAAACTTTCTGTTTGTATTCGTTTTTAACATTTATTGTAATAAGTAGACAAACTAAATTTACATTAATTCAAGTTCAAAATATTTATTTTATTTTTATTTCATGATATTGTAATTAAGATAATAGTGCAATATTGATATTATTATTAAACAAAATGATGGTAGGGAATTGACACATCATTACTCCCACTTTATTCAACAGAAGTTACGAGATATCAATTACACTAGTTTACAGTGCGGTTTCTACAGCATTACATGTCAAATCGGGGGTAACATATATATGGGGGCTATATCTAAATCTGAACCGATTTTGACCAATTTCAATTGGGATCGTGTTTGGGCCAAAAAAGAGCACTGTGCTAAATTTCATCTCAATCGGACCATAAATACGACCTGCACTATGATTACAAGAATACATGGACAGACAGACGGACGTGGCTAAATCGACTCAAAAAATGATTCTATAGCGTGATCCATTTAGAGGTTCCCTACTTTTTTTAAGAAAACCAGTAAGGAAAGGCAGAAAGTCGGGCGGGCCGACTATATAATACCCTACACCTCCCTAACAATGCGATAAGGGTCATTGCCATAATAATTTGGAATAATTGGTAAATGGGTAGAAACGTATTCTAATTCTGAAACGATAATCGCTAAATTAAGCAATATTCGTTCCTAAAGTGAGAAACATCTTTCTGGAAAATTTTAATGATCGGAAGTAAAATACAACTTCTATAGCGGTTTGATACCAAATCAGGAGGAACATATATATGGAGCTTTAATGTAAATCTGAACCGATCTTCCCTGAATACTTATTCATGTAAAAAGACCTCCTTCTGTCGAATTTCGTACTGATCGGATATAAAATACAGTCTCTACAGCGCTTACATGTCAAATCGGGGGTAACATATATATGGGAGCTATATCTAAATCTGAACCGATTTTTCCTTCATGTAATAAAAAACCTCTTTCTGCCGAATTTCGCACTGATCGGATATAAAATAAAGTTTTTACAGCGCTTACATGTCAAATCGGGGGTAACGTATATATGGGGGCTATATCTAAATCTGAACCGATTTCTTCCAAATTTAATAGTGTTCATCCATATAATAAGAAACCTCTTTCTGCCGAATTTCATACTGATCGGATATAAAATAAAGTTTTTACAGCGCTTACATGTCAAATCGGGGCTAACATATATATGGGGGCTACATCTAAATCTGAACCGATTTTAACCAAATTCAATAGGGATCGTCCTTGGGCCAAAAAAAAAGATGTGTGTAAAGTTTCGTCGAGATCGGACCATGATTGCGACCTGTACTTTGATTACAAGAATACATGCACAGACGGACATAGCTAAATCAACTCAGAAAGTGATTCTAAGTCGATCGGTATAATAAACGATGTGTCTATTTCTTCTCCTTTTGGGTGTTACAAACAAATGCACAAAGTTATAATACCCTGTACCACAGTATGGGGTAGGGTATAAAAACACAGAAAATTCCAATTGAATGGGGAATGTTTATTATCATTTTGAAGAACATTGTTTGGCATTTATTTTTTGAAGATTATGTCTATCAAATGTTGGCCGCGGCTACGTCTCAGATGGTCCATCCGTTGAGTCCAAATTTCGATGAGTCCAGTTTTCGATTTTTGGGCCGATCGATTGGTCCATCCAATCGATCGGCCCAAAACGTGAAATTATTTGCTCACCGAAGTATTCTCTCAATAAATCCATTGATTGATGCGATGTGTGGGAAGTGGCGCCGTCTTGTTGAAACCAAATGTCGCCGAGATCACGAGCTTCAATTTCAGGCATCAAATAGTCGGTTATCATGGCACGATAACGGTCGCCATTGACGGTTACGTTCTCACCGGCATCATTTTTGAAGAAATATGAACCGATGATTCCGGTACGTCGGATCGGGAATCGGTCAATGGCAAAAAGATAGCTCTTAACGAGTGCTAAAATATTGCTCATGGGTGTCAAGGTCGTGGGTCTACTGGAAAGTGTTTTTTTTTATTTAAAAAAAAATGGATTTAGCGCAATTGGCGAACGATTATTTTGATAATAAAACTGAATAATTTGTAAACGTTTTTTAGGCGTAAGTCTTTCCATGATGAAATGCCAAACAATACTTAACAAAAATAACATGACAGCTTGATACGACTCACACGTGATCTGTCAAAAAAGGCTATTGAATTGATATCAATTACACTATTTTACAAAAATGTTGTCGATGGGATGTGCATTACATTTTTATACCCTCACTTTAGTGTGACGAGGGTATATATCATTTGCTACTAAAAATAGTGTAACACATCGAAGTAGTGACCTAAGACCCTAAGTATGTTCGAAGGAAATCCGTTTTGGGTCATTTTAAGTCGAATGAGAAAGGACCGTCCGTTCGTCTGTCTGGCTGTCTGCTGGCTGGTGCGCACGATAACTCTCGAAAGGAGTAACCGATTGACTTCAAATTTGGTATGTGGTAATATTTTGATCTATCTCCGGATGAGTTCGAAGATGGGCCATATTGGTCTACTCCTTCTGGTACCTCCCACACAAAGGGTTAAAATGTTGTGAAATATTGAATATTTAACAACTGGGTAAAATTTTTTGAAAAAAGCCTAAAAAACTATAGTCGAATTTTGTGATGAAAGTTGGTATGCGTGGTCGGGAGGGCAAATAAAAAATACAATTTGAGTAGTTTTGCAAAATTTTCATTTTCGCGGAAGATATGACCTAATAAGTCCGCTCATGCCACATTTTTGTTTTTTAATTTTCTGGAGATCTGCTGAACGGATTACGCTGAATTTTTGCATGTACATATAGCGTAGATGCTACATATAACTAGTAATTTATATTTTGCAAAACGATTTAGGATGCTGCAAATATTTGAAATTTGCACAGATATTTGAATTTTTTGCAACTTTCTCTATCTGTGTTTTGAAATATTTTGTATCTTAAATATTGCACATTTTGTTGTTACATATATTCAAGAATAAAAAGTTTGTACTCTTAATACGGACATTGAGATTTCCGTGTTTTTCTAATGTCACTTCTACCACATTTTACTTTATCGGAAGCATTATACGTCGTAAACGTCTATTATGATTGAATGTATTTTTTAGATTTGATGTAAAAATGCACTCAAATTATAAAGACCAGCTTTAAAACAAACGCCATTTTAAATTTCTAAAGAATGGACTTTAAATGACCGCTGGCTAATATTTATATTACACAATATATATTAGACTCAATTTCAACTGAATTCGGTACGCTGAAGTCGAAGCTCACCTCTATATTGTTTAAAAATTTCGCGTTCGGAAGTTGTATAGATCCAGATTGTAACTGAGAACATAGTTCACTAAAAAATAAATAATTGGGGAACTTTTATTTCGGTAGGTTTAGTTTTAGTTTTAGTAACAGTTACTAATGTTTAGCTATTAGATTCGAAAAATATCTTGCAGTTAAGGGTATTTTTGGAGGCTGGATAAAAAGCGTGATATTGACGAGTGTTTTTAATTGTTTTCACATCTTTATAGCGCAATTCCAAACATATTTTACATTTAATGTGAACATCCGTCGTCGAATAATCAAAATAAATTTTTACTGCGCCGCTGCAACTGCAAGATATTTTCTAATCTAATAACCAACCATTAGTAACTGTTACTAAAATAATATTTCCAAAAAAAACTAAACCTACCGAACTAAAAGTTCCCCAATTATTTATTTTTTAGTGAACTATGTTCTTAGTTACAATCTGGATCTATATAACTTCCGAACGCGAAATTTTTTAACAATATAGAGGTGAGAGTCGACTTCAGCGTACCGAATTCAGTTGAAATTGAGTCTAATATATACTGCGTAATATAAATATGTATTAGCCAGCGGTAATTTAAAGTCCATTCTTTAGAAATTTAAAATGGTTTTTTTTAAAGCTGGTCTTTATAATTTGGGTGCATTTTTACATCAAATCTAAAAAATACATTCAATCATAATAGACGTTTACGACGTATAATGCTGCCGATAAAGTAAAATGTGGTAGAAGTGGCATTAGAAAAATACGGAAATCTAAATGTCTGTATTAAGAGTACCAACTTTTTATACCCTACACCACACTGTGGTACAGGGTATTATGACTTTGTGCATTTGTTTGTAACACCTAAAAGGAGAAGAGATAGACCCATTGTTTATTATACCGATCGACTCAGAATCACTTTCTGAGTCGATTTAGTCATGTCCGTCTGTCTGTCTGTCCGTCTGTCTGTCCGTCCGTCTGTCCATGTATTCTTGTAATCAAAGTGCAGGTCGTATTTATGGTCCGATTGTGATGAAATTTAGCATAGTGCTTTTTGTTGGCCCAAGGACGATCCGTATTGAAATTGGTTGAAATCGGTTCAGATTTCGATATAGTCCCCATATATATGTTTCACCCGATTTGACATGCAAGCGCCGTAGAAACCACATTTTACATCCGATCTTTATGAAATTCGGCAGAGAGAGTTTTATTATTACGTGAATGAACACTACCAAATTCGGAGAAAATCCGATCAGATTTAGATATAGCCCCCATATATATGTTTCACCCGATTTGGCATGTAAGCGCTGTAGGAACTGTATTTTTAATCAGATCAGTACGAAATTTGGCAGAGAGAGTTCTCTTATTACATGAATAAACATTGCCAAATTCGGGGAAAATCGGTTTAGATTTAGATATAGCCACCATATATATGTTTCACCCGATTTAACATTTAAGCGCTGTAGAATCGTGTTTTATATCCGATCAGTACGAAATGTAACAGAAAAAGTTCTCTTATTACATGAATAAACATTGCCAAATTCGGGGAAAATCGGTTCAGATTTAGATATAGCCACCATATATATGTTTCACCCGATTTAATATTTTAGCGCTGTAGAAATCGTGTTTTATATCCGATCCATACGAAATTTAATAGAGAGAGTTTTCTTATTACATGTATGAACACTGCCAAATTCGGGGAAAATCGGTTCAGATTTAGATATAGCCACCATATATATGTTTCACCCGATTTAATATTTTAGCGCTGTAGAAATCGTGTTTTATATCCGATCCGTACGAAATTTAACAGAGAGAGTTCTCTTATTACATGAATAAACACTGCCAAATTCGGGGAAAATCGGTTCAGATTTAGATATAGCCACCATATATATGTTTCAACCGATTTAACATTTAAGCGCTGTAGAAATCGTGTTTTATATCCGATCCGTACGAAATTTAATAGAGAGAGTTTTCTTATTACATGTATGAACACTGCTAAATTCGGGGAAAATCGGTTCAGATTTAGATATAGCCCCCATATATATGTTTCACCCGATTTAACAAGTAAGCGCTGTAGAAACCGTGTTTTATATCCGATCAGTACGAAAATCGGCAGAGAGAGTTTGCTTATTACATGTATGAACACTGCCAAATTCTTATCGCAATGCCCATTTTCGCATTGGTAGGTAGGTGTAGGGTATTATATAGTCGGCCCCGCCCGACTTTCTGTCTTTCCTTACTGGTTATTCTTGAATATATGTAACAACAAAATGTGCAATATTTAAGATACAAAATATTTCAAAACACAAAACAACAATATGTACAATATTTAAGATACAAAATATTTCAAAACGCAGATAGAGAAAGTTGCAAAAAATTCAAATCGCTGTGCAAATTTCAAATTTTTGTAGCATCCTAAATCGTTTTGCAAAATATAAATTACTAGTTATATGTAGCATCTACGCTATATGTACATGCAAAAATTCAGCGTAATCCGTTCAGCAGACCTCCAGAAAATTAAAAAACAAAAATGTGGCATGAGCGGACTTATTAGGTCATATCTTCCGCGAAAATGAAAATTTTGCAAAACTACTCAAATTGAATTTTTTATTTGCCACGCATACCAACTTTCATCACAAAATTCGACAAAAATTTGTTATAGGCTTTTTTCAAAAAATTTTACCCAACTGCTATACTACGTATTCGAATCTTCTGAAATCCCACACATAGTATTAGTTTATTAGTCGCTATCAACTCCAGAAAAATGGGTGAAGTTGCTTCCTTTTGGTACCTCCCACACAAATGCACCATTTTGCAACAAAAGTTAACAGCTTACAACATTAATACCAGTGCATTAAAATACTTGAAATTGTGTACAGTGTAATGCTTTCATAGTGCCTTCAGTCCAGTGAAAAATGGGCGTTGTTGCCACGCCCTTTTTGGTACCTCCCACATAAAGGTACCATTTTGTACCAAAATTAAGAGCTTATAGCGTGAGTACCAATGCACGAAAATGCAACAACATTTTGCACAGTGTAACGCTTTTGAAGTGCCTATAGTCCTGTTAAAAATGGGCGTTGTCACCACGCCCCTTTTTGTACCTCCCGCACAAAATAACCAAATCATACCAACATTTAATATCTCATAACGTTAATATACCAGTGCACATAAACGCTTATAATTCGTCACAGTGCAATGTATTTAAAGTAAATACTATTCAGCGAAAAATAGGTGTATTTGTTAAAAACCTTCTGGTATCTCCCACATAAATTGGCAGAATAATTCGTTTTATATTCCATATTACATTACCCATAAAGTGAGGGTATACCTTAGTCGGTTTACCCGACTGAAACTTTCTTACTTGTCTGGTGTAATTTTGGTAAAATGTTATGGTAATTTTTTTATTCAAATTTCAATTTTCCTGGAATGTATCCTTACACGCAAAGAAAAAATTCGTTTCTGCGAAATGAAATATTAGACAACTACAATTCTCGTTTGCCGGAACTGAAATTTCGTTTGTTGTGACAGAAACTTATTTTGCGTAAGCAATTGTTTGTTCTGACCAAAAGAATTTCAGTCGTCGTAAACGAGATTTGTAGTTGTTTAATATTTCGTTTCGCAGAAACGAATATTTTCTTTGCGTGTAGTATTTGGAACATCTTTTTTTGAAGTGTAGGCCAGATAGAGCCGGGATACGCGTTAAATTTAAAGAAATTGTGAGGGCTACAAATCTCTTACAAATGTTGAAAAAAAATTACAAAAAGTTGATTAAAAAAATGTGTTTGTGGCACAAAAAACCCATAACGAATAGAAAAAATCCCAAAAAGTATTTATTAAATTTTTTATAACAAAATTGGTGGTAAGAGAAAAGCATAAAAAAACCAGTAAGGAATGGCAGAAAGTCGGGCGGGGCCGACTATATAATACGCTACACCTCCCTAACAATGCGATAAGGGTCATTGCCATAATAATTTGGAATAATTGGTAAATGGGTAGAAACATATTATCTAATTCTGAAACGATAATCGCTAAATTAAGCAATATTCGTTCCTAAATTGAGAAACATCTTTCTGGAAAATGTTAACGATCGGAAGTAAAATACAACTTCTATAGCGGTTTGATACCAAATCAGGACGAACATATATATGGAGCTTTAATATAAATCTGAACCGATCTTCCCTGAATACTCATTCATGTAAAATGACCTCCTTCTGTCGAATTTCGTACTGATCGGATATAAAATACAGTCTCTACAGCGCTTCCATGTCAAATCGGGGGTAACATATATATGGGACCTATATCTAAATCTGAACCGATAATTTTAGAGTTATGATCGATATGAATGAGATTCAAGAAACTCACTCAGTAAAGTATCTTGGTGTTATTCTTCAGAGTAATATGTCATGGAATTTGCATATTGACGAAATAAAAAAGAAAATAGCCCCGGCCATTGGCATATTGTATAAATTGAAGTGGAAGCTAGACGAAAGAACTAAAAGCATGATATTCAACTCGATGATACATTCACACATTAAATATCTGGCCCTTACATATGGTTATCCTTGAAATCACTTCAAAGCATTCAAAACAAAGCTTTGAGAATTGTGTATAACTTACCAATAACATTTTCGACAAATTTATTATATACAACTGTTGCCAAAAATATATTGCCTGTACATGGAGTTCATGAATATCAGGTTCTCATGTTTGTCTACAAATGTCTTCATAACATTGGACACCACATTGTACAATTTAATCAAAATCAAAGAACTTTTAATACTAGAAAACGAAACAGCGTATTGATTACATTGGCGGCGAAAAATATAACGATTTACCATCCCCCATAAAATCGATTGAAAGAATATCACAATTTAAAAATGCATGTAAAGATTATCTAATGAATAAATTGGAATACAATTTATCGTAAAATACATTTAAATGCCAAATATTTTTAATATCTTTCCACATTATGTAAATTTGGATTTAATTACTTTATTTTAAACTTAAATTAAGCATAGATTTATTTGTATAACTGAATTATAATATGTTGTCACATGCCTCAAAAATGCCTATGTGGCGCTGAGGCCAAATATTAATGAATGTAATGTTAATTGTACAAAAAAAAAAAAAAAAAAAAAAATCGATCGGTATAAGAAACGATGGGTCTATTTCTTCTCCTTTTGGGTGTTACCAACAAATGCACAAAGTTATAATACCCTGTACCACAGTGTGGTGTAGGGTATAAAAATTATGTTTTTATACACTTACCATTTGCTACGGGCCAAAAGTGTAACACATCGTAGGAGTGACCCAAGAGCCACGCCCCTTTGGTACCTCCCATACAAATAGAACATTTTGCACAAAAACTTAACGGCTTTTAACTTTGATTCCAGTCTATACAATATCTTGCAATTTTGAACAGTGTATTGCTTTTATACGAACATTTTGTTGTTGCATAGTGTTATAAAAGACAACCATTATGAATGTCCGCCCCTTAGAAACTCATCCGGTTCAGGTGTGATATACACTATCGAACGGTGTAGTTCGCAAAAATTACTTCTTATACGCACATCATCTACAGTATCTACTAAAAGATTTCGCACCAAACAATAAAAATATCTGTAGTATTTGTTACTATTTGTTCATAGTATTAGCATTTGCCACAATTGACAGTCATCAAATACTAAACAATTTAATGATTAGAACAGATACAATATTTCTCTCATTCGAGTGTTAAACAACAACAACGCTGCACTTTTTGGCCAAATATGCATGTTTAAGCGAAATAGTCATCACAATAAACACAGGCAATAATCAATCTGCTAGACACCACAAAATATTGGCAATATTGTATATGTACAAAAAGCTATTTTTTTGCTTTAAACAAAAAGAGTTTGTGTATTTTCCAAGTGGCAATTTGTTTATTTATTTTATTTATAAGTAACCTCACATAAAACAGCAAACTCATTACTATCTTCTTTCAGAATTGTATTTTTTTGATAAGATTAATACATAAAATTGATAAATAATAAATCCACAAAATAAGTCATATGCTGAGGTTTGTTGTTAATAATCTAATCATGGAAATCTTTGAGACAATCCAAACAAATTTCCAAACAATTCAAAAATTCATTGTCAAGTGCAAACACATGAAATTAATCAAATGAAAAACAAACACACATTTGCTTTTGGCCGATATGAATAAATGAATCATCATTGATTAGGGATTGTTTTGGTAATCGAGATGCTCGGCAATTCGTTGTTATAATTTATATTGCCGCCAAGATTAGCGGCATAATGATTGCAACAAAAACACTACCAGAATAATTAATGACGAGTACTAGAAATACAATCGTATATAAATATAATAATGAATTTTATTTGAACCCGAAATTGTAACAACCAACAGTGGCGATATCTTTGATTGCGCCTAATGTTAGGCTATATTATTGATGTACAAGTAGGGACATACATACTAGGGATGTCTGTTTCGAATAGCAAAGATTTTATCATCCGGGGAATTTAACTACACACTAAATTGGGAAAAAAAACAGTAAGGAAAGGCTAAAGTCGGGCGGTGCCGACTATATAATACCCTACACCACTCTCGTAATATTGAATAACTCTGATATATACATTTTGTAATTCATGTATAAATTGTTTACATAAATTTACTTTTGGGACATTTTATACTTAAATAATACCCTGTACCACAGTGTGGTGTAGGGTATAAAAACGATTGGATCTAAAGAGCCAAATCGGATGAAACATATATATGGGAGCTATAGCTAAATCTTAACCGATTTTCTTCAAATTCGGCAATGTTGGTTCATGAATCAAGAAACTTTACCATTCTAAATTTCAAAACGATTGGATGTAAAATATATCTTCTATAGAACTAAAGGGCCAAATCGGACGAAACAAATATATGGGAGCTATAGCTAAATCTTAACCGATTTTATTCAAATTCGGTAGTGTTGGTTCATGGATCAAGAAACTCTACCATTCTAAATTTCAAAACGATTGGATGTAAAATACAGCTTTTATAGGACTAAAGGGCCAAATCGGACGAAACATATCTATGGGAGCTATAGCTAAATCTTAACCGATTTTCTTCAAATTCGGCAGTGTTGGTTCATGGATCAAGAAACTCTACCATTCTAAATTTCAAAACGATTGGATGTAAAATACAACTTCTATAGAACTAAAGGGCCAAATCGGACGAAACATATATATGGAAGCTATAGCTAAATCTTAACCGATTTTCTTCAAATTCGGTAGTGTTGGTTCATGGATCAAGAAACTCTACCATTCTAAATTTCAAAATGATTTGATGTAAAATACAGCTTATTCAGGACTAAAGAGCAAAATCGGACGAAACATATATATGGGAGCTATAGCTAAATCTTAACCGATTTTCTTCAAATTCGGCAATGTTGGTTCATAGGTCAAGAAACTCTACCATTCTAAATTTCAAAATGATTGGATGTAAAATACAGCTTCTATAGGACTAAAGGTCCAAATCGGACGAAACATATATATGGGAGCTATAGCTAAATCTTAACCGATTTTCTTCAAATTCGGTAGTGTTGGTTCATGGATCAAGAAACTCTACCATTCTAAATTTCAAAACGATCGGATGTAAAATACAGCTTTTATAGGACTAAAGGGCCAAATCGGACGAAACATATATATGGGAGCTATAGCTAAATCTTAACCGAGTTTCTTCAAATTCGGCAATGTTGGTTCATGGATGAAGAAACTCTACCATTCTAAATTTCAAAACGATCGGATGTAAAATACAGCTTCTATAGGACTAAAGGGCCAAATCGGACGAAAGATATATATGGGAGCTATATCTAAATCTGAACCGATTTCAACCAAATTCAATAGAGTTCTTAACAGCCGCGAAATACTCTAAACTGCAAAATTTCAGAACGATCGGAGTGAAAATGCGACCTGTAGTCGGCGAACAACTTTACATGGACAGACGGACGGACGGACATCGTTAAATCGACTCAGCTAGTGATTCAGAGTCGATCGGTATACTTTAAGGTGGGTCTAGCTGTGTTATTTTCAGGTGTTACAAACATCTGCCGTGAAACAAACTTATAATACCCTGTACCACAGTGTGGTGTAGGGTATAATAATTACACAGTGTAGTGTAAAGGTAGAGTAGGGATGCCCCGGCGTTTCGCTTGGTCATATCTAGGAGTCGAGATATATCAATTTGAAGTTAGTAAGGGCCATTAACAATAAATAAATAAACTAGGTTTAAAAGCTAACTACCAGTTATAGCTGTCAAATTCCATACAATTTAACTTTCGTTAGCTCTAACGCTCGGTTATTTTGTTTTGAGTTAATGGGGGTAAATATCATATAGGGGAATGTGTCACGTTTGGGGGTCTTTTGTTTGACATAACTCGGGAACGGCTAGTCCGATTTTGCTGCAACAAATTTAGAAAAAATAAGACAACGTTATGACCCCTGTTAAAGTGCTACAAATGTATGGGCAATGACAAATTGTTAGGCAAAGGTGAATTGACAGTTTAGACGATTACAAGAAAACCTTTCAATTTCATATATTTACAATATATTTTGTAAATATTTATATGCAGGTTGCCAGTAAAAATATTTTATACCCAGTGTTGGCAATAAAATGTTTCTCTGGCAATGGCGCCATTGTCATATGCATAAAATCAGCGTTACCGTTGGGAAATTTCAAAAAGGGGCACAAAAAGGGGATTTTTTCGAAAAAAGGGGCAACCGATCATTAAAAAGGGGGATCAATTTTAAGGTTTTTATTTAAAGAAAACAACAATAAAAAACAAAGCTTAACATAAAAAATAAGTAGGTAACATTAAAAAATTCATTCATTTACACTAAAACTAAACCAAAAAAAAAATACAATGTTATACAAAACTTCTTATGATGTATACTAAATATATTTTATCACATACATTTCGTTACTTAGAGTTACTTTTTTTGTAGCTTCTTTTTTTATACTTTCTTATTAGATCTGTGCTTGGGACAGATGTGTTTTTATTGAGTTTTTTTATCTCACAATAAATCTGTTTAGAAAAAAGCTTATAATATTTAAGTATGTACATCAACCTAATGAAAAATACAAAATAAATTGGATTTTTTTTATAAACACATATATTGTTACATTTAAGAAATCGCTCAAATTAATTGTATTGTTGCATAGACGCCGAGCTATTCGCAGAATTTTCACCAATAAGATGAAACGGTGGAAATAGATTCTCATATGCATACACATACAAAAGATAAATGTAAATCGTTTTAACATATGCGTATATCCCATTAAATAACCTAATTCAGAACGTAGCGCGTTAGGCATTTCCGTACGTTAGTACGAAAGTGTTGTCATAAGAGTATAAAAAGCAGATTTTTCACAAAAGCCAAAAAGTGGCACAAAAAAGCGAAAAGGGGCACATTTAGTATCAAAAAATAAAAGGGGCGCAAAAGTAGCACGGCTGAAAAAAAGGGCAAATATGCCACTTTAGTCGCACAACGGTAACGCTGCATAAAATACGCACATCTAACATTCTGCAAATTATCTCACAATGACTTTTCTGCCAACAACAAAAAATTTATGTTCACACGGTTGCATTTTCCGCCATTTTTCTGACAATATTGTCCGATATGGCAATCGTCTGTACATAGCTTCACAATTACTACAAATTTTAATAATGACACTTCCGCATGGAAGTTATTAAAAATATTTAGTTTTTTAAAAACAAACGCTTTTTATTGGCAAGAAAAAAACTATAAAAATATAAAAAATCGCAAAAAAACATTTGTTTCCTTTTTTGGAAAACTAACATTCTAACGAAGAAAACAATGGAGTGGACCAACATAGAACATCTTTGACCTTAGCCTGAGATAGGAAAAAATATTGACACGTACCAAATTTGAAGACAATCGGTTAATCCTGTCGAAAGTAATCGTGCGCAGCACCCAGACAGACACACGGACAGGCTGACGGACATTGCTCAAATGACTTAAAATTACCCAAATTGGATTTCCACCAAATATTCTTGGAGTGTCCTAGGTCACTCGATCGATGTGTTACACATTTGGCTCGCAGCTTCTGATTTATACCCTTGTTCACAATAGTGGGGGTATAATAACAAGATTATGTTGATTTACATATACCAAAAGTGCTATAATTTCTACATTTATCCACAGATTTTCTTCAAATACGCATTGTCTTCTTTGTTAGGGTGATAACTTTGAAAAAATTAAACAAGCAATCCTTTTGCGATTTTTTTTCTATTTCTTATGGTTTTTTTCGTGCCAACAATAAACTTTTTTTTGGATAAAATCTAATTTTTTTCTAATAGTTTTAACGACAGGTAATAAACTTCTGTCTCCACCTGGAAGTGCCATTATTAAAATTTGTAGCAATTGTATTTCCTAATTTTTGGCAGCAAAATCGGACTATGTAGTAGTTCTCGAGTTATGTCAAACAAAAGAACTCCGAACGTGACAAATTCCCCTATATGATACTTACTAACTTCAATTCGATATATCTCGATTTCTAGTATAACATCCAAGTATAACATTTTTTACCGATATAAATTTTACCGGTAGTCAGAACCCCCGCCGATTTTGCCTGTCGCACAGTGTTATTTCAATAAATGTATTTTCATTATTAAGTAGTGGCTGCAGATTGTCGAATTTCTACGTTATAGAGAATGCTCATTATAGGGAAACTACTAATGAAGTTTAAATGTTCGTTTGAAGGGTACTTCGATACATTCCTGTACAGATAGATAACATCCGAAATCATTTAGTTGGAAAGATAAACGTTATTTTGGAGCTGGTGATGATTAAGTAGAAAATTGAGATATCTTTAATGGTATCGCTTATATTCTAATATTTCAAAACTTTACTTTTAAAAATATAGTTCATGTTTAAAAAATTCTCGGTATAAGTAAATGTATGTCGAGTGTCTCTGGAAGACTCTTTGTTGCAAATATCAAATTGGCGTATCAAGTACGGTTTAAGCATTAACATCATAAATACCGAACTGCTACTGTCCCACTTTTTTTCGTGAGTCATCGCCGCCCCGTGTGCTTTACTGTACCTTGGAAGATGTGGAAGTGCGGTAGGATAGGAAATAGTCCAGTGGACCTGTGCTGCCGTGATACGACCAATTCTACTGTACGGTATTGCTGTGTGGTGAAATGTAGCAGAGAAAAAGCTCATCACAAAACAAGTGATGAAGGTTCAGAGAACAACCTGTCTACGAATACGGGAAGCACACAGAGGCTTTAAAAATTCTTCACTTTCGTCATTTATACGCGGATTGTTCTAAACTAAATGCAGGAGTTAGGTTTGGACTATACTACAAGCAGTTGAACATATTCCGCCTGTAGAAACAATAATATTGCAGAACCTCATTTTCCTTTCTCTACAGCAAAGGTTATTCAAATTCCGGATTTTTTTATTTTCGTGAACAAATTACAAAGACACCCAAATGAACAGAAAACAAGATATTTTCAAGAATCTAAGTAAGATTATTAGTATTTTACCAGGAGATTTAAGCTTACAATCAGATCTGCAATTCTTTATTGCCTTGCAGATAAGGAACAATGCAGGTCATTCGCCCATCCATCCCAAAGCTACAGATTTTGCAATCTATCAGATTTGACTCATCTGGAAGAGCTACATTTTTATAATTCTTGCGGATTTAAAGGTCATACATAACAGGCCGATGAATCTTGAAACATATCCAAATTCCATGTGTAATTTCCTTGAAATTGATGTTAGGTTCTTAGGTAATAGTAACTACCGAAGTCCCAATCCACGATTAAGATTACATGGGACCAGAGATCCCGCTCCGACTTATAAAATGTCTAGTTTCAGTGACATAGGTAGCGGCAAAGCTACCAACGCTTGCAAAAAATTGAACTCAGTGTTTTAAACGTCTTTTAGCCATAATCGGGCAGGTTCATAGGCTGACATCCATTGTTTGGTCATCGCTCGCTGCTTCTACAGCAGTCACCAGTTTCGATGCCTAGTCTTTGATCATGTATTCTTATTATGCAGTGTCCTGCGAGGGTGGATATGAAAGTGGAGATATTTCGGCTATCGAATGACACAATTTTATTCACATATTCTATTACTGCTCCGCCTGTTAGAAAATGTGCCCTTGTTGAGCTGCAGCATGCAGTTCGTAGTGGCGCAGCTATGTTAGCAAATTATCTCGAATTTTTGAGGTCCCTTTGTGCAATCAAACGGTTTGGTTTACTCTATGAGAGTTGCGCGGCAGTCTCGGTCTGTTCAGGGAGATCTTAATCACGGATTTTATGGAGGCTTGCCTATCTGAGTAAATTACAAATTCAGCTTAACGACGACATTTAGCTATCCTACAACCTATTGATTGATTGATTCTATACCTGTCAGAAGTTAAGGGTATACTTCAGTAGGGTTTCTTGACATAAATTTGCATACTTTTTTGCACGCTACCGAATCTTCTGCAAGTGAAAAAATAAATTGGCTCTCCTTAACACTTTGATTTTTGAGATAAGCGGTTATGCATGAAAATCGCGGAAGTGTGTTTTATTCATTTTATAACAACTCGAGTTATCAGAGTTATAGCCTCAACTCCTTTTTGAAGTATCTTTTCTTATCTTTTTTGTAGAATGAGTCAAATGCACCCAATTTATCTTAGCGATGGGTTGTTTAAAAATTACAATGTTTCGGATATAACGACGAGATACGATCGGACGAGAAACGTGTAAGAAATAAATTCTCTAGTTTATAGCCATTGTAATATTCTGGGAATTAACAATTCGTTGAACGAAATAACCCGGACCAGACATGGTTTTGTCGGCAGCAATAAATGCAGTGGTTAATATGTATATTTCTTTACTAAAAGTGCTATGTACTGGTATGAATAGGCTTTCGTTGTATTTATGTCTAAGGCGGGAAAGCGTTCCAGTACGGGCAGAACGACATCCGTCGCATCAGCTAGTCATCGTTTCTGCTGAAGACTCGGGAGATATGGATCTCCAGTTACCCCGGAATAAATTAAGACCAAAGGCTACTGTCTGGCCAACAGCATACTTTTTGCAAGGTTACTCTATCTGAGTCATTCTTTCACTTAATGCATAACCGACTTATATCTGACAGAGTCGCATGCCATGTTTCCAAACAAAATAATAGTGTTGGCTTTGGTGTCTACTGGAAAGACTCTACTGCAGGGCATTGTGACTGTAGTTTACATTAATGAATTTTCGGATATTGTAATGGCTGAGATATAACTTTCTAATAAAGTTTGTAATAAATATATTCTCCGATAGTCAGGCATCCATGAAATCCCTGGATTCAGTATTCTTGAATTCATTAACGAGATGGCAGAACAGTTTAAAAACCACCTGGGTGCCGAGCCATGGGGACATTCCAGGCAACTGTAGTGCAGATGAGCATGCAAGGCCTGATGAGTCAACTTACATGCCCCAGTGGAAGTGGAATATGTAGATATGCCTTTAGCAACATTTAACCTCTTCTTGAGAGATAGTGCCCTCAGGGGAAACAACCCGGAGATGTACATTAAGTGTTGATGTGGCTCTGCCTAAACACGAAGCGCCCTACTATAGTTATAGATACAGGAAGTCTTATCTTATAAACGACACACTTGGACTATATAGCTGTTTGTGCTACCACAGGGCCGTAAGGGAAGACATAAGTCTCGAGTCCCTCCAGTTTAATCAGTTTGGTTGCTTTAAAAAAACTAAAAAGTTGACGGATTTTATCATCAGCCAAGTTAGGTAACTACCTAAAGAAATGAAAGCCTAAGGTTTCATACTGTCTTCTAGAAAGAGCGGGGCACAAATACAGAAGGTGTTCTATTGGTTCCTACTCTTCTTCGCCTCCACAACATCTTCAAAAGTCATTACCAAAAACCTTCAATCTCTCTGCGTGTCGTCCAATAAGGCAGTGACCCGACGCGACAGACACGATAAGTGAGACGTCTGGTCTCGGCAACGACACCATTGCGTTTTGAGTATAGGGGCCACATCAAATTGGACAATATCTCGTGTCTTTTGTTGCCTTAAGGGCACTATTTCACAAAAAGAGATAGTGCCCTGAATTTGCATTGCAGTTCCTTGGTATGTGTCTGTGGGCCCGCAACCATATCAGGTAAATATTGAACTATTCAGCAATCTCGTTGAGAGATGTGCAACAGTCGAGGTCAGTTTTTAAATTCAGGAATAAAGTTTCCAGGGACTTGATAGCAGCCAGACTATCAGAGAAAATATTGATACAGATTCTGGTCAGAAAATTAATTTTCAGGCATTCTGTTACCTCTTTGGTGCTTTAATAGCTCAGATTTCTGCCTGCCAAACACTACAGCGATCAGGCAGTCTTTGTGCAATGGATAGCCCATGTACCTCAGAAAAAACAACAAAGCTCATTTGGTTGAGTTTGGTACTGTCTGTATAGAGCACTCCATTCTGATCTAACAGGTATAATATTTAGATACTTTTAGTCAAAAAGTGGTTCAGTCATAGTGTAATCAACAATGCCCAGAATGTCACATTATGTCCGTAGCCATTTCCTGACCAGAGTGGCAGTTCTCTAAGTCTAATATGTAGCTGTACATGCAGCATATTGCATAGCTATAATGTCTAGCGGCATTAAATGCAGAACTTTCTTTAGCATTGTGCAGAGGGCGGTTTTCTGCAGAACCGAACACCAGACGACAATGCCGTACAGCAATATCGGTCGGACTACTGCCGTAAACAACCAATAAACTATACGCAGGTTCAGAAACCAGCTTTTTACTAGTAAATAATGCTACCAAATCCTTATTTGTTCTTTCCAGAATATTGGGTTTAAACTTTATCTTTCTGTCTAGTTAATACCCAAGTATAGTGCCCTTTCAGAGAAGGGACGATCACCATTTCCAAGGATACAAGTGCAACTGTTGGTATCTTATATCTCTTGCTGAAAAGAACTAGTTTTGTTTGGTCGAGTTCGCGTGAAGACCATTATCGGAAACCCAAGGAAGGTTACATGAAGGGCCTGCTGTAGGATGCCTCTAAGAGTACTCGGAAAACTCCTTCTTACAGCTATTGCCACGTCATCTGCATAGGTAATAACTTTTAAACCAATCTTCTTCCGAGAAAGCAGAATATTTTTCATGGAGAGATTCTATAGAATAGGAGACATTGAGAGTTCCCCTGCTGACAAATCTGTTTTAGGTCAGTTGAACCTAAGCTAGCTGAAATGCATCTGTTAATCTTAAGGTTATGAATGAACCTGCACATATTGCTATCAATCCCAGATATCACAAATTCATGTTATTGAAAGCCTCCTCTATATCTAAGAAAGCTAACATAGTATTTTCCTGAACAGAGAGGGCGTATTCGATGAACTTACCCTTGCAGTAGGCATGCTTTTGATTGGATAGTAGCCTGTGATCAATTTTAGTCCTAAGGTAACTATCTATTAATCTCTCCAAGGTTTTAAGGAGAAATTGCGATAGACTAATCTTCTCCAGAGAAAGCTTAATATTTTCACGGAGTGATTCCGCTTGGGTCGTTCCCCTGCTGACAAATCTTTGGACGTCAGTTGACCCTCAGCTAGCTGAAGTGCGTATCATAATCAGTAGGTTATACTGCTATCAAACCGCAAGGTTGCTAGAGATGTAATTATAACGGCTGGATTTATGTCACTGAAGATACCATAGTGTATTCATTAAAAGAGGGATATTCCCTTCCGTAAAGGTGACTAGATCATGCAGGGCGGTTTCTGTGGATTTGCCCTTGCTGTAGGCATGCTATTGATTGAACAGTTCTTTAGTTCTAAGGTTACAGCAGAGAGGTTGAAACACATGAGAAATTTATTTTGCAGAAGATGTAGCGACCGTGAGAAGGAGGAATTAATAGAATACATTCTGTGTTCTATCTCTCTGGATGACTATCACAGGCTCACATTTCGTTGAGTTGTTAGAAAACTTGGCTGATGTTAGCATTCGTCAACCCTTGAGCTTTTTAAATCAGTATTATATGTTCAATAGAAGGGACAATGAAAATATCCATTCCTGTATCAAGCAATGGACTACAGAATCTGATGGTGATTTCGATTCTGAAATCACCGTCAACGCGGTATTCTAAAAGATATTTGCCCTTTTATGGTGGAATTGATGTAGTCCCTCAAATTAAACTTAGCTCCTATTGCTATACCAAAATGTGGTATAAACGTCCAGTTTTCGTGAAAAGGGCAACGAAAACGAAATTGCCATAATTAAGCCTGAACATACGAGTAACGTTGACCCAGCATTGTCCGCTCCTTTTTAATTTCAAGGGACCATATCCACCTTGTAATCTTGAAAATTACAAATATACTCATACCTACTTATACGACTTAATTAATAACAAATTAACTTGCGGCATTTTAAAGGGAATTTCTTCAAATTGAAATCGGAATACACTCATATAAGTAGATAATATTCTATGCAATTATCGTTATTTGATATCAGTAGATTGGGTGGGGGAGGGGTGCTGATACGTTCAGATTGCGATTTACGCCTCAATATACCTATGATCAAATTCAATACAATTTTATTGCCCGTTAAATCGGAAAATCGAAAAAATCTCCTATAGAGGTAATATTACTATTCTGCAGTGAAAGTCATAAAGATTTGTAGAGGTTTCACTGGAATATAATGACACCATAAGTTTGATTTTTTTGTTCGGGGTGTGGGCGGGCGTTATCATTGTGCAATTATATTTTATTATCAAAAGCAAAGTTTTATATCAAAATTTTCATATGACAGATTAGTTTAGTCAGTACAACCAAAGAGCACTGTTCGCGCGATTTTATCTTCCGAAATTGAAGAAAATGGATTTTTAATTTAAAACCTAACATCAAGGATTACGAACTTGAAAATGCCACCGATAAATGGTATTGAAAATCCGGCCTATAGTCCTTCAGAGTCGGATTTCGGAAGTATTGAAAGTAACGATAAGGAGAGTGTAAGTGATACTAACGATGTTGAGAGGGAAAGTGTTATCTGTAAGATCCTGAGATATATGTATTCGACGTGAAGTTTGTGATTTTTTTCTCTGCTATAATAAAGGTCTCAGACACGTCACGTCAGTTCCTAATCATGTAAATACAATGAAAATATCAAATTAAGTGCATTGCTTGAAAATTATTCTTAATGCGAAACGAATAGAAACAAGAAGACCGAAAATCAATGGCCTATTCCCACGAACTCTGCTTTGCATTATCCAGGATTCATATATCTACTAATTACCAAGCCAAATTATATAGTCCATTGTTATAATATGTGGCCGAAATATATATAGTATACTCGTATAGCCGGAATTGTGACTATCCTTGATATGGAAGACAGTCTTGATATGATATGAATAACCACTGCAGGACTTCTAATATGATCTTTATCTCATCTCATCGTATCTAAGACTGAAAATTGTATAGCAGAAATTTTGAGGGACCGTAAAAATCAGAGAAGAATAGGTGAACTTCTTCTCTTCAGATCACTTGCCAAATGACATGACCTTTGCAGCCTAGGGAGTAAGATTTGGCTTAGGCAAGAGGCAGGCAGTCCAACAAAAGATGGACCGAAATTGGCACCTGGAGGGTAGCTAAACAAATCTGGCCAACGTATGACCTTATAACTTCAAAATATCTCCTCACAGTAGAGAGGAACAGATTGTCTACGTTTGTATCAGTTCTGACGGGACACTGCCTGATCTGCGAACACGCCAGAAGATTCGGTATTGACTCCAATGACTTCTGCAGAAGCTGTGGAGATGAGGAAGAAGTGGAGAGCATTGAGCACTTGCAATGCGACTGTCCCGCTTTGAGTAACCGACGACTGGACATACTGGGGTCGGTCTTTCTAGGCAGCCTAACAGATATTACCGGTACCGATATCGATAGCACTATCGATAAATTTGTATATCAAACTGGTTGTTTTCGATGAGGGGCATTTCAGCGCGTGGTATCGTAAAGCTAGGGACCTAACCTGGTCTATGTGAGCTGACAAAAAAAAGGCTGCCACCTTAACCTAACTTTCCTTCAAGATTTGCCTATTCAGCTTTCAGTCTCATCGAAAAATTAGTTTATTAAGGAATCCCAATCGAAAATATACTCCTATGCTTGACTTCCTAGTATGCATTTTTGACGTTCTTTGGGGGTTTTCTATGTTCTTAATATTCTGTCTCTTGTAATTTTTTAAAAACGGTTCTGATATACATAACTTGTCGAACTCTTGGGGAATAATGTTACATTTACCATTTGATTGCTTCACTTTACTAGATTGCTTCCAATGCAGTCCGTATTAAACGATCTTTCCACAACCTTACTAGAAGGACCAAGTGGTCAACAGGGTATATGAAGAGCTGAGTGGCCGAATCTTATATATATATTATATACTCGTATACAAATATCCTCAGTTGTAGACGAAATATAGAGCAAGACTCAGTTGTCGGCCCTATTATAGATAACTCACTGGTTTACTGTAGTACAGCGGAAGATCTCGGGATTCGACTCTAATAATTATGAATGATTACCGCAGTGGTCTAAGTGATCATAGAGATCAAAACGGCACGAGAATAAAACGACCACTTCACTCGGAGACTGTTCAACTACAACTAAATTCCAAATTATTTTCAGAGAATTATCTTAATAAATTTTATTATGCGATGGTCCATTTTTTCAATGATTCTGAGACGTAATTGAGGTTCAATGTCGGTAATGTGCCGTATTATCTCATCCTTTAGCTTTTGAATTGGTCTTGGCTTATTGACATACACTTTTTCTTTTAAATATCCCCAAAGAAAGAAGTCCAACGGTGTCGAATCACATGATCGTGGCGGCCAATTAACATCGCCACGACGTGAGATAACACGGCCATTGAATTTCTCGAGCAAAATAGCCATTGTTTCGTTGGCTGTGTGGCAAGCGGCACCATCCTTCCAGGTCCATATCCGCAATTTAGCATTTACTGAACTCCCGAAGTTCTGAGAAAACATTTCTAATTTGAATACCAAGTATAGCGGAACATGTCGGCTCTAGTATAGGGGAAACCATTTGATGGGCCCAAGTATTAAGAAGAATTATAAAGTATTAATCAACTCCACAGATGATAACCTCAGTGGATGACTCCAGTACAGAATAAAACCTCAGCGAATACCTTTAATACAGAGAAAAACTCAGTGATCCGCTAGCCTTGACTCTAGTTGGGTGCAACCCTCGGAATCGTTGTTGTTGTTGTAGCAGTATATATGTTTTGTTGTCCATTAGGTTTTGTTTGATTCGTCTGGGTTCTGCTATATTGATTTCCAGGTCAAGGAAGATGGCTGCTTCCACTGGATGGGTCCAAAGAGACCTGGGAACAAGTTGAGTAGGTTTGGCTAGCTACATATTGGTTTCCAGGCCAAGGAAGGTGGCTGCTTCCACTGGATGGGTCCAAAGATACCTAGGATAAAGTTGAGTAGGACGGCCGGAAGTTAGACCTTAAGAAAATGCACCCCAAATGGAAATTGAAAGTGCGCCCCAAATATGGGGCCTATTTTCGATACAAAAACTGATTTGGGAAATTACACCCCAATCAAGAAAAAAACATGAAATGGAAATAAACCCCAAAAAACTAAGAATTTTTCTCTTTGTAAATATGGGGAGTACGTAATAATACACCCATTTTTTAATTTAAAAAAAATTTTCCTGCGCAGTTGGCCTACGGCCTCTGTTTAAGACTTTCTCCCATGGACAGGATCCAAGGTTGGCTACGCAGACCAAATCTATTATGCGCAGCCTCTCCTGTTTCTAAATTTATTGATGAAATTAAGCCCCAAAAACCAGACAAGAAATGAAATTAAGCCCCTAAAAACAGACAAAAAATTAAATAAGGCCCCAAAAAATTCATAAAAATATTGGGGTGTATTTTCCTGGGGCCCAATTTCATTCCGCCGCTGAGAAGGTTTTGGCAGGGCAGTAGAACAGGTGTGTGGTCCCTAGTTGCATGCGGGACAGGTGTTCGACGCGTTGCCATTAATCCTTGCCTAATACGAATTGAGGGGGCTACACCAGCCTCAATTGGACCAAAACTAATCTTGTCTGTTGTGGTAATTTCGCTTCCTTCAAAGCCACCGTTGGAGCGTGATCTTCTAGCAGGACATTCACTCTGCAATTATTCACGGCGACTGCTTCAGAGTGTATGTCAGCAAGGTCTGTTTGGTATGCTCTTAAATCTAGATGTTCTCTCTTGTAGCGTTGGTTGTCGCTCTCTAGTTTATGAAGGTCTTTCCTGATCTGACTGGGAGGTGTAAGCTTATCCACAAGGTTGTGGTTGGAATAGTTGGGACGATAGCAAACAAGCAGATACTGCTTCGACAGTAAAAAATGGTATCGTCGCTCCCTGTCGCAGTTCTCAGGGAGGCATTTTGGCGGGACAGCATGTTCTTCCACTGCGTCTCGCTCATATTCGGTGATCACATTCATGCTGCATAGTTAACCACAGACCGACCTATCGCTTTGAAAGAGGTCAACAAGGTTTCTTTGTCGGTTCCCCAAACGCTGCCTGCTAGCGACTTGAGGACCTTCCTACATCTCATTTTATGGCACATAGCTGTGGCATGCTTGTTTGACCTGAAGAGGCTATGTGACACCAATAAACTTAGGGTAGTTGGTGGTCGGAATTCTTGTACAATCTTTCTCCTTCTCTTGTGTTGTCCATGCAGTAAACAGTGTGGCACATGATTTGGTGGCGGATATCTGCAGGTTCCTCGCAGCGAAGAAATTGGCAATCTCAATCAGGTATACATTCTGCCTTCCACATATGTTGTCAATCAAGTGGTCCGACGCCAGAATCGTACAGTCATCAGCATATGATACAATTTCAATGGCGTCAGGTGGTGGTGGAATTGCAAAAAGGTAGAGATTAAACAGTGCCGGAGATATCACCCCACCTTGGGGAACTCCCTGTTTCACTTTCCGGGTTTGGACATCTTGAATTCCACATACGACTGGCGCCCACACATTAATAGACGATCTAACGTTTCAAACTGTTCGGGAGGGACGTGTTGGCGAAGTCCTCATAATGCGTGACGTGGTTGACAGTATCGAAGGCCTTCGATAAGTCAAGTGCCAAGAGGACTGTCCTGTCACCGTGCTTGTTATGGCTAAGACCGCGGCTTATATGCGTGGTTATGGCGTCTAAAGCAGTAATCTTACTATACTTCTTTCGGAATCCGTGCTGATGATCAGCAATTGGAAAATGTCCAATCAGGCTCGGGAGGATTAAAGCCTCAAGTGCATTTGCTACTGGTGAGAGAAGTGAGATAGGCCTGTACGATTCTCCCTTACTCGCATCTATGCTCGGTTTTAGTAGCGCTACCTCTCTGCTCATTTTCCAGGCTTCGGGTATTATCAGGGTGGTCAAGGACAGGTTAAGGATATCAGTCAGATACTCGACTCCCGGCATGTACATCAGCATAGATATTCCGTCGGGACCAAGCACTCAGCGGTAAATTGTTGTGGTACTTCCTTGTCTCGGAGAGTATGTATACGACGCATCACTCTCTTTTTCGCATTGTCACTGTCGGGGTGCTCTATAAATTGCAGCTTAAAACAACGCGCGCACCACTTTTGGCCAGTCACAGTGGTAGCACCAAATGTGACTGCCGTCTCTCCTGACTGGATTCGAGAGTGACTTAACCGTTGCCTATAATTTACCGATACTGGAACTTATGTTGCATTGCTTCAAATGATGTCTCCACCTTTTCCGCTTATATTCATCGTCTTTCCTATTGATTTCTATATTCAAATCCCTGATTCTAGGATGAATTTTATCACGCTTGCCTGTGGTTCTCGCTGCATCTGCTGGGAAATTAGGTCGTATCTTGGGTATTAGAAAAGCGGGGATAAATCAAGCGGCTGCTGCGTTAATGATGCCTCGGAATTCCGTCACACCTACCCGAACATCTGAGGGGATGGGTAGTTTATTGAAGTTGCGGTTGGTGAATTATCTGAACCCGTTCCAGTCCTGCTCTATCAATGGAGAGGATTCCGGAGAGGTGGTCTGATCCCAGTGAAATGACGGGCTGCCTGGTGACGTAATTTATCCGACCAGACGAGCTGCTGCAATAACCCATAATCCGTCTGAGGGCGTCCTCATTCACTGTGCAGAACGTAGAGCCATCTATTTGCTCAGCCAATGCTATGCCTCTCTGGTCATTAGCTACTAGAGAAAATTCCACAGCTCGCAATGGGCATTAAAGTCTCCTAGGACCACGTGGTTATTGTCTTGTAGTAACGGACTAATGTCCGGCAAATAACGCGGAGAACAGCTACCAATCGGCCGTATATACGAGTATATGTTGTACAGCTCTATCTCAGCAGTCCCGGAAGCAACTGCTACCACCATATATTCCATGTTTGGGTCTCTAGAATCAAGCTCAGGCGTGATAGGTCTGTACACACTGACCCCCAATTTCAAAAACCTCCGGTTAAAGCTAACTCACAGTTAAAAAATAAAAATTTCATACAATTTGATAGATATAACTGTAGGTTAGCTCTAACTGTAGGATAACCGGAGATTGTGGAATTGGCCGTGAATGGTGCAACAGGAAAGCAAGTCCCCCACATCCACTTCTGGTGCGATTCTTACGTAGCACATTGTAACCCCGACGCTCAACTTTGTTTCCTGGATCGCAGCGACCTTCACGTTTTTCCGATTAATGAAGTCTACAAGTCTACAGTCTGCGATAGTCCATGGTCTGGTTGAGGCCAAAGCAACCTCTGAAGTGCACCCACTCCATACAACAGTAAATCCTTACTGATGTTGAACGTTGATGGATACGGTTCCCGCAGATAGAGCAGAAATATTGTTCTGGTCCGGGATTTAGATCGCTTCCGACACGGACTAAAAGAAATCGGAGCAGACACTTTGGATGTGCTTTTCCCAGTGCGAAAAATAGATGTACATGAAACGCGTAATACTGAGGTGGCAGCCCCTGGCCGAAGAATTGCTGCCTCGGGTTAATCCGGTACATAGAACATGCGTACATGCGTAGTAAAGCCTTTGCAATGTTGGCGGTCAGATATATTACTTCAGTAATATTCGCGTAGTGTTCACTGAGGCTCAATGTCAGCTGAAGTTTAAAACTCCTATTTTTACATTCTGGGCTAAGGACGATTTCTAGGTATTATTTGACTACGATATCAATTATTCCAAGTCGATTGAGAAAGATCGATTCCAATAGGGATATCGAATCCAGTATAGATGAAGACTTCACTGATAAACTCATGCATAAAGGAAGAGCTTAGTGATCGATTCCTGTATACAGAAAGACCTAAATGATAGATTATAGTAGAGAGAAAGGCATTTTTTATCAATTCTAGTAGAGCGATCGACGGTAGTATAGACTTTTTTTGCCTGCTCCCTAGTGTTACCACGGGATGAAATGCCCCTCATCGAAACAACCTGTTTGATATAAAAATGTATCGGTAGTGCGAATATTGGTACTGGAAAGATCTGTTTGACTGCCTAAAATGGCCGACCCCAGTGTGCCAAGCGGGTCAGTCAAATAGCAAATGCTCAATGCTATTCACTTCTTCCTCATATCCTCAGCTTCTGCAGAAGTCGGTGGAGTCAATACCCAATCTTCTGGCGTGTTCGTCGATCAGGCAGTATCGATACTAACGAAGACAATCTTTTCCTCTCTAGTGCAAGGAGATATTTTGACCTTCTCAGTTCATATCATGGCCGGATTTGTCTAGCTACCCTACATGTGCCGATTTCTGTCGTCTTTCGTTGGTCTGCGGCAGTCGAGGGCTGTTTGTGAATTTAAGGATGTAGCCTCCACATAATTGATGGCAGCCTGGCTGTCCGAGTAAACGACATCGCCAGCGTTGGTCACTAGGTTGCGACTCATCCACTTGGCGATTTCCCATATTGCTATTATTTCAGTTTGATAGACACTGCAGGTATCTGGTAGTCTGTGTGCTATATCCAGACTAAGTTATTTACAGTGTACTCCGAAACCAACCTTTCGTCAAGCTTCGAACCATCCGTGTAAAAGTGGAGATGGTTTCTATTACCTAGTATTCTGCCTACCCATTCATCTCTGGCTGATATCATAGTGATTTAGTTCTTCTCGAAGGTGTACACCGTTGGTATATAGTCCACTTGGTCGGTTACCATAGCACTACACTTTGATATACTCATGTGACCGTAGTTCTTGTACCTCCACATTGATAGGCAGTTTAATCTTAGTGCCGCTCTGGTTGCAACTTCTCTCGCCACAATATTAATCAGCAGTATATGGAGTAGGTCTTGTAGAGACTCAGTCGCTGTAGAGCTTAAGGCTAACCGCTGTAGAGCTTAAAGTAACCTCAGAGGAATATAAGGTCTAAATTTACAAAGCCTTGTCATTGAAATCGCTAAGTTTTTTTTTATACGATTACCCGACTTATTCATCATGCCCATTATAGAGTATAAAACAACAAGATGCTGAAGATCCTGCAGCTGCCCCGAAACGTGAAAACTGGGGAAATGATGTGGAATTTCTTATGTCATGTATAGCCCTATCCGTGGGCTTGGGAAATGTATGGCGGTTTCCATTTATTGCATTTCAAAATGGCGGAGGAGCATTTTTGATACCTTACCTGGTAACACTCATTCTAGTGGGAAGACCCATATACTATTTGGAAATGGTATTGGGACAGTTTTCCAGTCGAGGAAGTACCAAATTATTTGATTATGCTCCCATAATGAGAGGTAAGTCTAATAAAACTGCAAGATTAATTAAACTTTTGATTATTTTTTACCTCTTCCGCAGGAATTGGTTTTGGTCAATGTATTTCGATATTTTGCATGACCACCTATTATGCCTCATTGATGGCTTTGACACTGCGTTATCTGATTGACTCATTCTATGCCATTCTGCCTTGGAGTTTTTGTCGCGAGGAATGGGGTGATATGTGTATTGATTCCCGATTTAAGGGTGAAGAAGTTCTAAGATCGTTGGCAAATAGTAGTGGTATTAAGAAGACCTCAGCGGAGTTTTATTTTGTGTAAGTTGATCACAATTTTAATGGAGGGAAAATTTTTCAATAAGTGAATATTTCAGAAATATTATCCTTCACGAAAAGGATAACATAGATGAGGGCATTGGTGCTCCTAACTGGACTTTGGTGCTTACCCTCGCTTTAGCTTGGCTGGTGGTTTCTGCCATTGTCTTCAAGGGTGTCAAGAGTTCTGGCAAAGCTTCCTACTTCTTGGCCATATTTCCCTATATTATTATGTTGGTTTTATTGGTGAGGGCCTTGACGCTACCGGGAGCCTTTGATGGGGTTTTGTATTTCCTAACGCCTCAGTGGGACAAGTTACTCGATGCTCAGGTGTGGTATGCCGCTGTTACCCAGGTCTTCTTCTCATTGACCATCTGTTATGGAGCTATCGTCATGTATTCCTCGTTCAATCGTTTCCGGCATAACATCAAGAGGTATGTTGAGAGATAATGCAGAAGAAGTCCAAATTCACACGAAGCAGCGTGGAAGAGAGAGACAGGAGGAATAGAAAGGGAAGAATTCCTCTTGCCACAACTAAAGTTGCCTCGTGTGAACCGGCCTAAGTTTTAAAATATTTTTGCATTTGTTTTATTTCAACTTATAGAGATTCCAATATAGTTACAACCTTGGACACATTTACCTCTCTACTCTCGGGAATAATTATATTTGGAATTTTGGGTAATTTGGCCTATGAGTCAAACACCTCAGATATCACGAGTGTTGTGAAGGAAGGTCCCGGCTTGGCTTTTATTTCCTATCCCGATGCCATAGCTAAATTCCAAACTGTACCTCAGGTTAGTACGAATAACTGAAATTTGAGTTTTAATATGAAATATTGACTTTTGCTGACATTAGGTTTTCTCGGTCCTGTTCTTTTTAATGTTATTTATTTTGGGAATTGGCAGTAATGTTGGCATTATCTCGAGTGTCATTACCGTATTGTGTGACCAATTTCCCACCGTCAAACGTTGGATTATAGTCACCATTTCGGTGGTGAGTTGCTATTGTTTCGGCTTGATGTATGTCACTCCGGGCGGTCAGTTCATGTTGAACTTTATCGATTTCTATGGTGTCACTTTTGTGGCCATTGTCTTGGGAATATTCGAATTGGTGGCAGCGGCCTGGGTTTATGGTATGATACTAGTTTTCCTTTCCAAAATTTAAAGGTATAACAAATTTCTTCTCCTTTAGGTGTTAAAAATCTTTGTCGTGATATCAAGTTCATGTTGGACATTAAGACCTCCATATATTATCGCATATGTTGGGGCATTGTAACACCAATATTCATGACAGCCATTTTGATATATATGTTGGTCAACTATGAACCTCTGAAGTATAATGATGTTCTCTATCCCGATAGTCTATATGGTATAATCATCATTTTGTACATATATGCATTTTAAAATTTTCATAATATCACTAATCTTCCGTTTTCAGCTTTGGGTTGGTGCCTCTCGGCTGTGGCTATTGGTCAACTATTAATATGGGGCTTTTATGCCACGTACACTGCGCCCGGGTTTAGTTTATATGACCGCTTTAGGAACGCTTTCAAATCTTTGCCAGACTGGGGCCCTCTCGATCCGGCCACCCTGAAAGAATATAAACAATTTTTATTAGAACATGAATCGAGTTCTGTCCGAAAAAGTGGATTATGGTCGCGGTTTTATGATAATATTTTCGGTTAATTTATTTGATTTGAATAAGTTGCTTTAAAAATGTTTAGAATATAAAATAATAATAAAAAACTTTTTTACTTAGAAATTAAAATATTAATATTAATTTATGATACACAAACAACTCGTGGAATTTGATTTAGCACCACACTTGCAATCTCATTAACTACATATCATTACCATCTGCATTATTTAGTAGTGACAGCTCATTACCCCCGTCCTCACTTTCGACTAATAAATGTCGTCTCAAGATTTCTTTGCCAGCCTGCAAACTAATATATTATTTTTCGATTTCACTTCAAAGAAAGCCAAATCTTTAAAACGTAGACAATTCATTCTTAGGTTAGGGTGGTAGCCAGAGTTACCAGCTCACATAAAAAACACGTAGTACAAAGTTGTTTTGTAGTTGCCAGGTATTACCATGTGGCCCGGCAAATAAATCAGGCGAATATTGAAGCGCCCAGCCATTTCATTAAGAGATCTTCGACGATCGATGGCAGATCTTACCCTAGGTGTACTACAGGGTGGAGCGCGGTAATTTGCTTATTTGGGAATGAAATAAAAAAGTTATGTACCTTAGAAAAATTTATTTTATATTTTAATTATATTGAACAGTAAGGGGAAGAAGGCCAACATCGCCCTATATTCCTGCAGGAAGGCTGTAGGGTCGCGGTGGGGCCTCTCTCCTAAAATTGTCCATGGGTTATAACAGGTGGCGCAAAAGTAATCCTCCTATCAGAAAATGCTATAAATTTTGCGATTGGCCCCTAATGTCAGTTCTGTTTTGACATTTGTGTAGTAAACACATGCGAAATACACGTTAATAAACAATGCTACGCTACACTGCTCCAGAACGCGGAATATTGCTGACTATTTATTTGACCAATAATCGGTCGGTGACTTTGGCACAGATTTCCTGGCCGTCCAACGCCTACTGGTGAAACACTGCGACGTTTAGCCGCTCGTCTCGAATAGACTGGCACAACACGAGATGCTGCCAGGCGTGGCAGACCCCGGAGTAGCCGTTCTGCAGAGAATATTGCTGCTGTAGCCGAGGATGTCATGGAAGCGCCGTCGACATCGACCAGACGACGTGCCACGCAAATAGATATCAGTCGACGGTCTCTACAGCGAATTTTGGTACAAGATCTGAAGATGTTTCCGTACAAAGTCCAGACGGTGCATCAGCTGTTAGCTGCTGACCGCCAATCGCGTCTAACATAACATGGAAAGGTTACTTTTGCGCCACCTGTTATATAGCAGTGGTTCATCCAATACTGTTATACGGCATTGTGGTATGGTGGACGGCAACTGACAAACTAACCATCACAAACCTGCTATCACAGGTTCAGAGAACTGCCTGCCTGTGCATAAGCGGAGCGTTAAGGACTACAGCGACTGAGTCACTACAAGCCCTTCTCCATATACTGCCGATTAATGTTGAGGCGAGATAAGTTGCAACCAAAGCGGCACTAAGATTAAACTGCCTATCAATGTGGAGGTACAAGAACTACGGTCACATGAGGATATCAAAGTGTAGTGCTATGGTAACCGACCGAGTGGACTATACTATATCAACGGTGCGCACCTTTGAGAAGAAGTACATCACTATGATACCAGCCAGGGATGAATGGGATGGCAGAATACCCGGAAATAGAAACCATCTCCACTTCTATACGGATGGTTCGAAGCTTGATGAAAAGGTTGGCTTCGGAGTACACTGTGCAGAGCTTAGTTTGGATATAGCTCACAGACCACCAGATACCTGCAGTTTCTATCAAGCCGAAATAATGGCAATATGGGAAGTCGGAACATAGTAACCAACACTGGCGTTGTCATTTACTCGGACAGCCAGGCTGCCATCAATTCTGTGGAGGCTATATCCTTAAATTCACAAACAGCCCTCGACTGCCGCATATTTCTTAACGAGATGGCTGAGCAGTTTAATATACACCACATGTGGGTGCCTGGGCATAGGGATATCCCGGGGAAGTGCAAAGCCGATGAACTTGCTAGGAAAGGGACGACTTTACAAATTCTCGAAGAATTCGCATATATTGGTGCGCCACTATCCACGTGCAAGCTTTGGACAAGGCAAGAGGCAATCAGGCAGTCCAACTACAGATGGACACAAATCGGCACCTGTAGGGTAGCTAGACAAATCTGGCCAAGGTATGACCTGAGAAGGTCAAAATATCTCCTCGCACTGGAAAGGAAAAGATTATCTACGTTAGTATCAGTTCTGACGGGACACTGCCTGATCGGCGAACACGCCAGAAGATTGGGTAGAAGCTGTGGAGATGAGGAAGAAGTGGAGAGCATTGAGCACTTGCTATGCGACTGTCCCGCTTTGAGTAAACGACAACTGGACTTACTGAGGTCGGCCTTTCTAGGCAGCCTAACAGATCTTTCCAGTACCAATATTCGTGCTATCGATACATTTGTATATCAAACAGATTGGTTTCGATGAAGGGCATTTTAGCCCGTGGTACCATTAGGGACCTAAACTGGTCTATGTGAGCTGAAGAAATAAAAAAAGAAAACGGCTGCCACCCTAACCTAAACCTAAGATAATTTTTAAATTACATGGTTTTAAATAGTGTATCTGGCAAATGTCGACCTTCGCTATCCACACACTGCTGCATACTTTTTCTGAAGTTTTCATGAACTCTAACAAGCATGTCGACTGGTATTCTGCCAATTTCAGCCTCAGTATTGTTAATTAGGTCTTCCAAAGTGTTGGGACGGTTGATATACACCGCCGTTCTCATTGAAGTTACCCAATTTACAACTGATTGCCGTCCAGGAAACACGTCCGCGTGGGGGAACATCGAATCGTAAACGAAAATCACGCTGCACTGCAATGATCGAGTGCGTATTTAAAAAATGCAATGCATGATGGTAACTGAAAGGCAGACGAATACAAATCTCCCGTCAGCCACTATAAGCCACGCATACTCTTGACTCTCTTCGAGCAACAGTGCCGCCACAGCCTGCGGTGCAAAAAATCAAATTCCCGCGCTCCACGATGTACATCTCAATAAGAGCTGGTACGTCGCTAAAGCCTTGCCCACACCTAGGTTAGGTTAGGTTGAAGAGAGGAGACGTTTAAACGTCTCATGTCCATGGACATACACTTAAGCCAGTGGTTCAGCCTGTTGTGCGCTCCTTATTTATGATCTTTTTATACCTCACGAGTTACAGAAAATCGGTACTAGACACGAATTTTGTCAGTATCTTCCAGTCATATTCTCTGAGATATGTCTGGTAATATGTCGGAAGTGAAGTTCGACTTCTGGTTCATCAATAAAAAGTCCCAGACCCGTCCTTCCTCCTCGCTTGGACCCATCCGTGTAGCAGCTGGTTCCCACTGGCACATGGGCCAAAGTTCCATTTTCCCAGGAGCGTCTGTCTGGCACAAACGTATCACAGGTAGCTGTAAGCCGCACTTCAGGAATGCGGTCCGAGATTTCTGGCGTTTGAATGATATTCTAAAATCTTCTGATGGTACGACTTGTGGTCTCGATTTATCCATTCACCCATCACTTGTAGACGTCTTGCTGTGAGGGCTGCCTCATACTTTATACGGATGTCTATTGGTTGGATGTGCAGTATAGTCTCCAACGCTTTTGTTGGTGCAGTTCTAAATGCCCCGCTTATGCCTAGACAGCACATACGTTGAATTTTTTGCAAAGGTATTACGTTGCACTTCTTGTCCATTGATGTCCACCACACTACAGAGGCGTAGGTGATTATTGGTCTAATCACGCTCATGTAAAGCCAGTGAGTCATATTTGGACGTAGTCCCCATTTTAAACCTATAGCTCTTCTGCACAACGACCAACATCTGTGTGCCTTTGTAACTCTTTCTTCAAGATGATCTTTCCAAGATTACTCCCAAGTATTTTACCTTTTTAGTTATAGCAATTGTCTTATTCAGGAATCGAGGCGGGTTAAAACGTGGGATCTACGTTTTCCTTGTAAATATACATACTTCTGTTTTGTCTGGGTTAACATTTAATCCCCTTGGTTGTGCCCAGTTATATGCTATGTTAAGTGCCCACACCTAACTTAGTTCCTATTCTTGCAAGTTAATCTACTTTACTGTCCCCTGGTACGAGTATGTTCCTGTGACCTGTCATCCAAATAAGATAAATACTGGACTGTTCACCCATATCATTGATGGATTTGCGGCGATAGAGGGCAGTACTTCCGAGAGTTTCCTGAGAAAATATTGATATCGATTTTAGTCGGAACATTAGTTCTCAGCCATCAGCCCACTTAATTGTTGAGTTTGGAAACGTCTGCACAGAAGTTCACAATATCTCTTGACCTGCGTTACCATTTCATTCCGATCTATCAGGTATAAGAGTGAGATACTTCTTGTCAGAAAGTGGTTCAGTCATAGACATTTCTTGAACATAGTAACAGTCCCCTAAGTCGAAGAGCATATTCCACTGCTATAATGTCGAGCGGCATTAAAAGTATTGTAACATTTAGTGCCTCAGTTGGTGTCCTTCTCAACGCACCACCAGTGATCACACACCAGCCATTCGCTGAACCTTATTTACGAGTATTATCACGAAGAAGGTTGATTTCTGTAGAGCTGCCACCCACACGACAATGCCGGATAGCATTATCGGTCTGACTACTGCCGTATACAACCAAAAAATTGTACGCAGGTTCAGCCCCAACGATTGCCTATTGCCCTTTTATTTGAACAAACTTGTTTGTTCTTTCCAGAATTTTGGGTTTGAAGTTCAACTTCCTGTCTAGTAAAAAAATACTTAAGGATTTTGCGCTTTAATACCAAGGGGACAAGTGCAACTGCTGGTGCCCTGCAGAAAATAACTAGTTCCGTCTTGGTCTAGTTAATACCAAGACCATTATGGAAAGCCCGTCTTTCTGTTTTATGAAGCGCATGTTACATAATGTCTCTAAGAGTACTCGGAAACTTCCTTCTAACATCTAAATATGCAATAACCTTAAGACTCATCATCTCCAGAGAAATGTCAATGTGTGACCCTGGCGAGCTCAGAGAATTCTATATTCGGCTGCAATATCGGTGGTGACCTCTGATGGCTGCACTGCAACGGAATATCCAGTTGTAGTATAACTCCAACACATTTTTTGAAAATAGAAATTCAAATGATCATAACTTTTTCCTTAGTAAATTTTAAATTTTTCCATCATATACAGGGCGGTCCCAAAATTAGCCGACCTAACAAAGAAAACTCAATAAATTTGGGAAATTTTTCTTCATTTCCGAACATAATCATCTTTTAGCTCGATACACTTTTTCCAGCGATTTTCAGTAACTTCGATACCCTGTTTATAGTAAAAAATGTCTAGCTCCGCAAAATAGCCATCAATCGCAACCTCCACCTCTTCATTGGTGGGAAATCTTTTTCCGCCAAGCAATTTTTTTCAAGTTTGGATACAAAAAAATTGGCGAATAAGGAGGCTCATCTGGCGAATAAGGAGCGTGCTAAAGCAATTCGAACTTTTATTCATTGATTTTGGCCATCGTGGCCAATTGTGGATGTACGAACTTGGGCATTGTCTTGATTGTGAGCAAACGCGGTGCCCATCTTGCGCACAACTTTCTCATCATAAAATTTTCCGTCATGTATAGCTCTTTTTGAAATGCCTCTGGCTTCAGCTAGCTCACGAACCTTGAACCGATTGAGTTTTTTTGGTTGCAAGAATCATATCTTTGAAATGGCATATGACAGATAATTGTTCAGTCTATGAATGAAATGAGTGTTTGGAAATGGTGCTACGCCTTGTAGGTGCATAGTTATGGGTTATCAAAGTTAAAATTTCTGGAAAAATAAATTTTAGGCAACTAAAAAAATTGTTTTTACCAATTTTAGATTAGTCCTTTTTTAATGTTCTTATGTTTAAAAATTATTACTCAACAAACGTTAAATTTTTTTTATTTTTCAATTTGAATATTTGTTTTGTTTTTATATTCGACCTTTGTATTTATTAAATTTTGATTGTTTTTTTAATTGAGATCGAGGTCAGTATATTATTGTTTTTTGAATATATCGATCCTCATCGAGGATCATCTTCAGGAGATTCTACAAACGTATATATATTAATTATATTATATGATACATAAATGACGTTAACTTACGAAAAATATATAAATAAACAAAAGAATTTTAAAATATATTGCCGCATGACGACCTTCTTTCTGGATTGACACTGTCGTTTATGGTTCTGTTTTCTGCTTTTCCCAATTAGAAGTTTATAGCTCTGAGAGAGATTGTCAAGATCGGCTTTCGAGTTCATTCGTCGTGTTGTCTGTGTAGTCTGTATGTGTTGCATCTCGAGAGTCATGCGTTTGTTGTAATTGCTCTCGCAATGTGATACTCGCACACTCTAAAGCCGTGGTGCCCAACAGCGTTGCCGTTTTGGTCATTTCCGACCAAATTTGGTCGGATGGATTTGAAATTTTTATATTTGGTCGGATGGTCGGACCAATTCCATTTTGGTCGGTTTTATTCTAGAAAATTTAATTCGTATTATAATACAGAATAATTTTAAGTTTAATATCAAAGTAAATTACTGAAAGTTAAAGCCATTCACCGTTTGGAATACCCTCAAATGACTATTGTGAATTCCAATATTTATGTTGATCGCTGAAAGCAGTATCGATCGAAATTGTAGACGAATATATTGTAATAAAAATTAGTTTGAAAGTATTTATTTCAGGTTCGACAAATGTGTTTTGTAGTGGTCTAAAATATCGGCCCTGGGGGAAGAATTTTTGCTTTCACTCCTGTTCTGTATTCCGAGAGCGGATTTAAACCGAAATTTTGGTTGACAAATCTCACCATAATTGCGGAATTTTATTTATTTACATTAAACCTTTAGTAGATATAAGATTAATAAGGAAGAAAAGCAATTGCCAAATGTTGATGTGTGGCAAAAGTATGGCCCATCTGAAGTCGGGAAAATGTTCTGATCTTACTTTTATCAATATTAGTGGAATATATCGGAGCAATGATCTTGGGGTTTATATAATTGAAGTGTTGGTGTTGAATGAATTTATTGTTGTCCGAATAATGTTCCGTAAGCACAATTGAAAATTCTTTTTTATCCTGTTTTTAAATAATAGCATCAGTAATTTAGAGCGAGGAACAAGCTTGTTTAGCTGCGGAGTCCGCATAATTGTTACCAGTTAGACCAATGTTTCCAGGTACCCAGCAAAGAATAATTTTGTTTTTGTTGGCTATTACTAAATCTCAAATTTTATTAACCAACTGTTGGTAGCTAGATTTAAGATAGTTTTTAGTGCAGATAGAATATAGGTAAAACTTATAGTTTACCGTTTAGTATCCTTGACTAGTTGTGTAGCATGTCAAATACATGTAGATTCAGCGGTGAAAATTTAATTTTGATTCCTGGTATTATGCTGAAATTTTGTAAATTTCTAAATTTCACAAATTTTTTAAACTTTTAAAATCCTACAATTAACGAAATTGCGTACTATAGTATTATGGAACTTATAGGCATTCGTCATAAATTACGTTTTAACGTTGCAGTCTGCTCAAGAAATCGTAACTTGTTATGCATTTTTATGTAAAATTGTTCATCCACAATCGATATCGTCGTTAAACTGACCAAGTCCTTTTGAAAAACTAGGTCATACCACTTCAGCGTTTTCTTTGTTTTCAGGCGTCTAAGTTAAATTAAAGAAAAACTCAATACAAATTTCGAAAGACATGTTCAAATTATATTATAAGATTTATAAAAAAAAAATATAAATAGACTTCTATCAGTTTTATTTCACACTCTATATTTATATAGGAATGCATTGATAACAAAAATGTGGAAACTATCATAACGAAAATATTTTGAACATTTAAATGCAGAATTCCTTTTTATTTATACACATTTTTTTGAAATTTATAAATTGACTTTTTACCACATTGGGGGGAAAACAGACTATCTTGGGAATTTGGCGAAGATATTTATGCTTAAAATACAAAAAATATTAAAAAGCAACGATTTTACTGAAGGAGGTTATATTAAGATTAAGTCATGTTCCCCTCATTTAGATAGACATTTTTTATATTACATAATTTATTGCGATCCATGAATTTGGGTATACATATACGATTCAGATGGGCCACATTTTTACTTGTTTTAAAATACATTCAATACAAGCATTTTTTATGTTAATTAATTTTTCGAAACACTTCAAGTTTCATCAAAATCTGAAAAAGTTGTCACCAAACTTTTCAAGATACCAAAAACTTTAATTTTATAAATTTGGTCGGCTACAACGGATTTTGGTCGGTTTTAGGGAAAATTTTGGTCGGAAATTTTTTTTCCAGTGGCAACACTGGTTCCCAAACACTTGTTAGAACAACGAAGATTATTCGGCTTTTTCATATACACAGCCCGAGCGTCAACGAAAATAAAAACAGAGAGCGTAAAAAACAAAACAAAATTGTTCAGTTGCTTGTTAGTAGTCAGCGAAGAAGGTCTATGTCGCTTTGTTTAATAAAATAAGTACACTGAAAATATTTTACAACAACGAATTTTTTATTGTATTTATTTTCAATTTAATATAAAATAATTTTAATTTGTTTAGTTTTTGTTATTTTTTAGTTTATCAATATATAAAATTATTTATATATATTTTTTTTGCCCAATAAATTATTGGCAAAGAACACATGTACCTATTTTCTTGAAGAAAATTTTTTTGTTACATATGCATTGTTTTTATGTTTCTTTTTTTAATGGCTTCATTGCTAAAATTGAAAACACAAAAACATAAATAGTAAAACAATATAACAACGTAAACAAACAAAACCAAATGATTTTGTTCAGTGAAATTGTACCACTACCATCTCATTTTTGTGTAACCTAACTAACACATTCTCATTTCTCTTTGTGGGCACCACTACTCTAAAGGTCTGCACAGTGTTTCTCTTCCAAACAATGTTTAGTGAGTTCTTCTTTTGGTGTTGTTCTGTTATGTTTTAATTTGATGTCAGATTTGTGGCCGCTTTAACGAGTTCGTAATTTATTTTTTGTTGTGCCAATGTATACTTGGTCACATTTTGTGTTGGTATCTCTGTTGCATTTTATTTCATAGATAAGATTTGATTTGTCCATTTTTTTGTGTCTTGGATTTTAGGTTTGCAAATAATTTATGAAGGGTGTTTGGGTTTTCGGTGCTATTCTGTATTTATTTCCTTCTATACAGCCTGATTTTTCAAATCTTTCGGACAACCGTGGCACGTATATGACCGATTAATATGTGATTGCTGGTTTTTCTTTAAGTGTTTTATCGTTTCGTTCATGTATTAGTTTTCGGATAGATTCTCGATGAAAGCCGTTTTGGTACAGAATGTTGTAGATTTTTTTAATATTTTCTTTATGAAAATCCGTTTCGACAAGAAGCTTATCTGCTCAAATGAGGATAATAAGAAGACAGTCATTGCAGTCAATTATGCACAAAGATATGGAGTTATTCCCATATAAAATTCACATAGTCCGGCCTGTTATGACAGAATTGCGACGAAAATTTCCCAATAAGCTGATATCCAGAGACTCCACATTCCGTTCTTGTGGGGTTATTACAAACAGGAAGTTTACAAAGCAAAACCAACAAATTTGAATGAACTAAAGCTATCCATTCGAGAAACAACTGCGGTTATTCCTGTCTCAACTCTCCAAGCAGTAATGAACAACTTTTTGGTAAGATGACGCACATACATCAACGAGCAGGAGGGCATTTAAATTTCATTATTTTTAAAACTAATTAAACTGTATTTAATAAAGTTGAATGAGCTTTAACACGAATGAAAGAAAAATGAATTCCATACACCGAGAAAAAAGTTATTTGAGTTTCTTAATGGGCGATATTGATCGTTCCTAATCTTTTCACGATTTGATTGTCAATTCCAGTGATTCTAGTTACTGCTTCATCATTTTCAAAAAATCTTCTAGAAGTGTTTCCATCGTTTGTGTTTCGGTATCCATGCTTTTAGTCCAACTTGTTTATAAAACGCATCCTGTATTTGCTTCTTTCTGATCTTATCCTTAATTGATGTATTTTCATCGAAGTTTTCTTCTTCTTTTGACTCTTTCTGCAAATCAGGCATGACAATGTTGAGGTTGTTCCTGTCAGTTCGTTTACGATTTTTCCGTTAACCATGGTCAGATGGAACTGGTAACTACATTTAATATATTTTCCTTCTCTAACTTGCAGCTTTGTGGGCTTAATCTTGCTTATTTGCCGATTCCCTTGAAAACTGAAACATTATTGGTCGGCAGTAATGCACTGATGACGGCCGTGGATTTTTCCAGTGTAGGGAAACATCAGATTTTAGCCACAAAGAAACAACAGATTCATAAACATATTTCCGTCCGATATAGTAGCGTCAATCAATCGGCTGTCTCTTTAAGAAACGGATCGATAGAGGACATGCAAGATACAAAAGCTCTGGAGAAAATTGCTGTAAACTAGTGTACTAACATAAATTATTTTTTAACTTTATCCAAGCAAGTGTCAAAGTCTAGTGGAGTGAGAGGCAGGGAGCTCTTTCCGCCTGCCTCTCTCTCCAACAAACTTTGACACTTGCTTGGAAGAAGTTGCCGAGTGTGAATCTGGACTAATCAACATGCTTTTATGACATCTTTATGGGCGACCATATAAATCTTTTTTTAATATTATTTTTATTATTGTATACTCGTTATCACCACATATCAATCTTTTCTAATGTCATAAAAATATTAAAATTACGATATTAGGTAGGCGCATTTGACAAGTGCCTAAAAGTATACAACAAGTAAGATTATGGCGGGTCGGTTTGAATGGAAAACAATAATCTTCCCATTTAATTATTTCGTCTATATCTTGTACCGTCACTACCTATACTCTATGCCACATTTGGTCCTGCTGAACCAACAATGAAGCGAGAGGACTACAAACGTCGCCAAATTGTTGACCGGGAAATCCCGACATATCTGGGCGATTGGCAGTTTTGAGTCCTTCAAATCACTTCGACCAGATGGCATTTATCTAGCAGAAAATGATAACGTATATCATCCCCTGGCTGGGAGAAGATTTATGAAGGCTATATTAATCTCTCGTATATCCCTGATCGAGTGCTGGGAATTCGCGTGTCGATCATATCAACAGTCTACGGATTATTGGGGAACAGCCGATTAAGTGGAGATCATGTCTATATCTAGTCTTTATAGATTTCAAAAAGCCTTTTACACCTTGAACCACTGCGCTACTTGGAATGCAAAGGAGTCCACGAGAAGCTAATAAATCTGATCAAAATGCCATGATGATCAAAATGCTAATTGATGATGAGGAAGAGCTTGGATGAGAGCAGAGGAATTATTTGCATATGTAGGTTCTCCCAGCTCTGAAGAGAAGGTTGTTATTCAACAACTACCAAGAGTACTTTTGTTCTTCTTCATTATATCTGTCATTATATTTTTGTCACTCAAAATTACTATAACGGAACTTTTGAGTGGCACGTTACTTACGTTTGACAGTTAATCTTTTTATTTTCTTACAATAGTCTACAAGGGAATTTGTAAGAATAATAATGACTGACTGTTTGGGAAAACTTGACTGGTTTTGCTACGTCTGTGGCAAGCATACCCTTATGGAACATAGGGTTTCATTTTTTACGAGCAAAGTGGAGGATATATATTAAGTTTATTTTGAAGTGGAAGTTTTTCCAGATGAGCCATGGGTGCCAAAACATATATGCCGAAATTGCTATATCGGTTTGATGCTGTGGTCTAAAGGTAATACAAGTTTTGATTTATATTTGATTATACATATAGGGCCTGTTTCTGTAACTTATTTTCGTTCGTTTACGGAGAACGATCAAAAATCTCTCAACTATTACTTGAATTCTATAAAACGCAGGTTAAAAACATTTTAGGTACGAGCTCTTTACGTGCTTTTCTATAGACACACCGAATTATAAACTGCTGTGACTTATAGATTTCTCAGAATAATTGAGTGATTTTTGATCGTTCACCGTAGACGAACGAAAATCAGTTACAGAAACAGGCCCATATATTTATATTTTGATTTTCAGTTTTCAACTGAAACTGATGAGCATGGCGAACGGTTCCATCAGATATGTCTTCCTATTGAAAAACGCTATAAAGGCAAGAGCATTTTGTCACTTATAACAGATTTATGTTGGACATTGTTTGATAATGGCGTCGAATTGCCAAGAGTGAAAAAAAGTGAATTAAAAATAAATGAACTTATGTATTTAATAAGTATTTCTCCTTGTATATGCGTTATTAATAGATTTTTTGTTTATAGTCCTGATATATAATTTAATATAAAATAAATATTATTTAATTGTAAAATAAAATCATTATTTTTTTTGCATCTCTCAAATCAACCCCGAAAAATCCAATTTTTAAAGACCTTTTTGGTACTAACACTATATAATATCTAAATTAACCCTTAACAGGAAATCTTGAATTTGGCCGGCTTTTTGGTGTTTGTGTTAAGTTTTGGCCTTTGGTGTGTTCTGACATATATAGTAAAATTGTATGGCCATCATTTTTGTAGAACATTTCAACCCCGCCCCACCCATTTTTAGGGGAGCTTTTTACGATTTGTTAAAATATAGGCAAAAATCACCGTTGTGGGGGAAGCTAGAGGGTTAAAATATTTCACAAAAATATAGGCCTTAACATTTGCTGCAAAGTTGCTGAAGATACCCTACACCTCAGATGAACAGAACACATAGTTTTATATACCGATATTCTGCACGAACTAGCAAAGGGGGGAAAATTTTAACCCCCCTTAAAATAAAATTCCGATGTGATCTTTCAAAACGCCGATATACGTATATATTTTTTTGGTCTCCTCTACCATAATCCATTGACAGAACCCTGTTATTTTTTTTTTTGTGTTGTACTGTGTTATTGGTCAAATAAATAGTCATCAATATTCCGCGTTCTGGAGCAGTGTAGCGTAACATTGTTTATTAACGTGTATTTCGCATGTGTTTACTACACAAATGTCAAAACAGAACTGACATTAGAGGCCAATCGCAAAATTTATAGCATTTTCTGATAGGAGGATTACTTTTGCGCCACCTGTTATTTATACCAAAAGCCTTTTAGTGCCGGGAGCAAACAATACCAATAATATGTTTGTAAAATGAACAAATTGTTTACATTAAAAGACAGTCAAGACACCGAGTTAGTATTATGGTTACTGAAAGCGGAAAATACATCGCACACTAGGCCAAAGGCTTTTCGGCCAATTAGTCTATCCCCGTTTCTACTGAAAGATCTGGAAAGGCTCTTAGATTATTTCATTAGAGAAAAACTCGGGAAACCAATATGCTTACAACAATGGCAAGTCTACAGAATCGACCCTGCATGAACTGTTGGGCACTATCTGACCATACGATTTCAAGGAATTCATTATGGTAGCTTTCTCCTTATTAAGGGGGATTTTAACAACAGTCACTCAGTCGCAATCATTGCGGCGCTGTCCTAATTGTGAATTATAGCTTGATTAGACTAATTCGGCGTTTGCTCACCAAAACAAGCATAACAGCAAGTCTCGGTCGGGGCCACAACTTCAATGAGAACTGTAACCCGAGGGACTCCACATGTAAAATTAGTTTGATTTAATGTGATTTGTTGATTCTGACTTCTCGTGTATATGAACTTGTGTGATTTGATTTATTGCTTTTATTTTGATTTTTGCTGAACTGGTGTGGAATTGGAAGAAAACTGGTATTTATCAAAGTTTTCAATTTTTGTTGGTTATCACTGCTGATTATTCGGAGCAGCTATGGTGATGCCGGTAGTGTGATTTGTTTCTACAAACTAGCGCTTCTATATTGGAATACACCCGTATTTTGTAGAAGAACTAGCGAGTTTTGAGAGATGCACCCGGTAGTAAGGATGTTTTGAAATTGAGATATCTTGAACAATTTGTTAGCGAGAGTGATGTAATTTTGTACATATGTATGTGGTGGTAGTCTACGAGATTGTTCCAAAAATAGCCGGGATGGGACCAAAGGGTGTGTCCCCGCCCATATAAGTAAAATTTTGAAATTGAGATATCTTGCACAATTTGTTAGCGAGAGTTCTGTAATTTTGTACATATGTATCTGGTGGTAGTCTACGTGATTGGTCCAAAAATGGGCGGAATCGGATCAATGGGCGTGGCTTCGCCCATATAAGCAACCTTTTTGAAATTGAGGCATCTGCATAATCTGTTTGCGAGAGTGCTGTAAGTTGGTGTATATGTGTCTGGCGGAAGCTTACGTGATTGGTCTAAAAATGAGCGGGATAAGTCCAAAGGACGTGGCCCCGCCCACATAAGTCAAATTTGAGCTATCTTGCACAATTTGTTAGCGATAGACTGTAATTCTGTTTATATGTATCTGGTGGCAGTCTACGTGATTAGTTCAAAATGGGCGGGATCAGACTATTGGGCATGGCCCCGCCCATGTAAGCCACATTTTGAAATTGAGATATCTTGCACAATTTGTTAGCGAGAGTGCTGTTATTTTATGTATGTGTAAAGGGTTTTCCAACAAGAGGTGTTATTTTGGTATTCAAAGAAAAATTCAATTTTTTGAGATAAATGAGCGGATGTTTATTTCATAAAGAGGAAGGTATGCCGTTAATAATGAAAAACAACATCAGCCAAATGGCCACCACGACCACGCTTACAGGACCATATCCATTTCATGAAATTTTCCATAACCAAATCGCAAAGTGGCTGCCCTATGTCCTCGATAGCCTCACGAATTCTATCTTTGAGATCTTGAATCGACGCTGGGCTGTTGGTGTAAACCATATCTTTTACGTGGCCCCAAAGGAAGAAGTCGCAAGGTGTTAAATCGCAAGATCTCGGTGGCAAATTGTGATCAACTCTTCGAGAGATAACACGGTCCGGAAACTTTTCCGGTAACAGAGCCTCTCCACCACGTTGAGGGTGGAGAGGCTTCTCAACAAAAACTCTTGGGTTTTCCGAGCACCAGATGCGACAATTTTGCTTGTTGACGTAGCCACCGAGGTCGAAATGGGCCTCATCAGTCAAAATGATTTTTCGATGGATTTCGGATCATTCGCATGCATTTCAAGGACCCAATCAGCAAAGACACGACGTTGTTGATGATCGGCCGGCTTGAGTTATTTTGTTAACTGAACTTTATACGCCTTAAGACCCAAGTCTTTATGCAAGATACGGTGTAATGACGTTTGTGGAATGCCCAATTTCAAAGAACGACGAGGAATGGACAAACCTGGGTTTTCTTCAACATTTTGGGCTACAGCAGCAATATACTCAGTTGCTCTTGAGCGATGTGTACGGGTTTTATTCTTCACATCACTAACTTGTCCCAACATCTCGAATTTTTCCACCAATTTTTGTATTGCGGTTCGACAAGGTACTTCACGACGACCCAAAAATGCTTTAGCTTTGCGAACGGTGACTGCAAGATTTTCACCATTTTTATACCCGCACTTTAGTGTGACGAGGGTATATATCATTTGCTACGGAAAAAAGTGTAACACATCGAAAGAGTGATCTAAGACCCTAAGTATGTTCAGAGGAAATCCGTTTTGGGTCATTTTAAGTCGAATGAGCAATGTCCGTCCGTCTGTCTGTCTGCTGGCTGGTGCGCACGAAAACTCTCGAAAGGAGTAACCGATTGACTTCAAATTTGGTATGTGGTAATATTTTTTTCTATCTCCGACTAATTTCGAAGATGGGCCATATTTGTCCACTCCTTCTAGTACCTCCCCCACAAAGGGTTAAAATGTTGTGAAATATTGATTCTTTAATAACTAATATACTACTTATTCGAATCTTCTGAAATTGCACACATAGTATTCGTTTTTTAGTCGCTATCAACTCGAGGAAAATGGGCGAAGTTGCCACGTCCCTTTAGGTACCTCCCACACAAATGCACCGTTTTGCTCCAAAAATTAACAGCTTATATCATTAATAACGGTGTATAAAAATACTTGAAATTTTGCACAGTGTTATGCTTTTATATTCCCTACAGTCAAGAGAAAAATGGGCGTTGTTGCCACTCCCCTTTTGGTACCTCCCACACAAAGGTACCATTTTGCACCAAAAGTTAACAGCTTATAACATTAATACAAGTGTATAATAATACTTGAAATTTTGTACAGTGTAATGTTTTTATAGTGCCTATAGCCCTGTGAAAAATGGGCGTAATCGCCACGCCCCTTTTTGTACCTCCCACATAAAATGGCCAAAGAATACCACAATTTAATATCTCATAACGTTTATACCAGTGCACATAAACGCTTAGAATTCGGCGCAGTGCAATGAATTTAAAGTATCTACTGTTCAGCGAAAAATAGGTGTATTTGTTAAACCCCTTCTGGTAGCTCCCACACAAATTGACAGAATAATTCGTGTAATATTCAATATTACATTACTCACAAAGTGAGGGTATACCTTAGTCGGTTTACCCGACTGAAACTTTCTTACTTGTTGTAGTGAATTTTAATAATTTCAATGCGTTGTTGAATCGCGTATCGTTCCATTTTTAGTAATGGCGTAGTTTCTACTTGTCAAATGTCAAAGAATAAAAGCTTCGAAAGTGACAGCTACCGAAATACCGGGTGATTCAAAATAACACCTCTTGTTGGAAAACCCTGTATTTGGTGGCAGGATTCGTGATTGGTTCAAAAAATAGACGGGATTGGAAATCTCAATCTGGGGTAACGAAGTGGACCGGGTCCAGCTAGTATTATATACAGTAGTATTATATAGCATTTCGTGCCCCAGTTGGTGTCGTTCTCATCGCACCAGTGGTACATATATCAGCCATTCGCTTAGCCCTTATATATAACATCTTTGCGATTTGACTTCTTAACGCCATAGAGACCACAAATGTCAACTGATCGGGCTGAAAATTGGTAACTGTGGTTTATTTATATCCGGAAACCTTCACTCGAAAAACGGTAGCCATAGGTGCATATTTTGATATAGCTCACATACAAAGGTCCCTCTAGTTTTTAGTTCTTACGTTTCAAAAACCACAAATTCAAACGAATCGGGCTGAAATTTAGTAATACGAGTATGACTTTATTTGTGCCCGAACCCATTTACATGCTATCCATGGTGGATGGTATATAAGATTCGGCATGGCCGAACTAAACGCATTTGCTTGTTCATGTACAAAGGGCTACCACATCGTTCGTTTTCTCTTCTCAACTGTAATGTGTTGTTTCCATGTTCATTCCATTCATGTTCCAATCAGATTGCCTTAATAGCGGCTCATTTCAACTGGTGATCTACTGAACGAAATTAGCTGTTGAACTAGAGAGCTGTTTAAGTAAAGTGAGCTGGTGAGATAAAGAGCTGGTGAGCTTAAGAGCTGGTGAGCTAAAGTGAGCTGGTGAACTAAATGAACGAACTTGTTCACTCAGTTAAACTGAACTAAAAAGAGCGATCACTTAAAAGAACTAAAGTAACCAACTCTACCACAGCCTTTTTTGCTCTTATCATACTGTTAGGTTTCAAGGTTAGGTTAGGGTGGCAGCCGTTTTTTTTTTGTCAGCTCCAATAGACCTGTTTAGGTCCCTAGTGTTACCACGGGTTGAAATGCCCCTCGTCGAAACCAACCTGTTGGATATAAAAAATTTATCGATAGTACGAATATCGGTACCTGAAAGATTTGTTAGACTGCCTAGAAAGACCCACCCAGTATGTCCAGTAGGGTGGTCCATGCTTACATAGAAAAAAATAAACTTCCAAGAAGAAGTTGCGCCACCCTCTAGTTTTGTTACACCTACCATTCCTATTATGTCTTCAAAATTTCAGCAACTTATCTTATCTACAAGAAAGTGCTCATCGACCTTAACACATTTGTATTCTATGAAAAACTCCTGAGAAAGAACTAGTCAGCATATTAAGTAAAAATATTAACAATGCTTCAAAAATATTTTTTTAGTTCAGATATAGTCTTAATATAGAAACAAAATGGTCTTGAAGCCGGGAGAGTATCCTAGTTAGAATCATAAATAAAGAAATACTTTAAAATAATATTAATTAATTTTTTTTTCAACTTAAAACAAAGTTTGTTAACATCGTTTTAGAAGTTTCAGTATAAATGATCTTTCTGTTCTGTTCAACGACATGAAGTAAAAATTGTTTTTCTTGCTCATTGTTAGTGAGTATCGTATAGTAATCTTCAAATGGTTTTACTCCCTCTCCGCACTTTCGTTAACTACACGCAAATTTTTTATGCAACTTTTGCCTTGGATGTAATCAACATTGTCATCCCAAGCCTCAGAAGGTAATTGCAAGAAAGAGTCCATGATTTCTAGAACTGAGAGCGTTTTCGGCATTCTTTGCGATGCAAAGGCTTCTAATTTGGCTTCCGTAGATAATTTGGCCTCTTACCTCTTACTAAACGAGAACCGCCGTCAACATCCATTCGTTGAACAATAGTCATTTTGTCGTCATACAGCTTGTAGGAAAACAAGGCAAATGCAACTAGCTCCCCACATGTGACGCTCTATGACAACCCTTGCTGCTGTACTGATTTCGGGATAAATGACTTCGTATAATTTTAATCTCTTCCAAAGTTGGAGGTCATCAATCGTTGCGTCTGCTGCCAAAGGCGCTTCGATTGAAATCTTCGTATATATGAGTGCACCGGAACTAACAATTTGTTTTTCTTCTCTTTTGGTTAGCTTAAATGCTTCAGAATTAATTCGAAAGAAAAAAATCTTCATAGCATACAGCAGTTTTGTCATCCAACGAGCATGTGATTGGTCCCGGAGTACGCCAACTAATCCTTGCAGGTGGTTTGTTCAGAACAATAATTGTGAGCTGTATTAACTCGTTGTAATCACCACGAACTTGTTTTTTCTATATCTATATCAGTCGCAAGACTTTCAACAGTAGAAGTCAAGCTAATCGTAGTGATCTTTTGGTAATGTATCCCAAACATTACTGAATCGTTTGAATAATGCAAACTTAGGAGATTTTGATGGACCAAAGCACAGTGGAAATATTTTTGAAAAAAAATTAAACACGTGAAGACGACAAGCAAGCCATAAAAGATCACGTCCCGTCTTTGCTTCGAGGTACGCACGCTCCTTCTTGTTTGTCACCGGTGTTAGAGGCAGTAGTGTCAAAACTCAAAACTGACTTTATTTGTGAAATTCCACTGTTCCATTGTCTCAAAAACAACATCAGACGTGTTTTCCCCGTTCCTGCAGTAAGTTTGGGTACGTCTAACAGTTTTTCGCAACCATTACCGGAAACAAGAATGGGAAGGCGTTCTACTTTCTTATTGCCTTTTATATCAGGCAATATTTTCCCACCGCAATGTATTACAAGGGGATACTTCAGGTCGAATTGTTCTTTTATATTCGTATTGAACTCTGTCCATGCTTTTACTCTTGCACGTCGAATTGTGCTTCGAGAGATTGGGAGTGCAGCAGGATTACAACAAAGTGCGGCAGACAATGGAATAATCAGTCGCACTGCTTCCCTTTCGATTATTTTGTTACGATCCAGAGCGCTGGTAGCAAGTTGGGTAAATATACCACTAGTCGATGGCACAACGACTAGTGGTATATTCTACTTGTAGCCTCCTTTTTGTGAAAAGTAACCACAAAATCTTCTTCTTCTTATCCTTCAAATTGGTAGTTGCACTCGAAGTGCTACTGCACCTTAAATTAAGTAATATTTCTTGACTTGACACTACTGAAATTTAAGCATTATGTTTAGCGGAATTTTTTCTTAATTCTTCAGATCTTTGTTTTCGTTTGAGAGAACGTTCTTTGGTCTTTTCTAGCTTCTTGTCAATCGATGTCATAATCATCTTACGCTCGTTTACGTTTACGTCGTTTTGATTGAATTCAAAGCATATGCGCATAATCTTTCACATTCCTTGATTCATTTAATGTGTGTGGTAATAACGAAGTAGAACTTGCCGAATATTTGGCAGTGGATTAATCCTTACAAATGACTCAAGTTCCCGACATCCCAGTAGAAAAATATCGTCTTTTTTCGAGTTGATGAACTAATTTTATTGCTCTGATTTACTGAGTCTGACATGTCTGGAATTCTGAAAATATGCTTTTCGGTTAACAGCGAGAAAAAATCAAATCGTTTAAAAAATGATTGAACAATGCATGGAAATTCTATCACAATAATCCGGTACAAACAGAAAGACAAACAGACAAGTAGAGTTAAATAAAATCATTTAAAATAAAAATCTTGCATTTTTCCAAAAATTTCAAAAGCAGCACTCGATTGAGCATCCTCTTCCGGTAAAGTTAGCAAACTGAAATTATACAATTTTATTGCTATGGATACACGTCACAAATTTAAAGGGTGGCCAATCTGAAAAAACAAAAAAAAAATCGTAGTTTACTCAAACGGGGACAGTCGCATAGCAAGTGTTCAATGCTCTCCACTTCTTCCTCATCTCCAGAGCTTCTGCAGAAGTCATTGGAGTCAATACCCAATTTTCAAGTTTCCTTCCTGTCACGAAAATGTCTTTATTTTACTTGTAGACAGCTATAAAATCTGTCCGCTATGAAATGTTAATTATAGCATTTTATTTGGCTCACAAAAATCTGTTTTCGATATCTGGAGGGTACTATGCAGTCGACTACGCCCGACTTTAAATTTGTTTTCCTTATGGAAACTAAAAAAAACAACTTTGTTTATTTAAATCCACTTTTTTGTTGCTTAAAACTGTGCTCAAGTTTTAATTTAGGCCAACCTGATCTGGGCTTAGTAAATAATGTTGAAGTCTATTACTCGTATAGATATGTAGATAAGATATGGCCGATACTTGTTTTGATACTGGATATCTTATCTGAGGTGATACCAAAATTATGAAAATAAATCACTGACGAAAGTAAGTAGTTTTAGCTGCTTAAAACCGCCAACAATTTGTATGGGCGACGAACAAAAAATATTTTAATAGCTGCCCAATTGATGCAGACTCTATAAAATAATCTATAGCGAAGCAAATGATTTATATTGCCATGAGAAATAGGGATTTCGGAAACCATAAAATGAAAATAAAAAATCTCTAAATTTTTAGTACTTTGCATTGCCTACATTCAGAAAATATAAAAGGGAAATATCAAAATTAAATTAAAATCCGCTATATAAGTTCTCATAACTAACCCTCTAAACTAATAGCTATACGATATGTTTTATTGTCTATCAATCGATTATGAGGATTAGGCATTCACTATCTGAAGTACGAAATTTAACATCGCAATTCCACGAGCGCGTTTGTGCATATTTACTCATATTATCGGCACTTTGAACCGCCTTAAATCGGAAAATCGAAAGCCATAACAAGCGTCGGCGAATTTGCCAATTGTTTAAAGTCGCCATAAAGATTTTACACGATATCATATTAATTTTGACGCCCCCGCCGCCGCTGTTATTTGTTATTCTATAGCTATGAATAAGAGAAATACGCGGGACGCGTAATTTTATCAAAATTTTAAGAATACCTACAAAGAACGTCATAATCAAGTTATTTTTATTTGAAACCAAGAAAATATTACTGGTTTGTCAAAAGTTTTTAGTTTGAAAGATGATCAGTTCTACATATAACCACTGTCAAGCAGCACTGGTCGGTAAAAAGACAAAAATGTGTTTTTAATTTAAAAGCCGGAAAGAATTAATTTCAGTTCTTAATTTAGTGTTACTTACAAAATTATAAACAATTAAGTGGTAAAAGTTGGCGATATGGAAAATTCAGCCTACAACCACTCACAGTCCGACGCGGTTGAAGTGACCCGTTCGTCGCACATAGTGCGGGATAGTGGAATTAATGATGTAAGGATGTTTTGATTTGCAAATATATTATCGAAAAGTCTTAACTTCTAACAATTTTGTTCGAAAAATGTTTGGAAAGTTTAGTTTCGGAAAAAATTTTAACAAGTAAAAAGAATTTTTAACGAAAATTTTAATGTGCCTTTTTTTGGCGTATATAAATCGGAATCTATTATGATCAAATTCAATAGGAATCGTGCCAGACATGAATGTCGACGTTGTGTAAAATATCATCAAGATTAGAACAAAATGTGCGGACAATATAAGATGGACAGACAGACGGACGGACAGACATGCTTAAATCTGCTAGAGATTCTGAGTCGATCGGTATACCTTAATTGCTCAATTTTGTTATCTTTACGAAAATCTCGGTCAAAACAAACTTGTATCACAGATTGGTGTAGGGTATACATATATTTCGTACAAGAAAACACTGTTATTTACTAAAAAGTACGTTATACGAAGACCGTCTCAAAATTAGCCGACCTTACAAAAAAAAAACAACAAATTTGGGAAAAAAAAATTTATTTCCAATATAATCTCCTTATCGCTCGATACACTTTTTTCAGCGATTTTCAATAGCTTCGTAAGCTATTGAGTAAGAGTAAGAACTGTCTAGCTCCTAAAAAGCCATCAACCTCTTCATTGCTGGCAAATCTATTTCCGTTTCAAGTTTGGAAACTAAAAATATTCCGAGGGAGCTAAATCTGGCGATTATGGGGCGTGCTGAAGCAATTCGAACTTTAATTCATTGATTTTGGGCATCGCCATAGTGGATGTTTGAGCTAATGCATTGTCTTGAGCAAACGTGGCAGCCATCTTGCGCACTGCATTCTCATCTCATTTTCAGTCAATATGCTATGTATAGCACTTTGCTCTCGACTTCAGCTAGCCCACGAACCTTCAACCGACGGTTATCCAATTCCATTTTGTGGATTTTTTTTTTAACCATTTCTGGTGTGGGCACCTCCACCACTATGGTATTCGTCTTGGCTCCTCGTTCGGCCCTGTTTAATCTCTGCCAGCCAATAATTACTAGTTATAAACGAAGGAGTGAAATAGTAACGGGTTTTTCAACAGGGACGCTACAAAAGTAGACCGACAGGGACAGCAAACGACGCCATATTTTTGCCGCTCTTTTGACATTTCTCTTCAGTAGGTTTAGGTGTAGGTTAGGGTGGCAGCCGTATTTTTTTTACAAGCTCACATAGACCAGTTTAGGTCCCTAGTGTTACCACGGGCTGAAATGCCCCTCATCGAAACCAACCTGTTTGATATACAAATTTGTCGATAGTACGAATATCGGTACTGGAAAGATCTGTTAGGCTGCCTAGAAAAGCCGACCCCAGTATGTCCAGTCGAGCGGGACAGTCGCATAGCAAGTGCTCAATGCTCTCCACTTCTTCCTCATCACCACAGCTTCTGCAGAAGTCATTAGAGTCAATACCCAATCTTTTGGCGTGTTCGCCGATCAAACAGTGTCCCGTCAGAACTTATACTAACGTAGACAATCTTTGCCTCTCTAGTGCGAGGAGATATTTTGATCTTCTCAGGTCATACCTTGGCTAGATTTGTCTAGCTACTCTGCTGCTGCCGATTTCTGGCCATCTTTCGTTGGACTGCCTGATTGCCTCTTGCCTAAGCCAAAGCTTGCACGTGGATAGTGGCGCACCAATATATGCAAATTCTTCGAGAATTTGTAATGTCGTCCCTTTCCTAGCAAGTTCATCGGCTTAGCAGTTCCCCGGGATATCCCTATGCCCAGGCACCCATATGAGGTGTATGTTAAACTGCTCAGCCATCTCGTTAAGAGATCTGCGGCAGTCGAGGGCTGTTTGTGAATTTAGGGATGTTGCCTCCAGAGAACTGATGGCAGCCTGGCTGTCCGAGTAAATTACAACGCCAGTGTTGGTTACTATGTTGCGACTCAGCCACTTGGCTACTTCCCATATTGCCATTATTTCGGCTTGATAGACACTGCAGGTATCAGGTAGTCTGTGAGCTATATCCAATCTAAGCTCTGCACAGTGTACTCCGAAGCCAACCATTTCATCAAGCTTCGAAGCATCCGTGTAAAAGTGGAGATGGTTTGTATTACCTGGTATTCTTCCAACCCATTCATCTCTGGCGGGAATCATAGTGATGTAATTTCTCTCGAATGTGTACACAGTTTGTATATAGTCCACTCGGTCGGTTACCATAGCACTACACTTTGATATCCTCATGTGACCGTAGTTTTTGTACCTCCACATTGATAGGCAGTTTAATCTTATTGCCGATTTGGTTGCAACTTCTCTCGCCACAATATTAATCGGCAGTATATGGAGTAGGGCTTGTAGAGACTCGGTCGCTGTAGTCCTTAAGGCCCCGCTTATGCTCAGGCAGGCTGTTCTCTGAACCTTTGTTAGTAGGTTGGTTAGTTTGTCAGTTGCCGTCCACCATACCACAATGCCGTATAGGACGAACTACTGCTATATATATCCAGTGGACGATTTTAGGAGAGAGGCCCCACCGCAGGAATATAAGGCGACGTTGGCCTTCCTTACACGTTCCAATACGTTAAGTCTAAATAACAGTTTTCTATCTAGAATTATTCCTAAAAATTTTGCACTTTCAGAAAAGACTAGATCTGTTCCGTTTATCCGAGGTGGAGGGTCCACATGTGGGACTTTATTCATCCTAGTAAAGGGAACCAATTCTGTCTTGTTGGGGTTAACGCCCAAACCGCTGCTTCTGGCCCATCTAGCCAATTTGTTCAGAGCCACCGGTAGAATGTCTCGGAGGACGTTTTCGAATTTGCCACTCACTGCGATTGCAACGTCGTCCGCATATGCCACGACCTAGCAGCCACAACGTTATAGATCTAGCAGGATTTCATTCACCGCTAGGTTCCAAATTAGTGGAGACAATACTCCTCCTTGTGGGTCCCTCTGTTTACATACCTTGTTAGAGTTGTGGACCCAAGACATGCTGTTATGCGTCTTCTGTTGAGCAGACTTTGAATTAGTCTAATCAAACTAGAGTTAACTTTTAGATGTGACAGTGCCGCAATTACTGCATCTGAGTGAATGTTGTTAAAAGCCCCTTCTATGTCAAGAAATGCCACCATGGTGAATTCCTTGAAATGCAGGGACGTTTCGATAGTGCTCACAAGTTCGTGCAGGGCTGAATCTGTAGACTTGCCCTTATTGTAAGCATGTTGGTTCCCCGACAGGAGCTTTGTATCCAGGTTTTCCCTAATGAAATGATCTAAAAGTTTTTTCAGACCTTTCAATAGGAAGGAGGATAGGCTAATTGGTCTGAAGTCTTTTAGCCTAGTGTGATATCTTCCCCGCTTTTGGTATGAATACCACTTTGGTATCCCTCCATCGATTCGGGATGTATGAAAGCCTGATGCAGCCTACATAAATTTTCTACAGCCAGGGGATAGTGTATTTCAACATTTTCTGCATTTCTGCTGGAGTGATGCCGTCTGGTCCAGGTGACTTGAAGTGCTCAAAGCTATTAATAGCCCAGCTTATTCTGGATCTCTCAGTCAAAAAGCTAGCAACGCTCGCAGTCCACTCTTGTTGGTCCTCTGGTTCTGTTAGAGAGTTCCCCGGGAAATGTGTGTCGAGCAGCACATTGAGCGACTGCTCGCTGTTTTTGGTCCAATTATTTGCCTCATCCTACAAGTAACCCACTGTACAGGTGAAACTGATAGTATTTTCCTCAGCCTTGCGGCGTCGGAGACCTTTTCCACTTCGCCACAGAAGGTATACCAAGAACGTCTTTGCGCCTTTCTAAGCTCCTTCTTATAGATCTTGAGTTGCTCTTTATAGGCATTCCAAACATTAGCGACCCCCGTAAATTTAGCCTTGTTGAATAGCTTGTTGCAGGTCTTTTTCATAGCCGTTAGCTCAGAAGTCCGCCATTGGGGTTTAGTTTTACCCTTGTACCTTGTTTTTGGACAGGCTTCTTTGTCTTTCTCACATTTCTGTGGACGGCAGGTTCAGGCGCGTTTTCAGCGAGTTTGAACTCAATATAATGGTGATCTGAGAATGAGTGGTCGTCCAGTACATTCCACCCAATAATTTTGTCTGACAGCCGGTCAGTAGCAAACGTTACGTCGAGTACTTCTTGTCTGTCTTTAATTGCAAAGGTCGGTTTATTACCTATGTTACAAATACTTAGGTTGGTAGTTAGAATAAAGTCAAGAAGCGAATCACCCCTATTGTTTATATCCGTACTACCCCAGATTCGAACTTTAGTTCATTGATTTTGGGCATCGCCATAGTGGATGTGTGAGCTAATGCATTGTCTTGAGTGTGAGCAAACGTGGCAGCCATCTTGCGCACAGCATTCTCATCTCATTTTCAGTGAATATGCTATGTATAGCACTTTGCTCTCGACTTCAGCTAGCCCACGAACCTTCAACCGACGGTCATCCAACTCCATTTTGTGGATTTTTTTTAACCATTTCTGGTGTGGACACCTCATTTGGTCCACCACTATGGTATTCGTCTTGGCTCCTCGTTCGGCCCTGTTTAATCTCTGCCAGCCAATAATTACTAGTTGTAAACGAAGGAGTGAAATAGTAACTCTATATAACGATAGAATTAGATGGAACGAAATTTTAGAAACCCAATATTCCCAAGAGGAATAATAAAGGATAAAAAACAAAATACGAAGGAGCAGACTCCCCCAAGGAGCAGACACCATTATAAATAAATTATCAGAGGTTCGGAGAACCACCTGCCTATACATAAGAGGAGCGGTGCGTTGATGACTACAGCGTCTGAGCCCTACTCCATCTACTGCCCATTGATATTGTGGCGAGAGAATTTTCCATCAGAGGGGAATTATGATTGAACTGTCTATCAATGTGAAGGTATAAATCAAAAACAAAAATGAAATTATGAATTCTTAAATTTGAAATGTTAGCCTTTTGTTAAAGTAAAAAATCGTGTAAAGTCTCAATGGTTTATTAGCAATGGCAATAACCCAGAGAATAGTATTTTAGTTTAAGATTTGTCCACTAATTGTTATTTTCATTGTATAATAATGAAAGATTCAATAATAAATGTAATGAATTGGAAAAAAATGTTAACCGACCGAGTGGACTATACACCTTCGAAAGGAACTTCACCACTAAGATACCTGCCAGTAGAAATAGAAAACATCTCCACAGATTGTCCAAAGCTTGATGATAGGGTTAGATTCAGAGAACTCAGTCTTGATATAGCTCATAGACTACCAAATACCTGTTGTGTCTATCAAGCCAAAATAATCATAGCAATAAAGGAAGGCGCCAAGTTGCCAAGTCACAGCGTCATTGGCGTTGTCAATTTCTCGGACAGTCAGGCTACCAACAATTCTCTGGAGGCCACATCCCTTAACGAGATGACTGAGCAGTTTAACATATACCTCATCTGGATGGGGGATCTTCGAATCCTACAGTTACCATCTATTCCCACGATGGGGACTGGACAGTGATCCCAGATACGTCACCAGTCCTAGATACGCTGGAGTCTAACTGGTAGTATCTTCGGCTACGCAGTCTGACCAGAGCACTTAATCTGATACCACGGGAGTCAGGAAAGACCTCGGGCCGCAGGTTCCAGCCTGACTATAAGTGAGGACCCTATTGGGTGCAACGTGGTGGCTGTGGTTGAAACCAAATGTCCTGATACACAGAAATGTTAGGTAATCTTGCACATAGTGCGTGGGGGCTTTGGTCAACGCATGTATTTAGAGCACGGTGGGGTTTAAGCCTAACGGCAGGAACTCACATAGGTTATGTTTATACAAGCTCACATAGACCAGTTTAGGTCCCTAGTGTTACCACGGGCTGAAATGCCCCTCATCGAAACCAACCTGTTTGATATACAAATTTGTCGATAGTACGAATATCGGTACTGGAAAGATCTGTTAGGCTGCCTAGAAAAGCCGACCCCTGTATGTCCCGTCGTCGTTTACTCAGAGCGGGGCAGTCGCATAGCAAGTGCTCAATGCTCTCCACTTCTTCCTCATCTCCGCAGCTTCTGCAGAAGTCATTAGAGTCAATACCCAATCTTTTGGCGTGTTCGCCGATCAAGCAGTGTCCCGTCAGAACTGATACTAACGTAGACAATCTTTTCCTCTCTAGTGCGAGGAGATATTTTGATCTTCTCAGGTCATACCTTGTCCAGATTTGTCTAGCTACTCTGCAGGTGCCGATTTCTGTCCATATTTCGTTGGATTGTCTGATTGCCTCTTGCCTAAGCCAAAGCTTGCACGTGGATAGTGGCGCACCAATATATGCAAATTCTTCGAGAATTTGTAATGTCGTCCCTTTCCTAGCAAGTTCATCGGCTTTGCAGTTCCCCGGGATATCCCTATTCCCAGGCACCCATATGAGGTGTATGTTAAACTGCTCAGCCATCTCGTTAAGAAATCTGCGGCAGTCGAGGGCTGTTTGTGAATTTAGGGATGTTGTCTCCAGAGAATTGATGGCAGCCTGGCTGTCCGAGTAAATTACAACGCCAGTGTTGGTTACTATGTTGCGACTCAGTCACTTGGCTACTTCCCATATTGCCATTATTTCGGCTTGATAGACACTGCATGTATCTGGTAGTCTGTGAGCTATATCCAATCTAAGCTCTGCACAGTGTACTTCGAAGCCAACCTTTTCATCAAGCTTCGAACCATCCGTGTAAAAGTGGAGATGATTTCTATTACCTGGTATTCTTCCAACCCATTCATCTCTGGCGGGAATCATAGTGATGTAATTTCTCTCGAAGGTGTACACCGTTGGTATATAGTCCACTCGGTCGTTTACCATAGCACAACACTTTGATATTCTCATGTGACCGTAGTTTTTGTACTTCCACATTGATAGGTTGTTTAATCTTAGTGCAGCTTTGGTTGCAACTTCTTTCGCCACAACATTAATCGGCAGTATGTGAAGATTAGGGCTTGTAAGACTCAGTCGCTGTAATCCTTAAGGTTCCGCTTATGCTCAGGCAGGCAGTTCTCTGAACCTTTGATATTAGGTTGGTGATGGTTAGTTTGTCAGTTGCCGTCCACCATACCACAATGCCGTATAGCAGTATAGGACGAACTACTGCTATATATATCCAGTGGACGATTTTAGGAGAGAGGCCCCACCGCGACCCTACAGCCTTTTTGCAGGAATATAAGGCGACGTTAGCCTTCCTTATACTTTCCAATATGTTAAGTCTAAATAACAGTTTTCTATCTAGAATTATTCCTAAAAATTTTGCACTTTCAGAAAAGGCTAGATCTGTTCCATTTATCCGAGGTGGAGGGTGCACATGTGGAACTTTATTCATCCTAGTAAAGATAACCAATTTTGTCTTGTTTGGGTTTATGCTTAAACCGCTGCCTCTGAACCATCTAGCCAATTTGTTCAGAGCCACCTGTAGAATGTCTCGGAGGACGTTTTCGAATTTGCCACTCACTGCGATTGCAACGTCGTCCGCATATGCCACGAACTTGCAGCCACAACGTTCTAGATCTAGCAGGATTTCATTCACCGCTAGGTTCCAAATTAATGGAGACAGTACTCCTCCTTGTGGGGTCCCTCTGTTTACAAACCTTGTTAGAGTTGTGGACCCAAGACACGCTGTTATGAGTCTTCTGTTGAGCAGACTTTGAATTAGTCTAATCAAACTAGGAACTCACATAAGTCCACAATACCTTCTACCTCATATGAGTAAGTGGGCATAGGTATATCCCCGGGAACTGCAAAGCTGATAAACTTTGTAGGAATGGGACGACATTAGAAATTCTCAACGAATTTGCATATATTGGTGCGCCGGTATCCACATGCAAGCTTTGGCGTAGGCAAGAGAAAGTCTGGCTGTCCAATGAGAGATGGAATGAAATCCACACCTGTGGGGTATCTATACAAATCTAGCCAAAATACAACCGCAGAAGGTCAAAATATCGACTCAACTAGAGAGGAGAAGACTGTCTACGTTAGTGTCAGTTCTGACGGGATATTTCTGGATCGGCGAACATGCGTTCGAGAATTATGTTCAATGACTTCTGCAGAAGCTGAGAGATGAGAAGGAAGTAGGGAGCATTGAGCACCTGCTTTGTTTCTATCCTGCAGTGTGTAAACGACATCTGGGTATACTGGGGTCGGCCTTTCTAGGAAGTCTGACAGATCTTGCCGACTTTTTGTATCAAACAGGTTGGTTCCGATGAAAGACAACTGAGTCCGTGGTATCACTAGAGACTTCTGTTGGTCTAAGTGAGCTGGAAAAACCGGCTGCTACCCTAACCTAACCTATATCTAAATCTGAAACGATTTTCTTAATTTATTCCAAGTATCGTTCATGGTTCACGAAACTGATATTCACTTAATTTTTTAATGTCTGTTTTCATAATCGGGATATATGTATAATCGGGATATATGTATTATGGGATATATCTAAAGCTAACTGATTTTCTTTAAATTTGGCATGCTTTATTGTCGGCAAAAACAAATTTTCTGTATCAAATTTCGTAAATATTTGAGGTTAAATATGTCTTCTACAACGCGTAGATGCCAAATTAGGATGCGCTTAAATATGAAGATTTAATTACTGAATCTTAAAACTTTCCTGTGCTAAATTTCATAAAGATCTACCGTAAATAAAGCTTCTATACCGCTTAAATGCCAAATCGGTAGGTACGTATGAATATATGGGCAAATCCTGTGTTGCGGACGTTACATTCGTACGCATTTTGTTTTACTAATATTCATCCCGTTGGCTTTCTGAAAGCAATATTTTCATATAACCTTCAGCAACAACAATTATTTCAGGGTTCTTTGGAATGATTTACCTAAATATTTTTGTTCCGTTGCGGACGTTACAAAAAATGGAAGTAGTGTTTCAGGTTAACGTGAATTAACCACACTGTGGTACAGGGTATTATAAGTTTGTTTCACGGCAGTTGTTTGTAACACCTGAAAATAACACAGCTAGACCCACCTTAAAGTATACCGATCGACTCAGAATCACTGTCTCTCCGTCCGTCCGTCCCTCTGTCCATGTAAAGTTGTTCGTCGACTACAGGTCGCAATTTCACTCCGATCGCTCTGAAATTTTGCAGTTTAGAGTATTTCGCTGCTGTAAAGATCCCTATTGAATTTGGTTGAAATCGGTTCAGATTAAGATATTGCTCCCATATATATCTTTCGTCCGATTTGGCCCTTTAGTCCTATAGAAGCTGTATTTTACATCCAATCGTTTTGAAATTTAGAATGGTAGAGTTTCTTGATCCACGAACCAACATTGCCGAATTTGAAGAAAATCGGTTAAGATTTAGCTATAGCTCCCATATATATGTTTCGTCCGATTTCGCTCTTTAGTCCTGTAGAAGCTGTATTTTACATCCAATCATTTTGAAATTTAGAATGGAAGAGTTTCTTGATCCATGATCCAACACTACCGAATTTGAAGAAAATCGGTAAAGATTTAGCTATAGCTCCCATATATATGTTTCGTCCGATTTGGCCCTTTAGTTCTATAGAAGCTGTATTTTACATCCAATCATTTTGAAATTTAGAATGGTAGAGTTTCTTGAACCAACATTGCCGAATTTGAAGAAAATCGGTTATGATTTAGCTATAGCTCCCATATATATGTTTCGTCCGATTTGGCCCTTTAGTTCTATAGAAGCTGTATTTTACATCCAATCGTTTTGAAATTTAGAATGGTAGAGTTTCTTGATCCACGAACCAACATTGCCGAATTTGAAGAAAATCGGTTAAGATTTAGCTATAGCTCCCATATATATGTTTCGTCCGATTTGGCCCTTTAGTTCTATAGAAGCTATATTTTACATCCAATCGTTTTGAAATTTATAATGGTAGTGTTTCCTGATCCATGAACCAACACTACCGAATTTGAAGAAAATCGGTTAAGATTTAGCTACAGCTCCCATATATATGTTTCATCCGATTTGGCTCTTTAGATCCAATCGTTTTTATACCCTACACCACACTGTGGTACAGGGTATTATTTAAGTATAAAATGTCCCAAAAGTAAATTTATGTAAACAATTTATACATGAATTTATATATCGGAGTTATTCAATATTACGAGAGTGGTGTAGGGTATTATATAGTCGGCACCGCCCGACTTTAGCCTTTCCTTACTGGTATAGAACCTGCTGATCGTGTCATTTCAATGTGAGATTTTGTTCATTTGTTTATAATGTCCAAAAAGAGAAAAAAAGACTCATAGTTTATTATACCGATGGGCATAGAATCACTTTTTTAGTCAATTGAGCTAAATAGCCTAAATGAAGCATATCGGCCCATGTTTTGTTATAGCTCCCATATAAAGGTTCTCTCCGATGTCACTTCTTGGCTCTAGAGAATACATTTTTAAGTGATAAGACTAAAATTTAAGCATTTATACTAAATCGTCTATAGTGAAAATGTCCTCAGTTAAAATTTTTTTGAAATCATTTATATATAACTATTGTTTGAAAATCATTCCCAATTTTTATACCCTCACTTTAGTGTGACGAGGGTATATATCATTTGCTACGGAAAAAAGTGTAACACGTCGAAGGAGTGACCTAAGACCCCAAGTATGTTCGGAGGAAATCCGTTTTGGGTCATTTTAAGTCGAATGAGCAATGTCCGTCCGTCTGTCTGTCTGTCTGTCTGTCTGTCTGTCTGTCTGTCTGTCTGTGTGTCTGCTGGCTGGTGCGCACGATAACTCTCGAAAGGAGTAACCGATTGACCTCAAATTTGGTATGTGGTAATATTTTTTTCTATCTCCGGCTAAGTTCGAAGATGGGTCATATTGGTCCACTCCTTCTAGTACCTCCCCCACAAAGTGTTAAAATGTTGTGAATTATTGATTCTTTAATAACTGCTATACTACTTATTCGAATCTTTTGAAATTCCACACATAGTATTAGCTTATTAGTCGTTATCAACTCGAGAAAAATGGGCGAAGTCGCCACGTCCCTTTTGGTACCTCCCACACAAATGCACCATTTTGTACCAAAAGTTAACAGCTTATAACATTAATAACAGTGTTTAAAAATACTTGAAATTTTGTACAGTATTATGCTTTTATATTGCCTACAGTCCAGGGAAAAATGGGTGTTGTTGTCACGCCCCTTTTGGTACCTCCCACACAAAGGTACCTTTTTGCGCCAAAAGTTAACAGCTTATAACATTAAAACCAGTGTATAAAAATACTTGAAATTTTGTACAGTGTAATGTTTTTATAGTGTCTATAGCCCTGTGAAAAATGGGCGTTATTGCCACGCCCCTTTTTGTACCTCCCACACAAAATGCCCAAATCATATCACAATTTAATGTCTCATAACGTTTATACCAGTGCACATAAATGCTTATAAGTCGGCACAGTGCAATGAATTTAAAGTATCTAATGTTCAGCAAAAAAAAAGGTGTATTTGATAAACCCCTTCTGGTACCTCCCACACAAATTGACAGAATAATTCGAGTAATATTCAATATTACATTACTCACAAAGTGAGGGTATACCTTAGTCGGTTTACCCGACTGAAACTTTCTTACTTGTTTTTTTTATGAAAGAGTATTTAAAAGTTCAATTGTTATCAAATTTCTAGAATTCCGACCAAACTGATGCCGAAAGTCCAGCTGCCCCGAAACGTGATAATTGGGGCAACGATTTGGAATTTTTGATGTCATGTATTGCCCTTTCGGTGGGTTTGGGTAATGTGTGGCGTTTTCCATTTGTTGCCTTGGAAAATGGCGGTGGAGCTTTTCTCATACCCTACCTGATAACTCTCGTCCTGGTGGGCAAGCCCATATATTATTTGGAAATGATATTGGGACAGTTTTCCAGTCGAGGAAGTGTCAAGCTATTTGACTATGCGCCAATAATGCGAGGTGAGTATAAAACAATTTAAATAATTTTGTTAAAATATTAGAAATATTGTTTCTCTTTTTTTTTCTTTAAGGCATTGGTTTTGGTCAATTTATTGCGATATTTTTCATCGCCACTTACTATGCCTCACTGATGGCTTTAACATTGCGCTACTTGATTGTTTCCTTCTATGCCACTTTGCCCTGGAGCTACTGTCGCGAGGAATGGGATGATATGTGTATTGATTCCAAATCGAATAGTGCAGATGCACTACAAACTTTGGCCGATAGTAGCGTAGTGAAGAAAACTTCGGCTGAGTTTTATTTTGTGTAAGATTTGGAAAATTTTAGTTGAAGAATTTTTAATATTAGAACATTGAATGCACTAATTAACAAAGAAATTGCAAATATTTTTTTTTTGATAATGTGGATAATTTCCAATTGCCGCACCTCCAAATACCGATCATGGGCTCTTCTTCTTTATTTGCCTATTCCTTTTTCGGATGTTGGCGACCAGAATGCATTTGCATTTGTTATCTTACATCTATATATTTCAAAGATTTTGTATTATATCGGCAAACGGCTTCGATTCCTCACTTAGAAGGTTTATAACTTCATGAACACCGGTCCATTCCTGGTTGTTATTGATCCACATCAATTTCTTTCTTCCTCTAGTAGGTCTTCCTTCGATCAAGGACCCTATAAAATGTATATACAAATTTCATCAATTGGGGTGAAAGGTTACAATTTCAATTAAATTTTACTTAGATCGTCTCACATGGACCATAACCGTCGTAGGTTCACATTTGTATATAGGTTAAAGTAGCAGACTATCTTGTCAATCGCTGTTTTTTCCAACGTCCTTGAGTGATACCACATCTGCGATTTCCCTAACTACACCGGTTGAACCAACTCGATTGCTTTCAAAAGACCAATAGTCCGGGGATGCTAACAATAGGTAGCCAGCTACCTCCAAAAGGAGTGGGTACTGATAGGTTTAGGTTCGGGTGGCAGCAAGCTTCACTAGCTCACATAGACCCATCGAAACCAAACTGTTTGATAATCAAAGTTATAAATAATACGAATATCGGTACCGGCAAGTTCTGCCGGACTTGTGAGGCTGACCTCAGTATATCCAGACGTCGTTTATTTAATGTGGGTCAGTGCCAAATCAGATAGATGTTCAATGCTCTCCACTTCTTCCTCATAACCACACCTCCCGCAGAAGTCATTGGGTGCAATACCAAACTTCTGTCGTGTTCACCGATCAGGCAGTGTTCCGTCAGAACCGACACTAACGTAGACAGTAATTTCCCATCAAGTGCGAGGAGACATTTAGAATTACTCAGATCGTATCAAGGCCGGATTTGACTAGCTACCCACAGGTACGATTTCTGCCCATCTTTCATTGGAAAGCCAGATTCATCTTGCTTAAGCCAAAGCTTACATATGGACAGTATACGCCAGTATAAGTAAATTCTTTCCTAGCAAGTTCATCAGCTTTACAGTTTCCCGAGATATCTCTATGTCCAGGTACTCATATACTCATCCAGTTAAAAGATCTGCGGCAGTCGAGGGCAATTTGTGAATTTTGGGATGTGGACTCCAGAGAATTGATGTCAGCCGACAACGCCAGTGTTAGTCCTATTTTGTGACTCTGCCACTTGGCGACTTCCCTTACGAGTATTGCCATTATTTCGGCTTGAGAGACACTGCAGGTATCTGATCGTCTGTGAGCTATATCAAGACTGAGTTATATATACATATTTATATATATATATATATATCTTCGAACCGTCTGTGTAGAAGTGAAGATGGTTTATATATCCTGGTATTCTGTCAACCCATTCCTCTCTCGCAGGTATTAAAAGATAAATAATTCTTAATTCAACGTTACCAAAACACAAGACTGAAAGTTAAAGGTATATTGTCTTTAAAAACATGACATGAGAATTTCTACAATTTTAAGGAAAAAATCTTACAAACTATTAAAGTTTATAGTTGAGCTAATGACAGTTGTACTACAATCAATTATTATTTCTTTAATTATATTACGTAACGTTAAAGTCAACTTGATAAAGTGTTATGTACATCTTATCATAGAAGTAAGGAATTTTACTTTAAACAAATGACAATTTCTTTGAAATCAAGTAAATTTTCATAAATTGAAAGAAATTTATTCTTCAAACAAAGACATATTACATCTTTGATTTAAGGGCAATATAATTTGGTATTTCATTCAAGACGATCAATCGTAAAACATTAGTGAAAATATTGAGAAAAGAAATTCGTAACTTCCAGATTTGATAGGTTCTTAGAAATTCCAATTCAATCAAAACAAATTTAAAGCAAATTTTACTTCATATTTCTAACAGAAATATAATCCTGCGTGAAAAGGCCAATATAGACGATGGCATTGGAGCACCGAACTGGACCTTGGTCCTTACACTGGCCTGTTCTTGGCTGATAATTTCGGCAGTTGTCTTCAAAGGTGTCAAGAGTTCGGGAAAAGCTTCGTACTTTTTAGCCATATTCCCCTATGTGGTTTTGCTGATTTTACTGATACGCGCTTTGACCCTACCGGGAGCCTTTGATGGAGTGTTGTTTTTCCTAAAGCCACAGTGGGATAAATTACTTGATGCCCATGTGTGGTATGCCGCTGTGACACAGGTTTTCTTCTCCCTATCCATTTGTTATGGCAGCATAATTGTCTATTCATCGTTCAATCGTTTCCGCCATAATATCAGAAGGTAGGTGGTATGGCGACACAGATTTTCGCAGAACTTAGTAAAATATTAAAACAAACTTTCAATTTCTATTTACAGGGACAGCAATATAGTGACAACTTTGGATACCTTCACCTCCCTGCTCTCGGGCATAATTATTTTTGGCATTCTCGGTAATTTAGCCCATGAGTCAAACACCTCAGATATCAAAAGTGTGGTCAAGGATGGACCGGGATTGGCTTTTATTTCCTATCCTGATGCTATAGCAAAATTCCAGGCTGTACCTCAGGTAATTAGCTCAATGGGATTTGATTGACTACAAATATGAGCAAAAAAAAATATAAAATGTGTCCCCTAGGTTTTTGCGGTCCTGTTCTTTTTGATGTTGTTCATTCTGGGTGTGGGAACTAATGCTGGCGTCTTCTCAACTGTCATTACTGTGATCTGCGATCGCTTTGTTTGGGCTAAACGTGAGATTGTCGTTATCGTTATGGCCGTGATTTGTTTCTGTTTCGGTTTAATGTATGTGACGCCCGGTGGTCAGTTCATGTTGAACTATATCGATTTCTACGGTGTGACTTTTGTGGCCATTGTTTTGGCAATATTCGAGTTAATTTCTGCAGGTTGGATCTATGGTGAGTGTTTGTAATACATATATATTTCAAGAGCCGGTATTTACTGAATACAAATATTTATCGGACATTGTGAGGTCATACGGAGAGCAATGTGGGACACTTGGAGAAGTTAAGTGCGATCGGTTACATAGGATTCCGGTCTCTCCTTCTGATGATGAATCCATTATTAAAAGGCTACATGAGTGTAATCCCGGTCTTCCTAAATTGGAGCACTCAAGTGTCTCATCCTTATCTGGCGAGTGAGAAACTCCTAAATATCAGCTAGCACTGAATCCGGGGGAAACGTCCCGTCATCTCAAGTATCCGGTAGGCAACTGGCGAAGACAAACACATTAAATCACAGATATATTGTATTTAATTTCGTTGAGAGATCTCAGATCCTTTCATTTTCAGACCAACGTACACATTATTAAAGGTTAGGTTATGTTAGAGTGGCTGCCAGAATCACCACCACTCATAGACCAGTTGAGGGCCTCATTGCTATCACGGGCCAAGTTGCCCCACATCGGACCTAACCTGTTTGATACAAAAATGTATCAATAATACGAAAATCGATGCCAAGCAGATCTGTCAGATATCTTAGGATTGTAGGGGCTGCTACGAATTATAATTGTCGTAAATAAGTTTCCGAATTTGAGTCTTTCGATTTTAATAATTTTCAAACAACTGAAATTTTATTTTATTGACATAAACAATATTGACAAAAACCAAAGCACACTTAAATAATTTTATAAATAATAGAACAAGTAACATATACTGAAGTGGGAACGTAGTACCCACAGTACTCCCCCGTCAACCCTAGTTTATCCTGAGGTCGGTTACTCAATGCGGAACAGGAACAAAACACGAGTTCAATGCTCTACACAGCTTCTACATAAGTCATTGGATACATTTCCCAACCTTAAAGCGTGTTCACCCATCGGGCATCGTGTTCCGCCAGAACCGACACTAATGTAGAGTCTTATCACACCAGTACTAGGTTATATTCGTGGCCAGATTTATCTAGCCATCCTACAGGTGTCTATTTCTGTCTATCTGTCATTGGATTCCCCGTGATATCCCTATGCCCTGGTACCCCTATGAGGTATATTTTCAACTGCTCAGCCATCTCATTGTCGAAGTCGATGGCTATTTATGAATTAAGGGATGTAGCCTCCAGAGATTTAATGACAGATTGTCTGTCCGAATAAATTACGAATCCAATTGCGGATGCCTGGTCACTACATTGAGACTAATGGCGATGTCGTTTCTGGAAAAAATGTTGCCCTGTCGACGTGAAATACTAGAAAATATTTGCAACTTTTAAGTCGAAATTATGTAGTCCCTCGAATCTAGCATAGCTCCAGTTTACAAATTTTCAAAATGTGTGAGAAAAGTAGAGTTATCGGGAAAATGGCATAGAAAACGAAATCGTCATAAGTCACTTGGCGACCTACATCCCTTGTTGTCAATATTTCGTCTTTCTTTTCAAACTCAATCGCCCCATCAAGCTTCGAAATTCAGGCTGCAAAAGATTTAGTATCTTACGAAAGGATCTGCGTCAACTTTTACCATAGAGCATTCCATGACATAGAGAGCCGTTAAAAAAACGTTTAATGCACCGCATAATCTTCTTGTTGTTTGTACGCTGGCCTTATAATTTGGGTGACAGGCGCATAACGCTCTACAGAGTTATTGTTTGGTGGACGGCACTTAGGCTTAGGTTAGGGTGGCAGCCGTATTTTGTTTTTATATCAATACCCAGTCTTCTGACGTGTTCGCCGATCAAGCAGTGTCACGTCAGAACTGATACTAACGTAGACAATCTTTGCCTCCTAGTGTGAGGAAATATTTTGATCTTACCTTGTCAGGTCAACACCTTGCCCAGATTTGTCTAGGTACCCTGCAAGTGGCGATTTCTTTCCATCTTTCGTTGGACTGCCTGATTGCCTCTTGCCTAAGCCAAAGCTTGCACGTGATAGTGGCGCACCAATATATGCAAATTCTTCGAGAATTTGAAATGTCGTCCCTTTCCTAGCAAGTTCATCGGCATTGCAGTTCCCCGGGGTATCCCATATAAGGTGTATATTAAACTGCTCAGCCATCTCCTTAAGAGATCTGCGGCAGTCGAGGGCTGTTTGTGAATTTAGGGATGTTGCCTCCAGAGAATTGATGGCAGCCTGGCTGTCCGAGTAAATGACGATGCCAGAGTTGGTTACTATGTTGCGACTCAGCCTCATGGCTACTTCCCATATTGCCATTATTTCGGCTAGATAGACACTGCAGGTATCTTGTAGTCTGTGAGCTATATCCAAACTCTGCACAGTGTACTCCGAAGCCAACCTTTTGATCAAGCTTCGAACCATCCGTGTAAAAGTGGAGATGGTTTCTATTACCTGGTATTCGTCCAACCAATTCATCTCTGGCGGGAATCATAGTGATGTAATTTCCTTTGAAGGTGTTCACAGTTGAAATATAGTCCACTCGGTCGGTTACCATAGCACTGCACTTTGATATCCTTATGTGATAGGCAGTTTAATCTTATTGCCGCTTTGGTTTAACTTCTCTCGCCACAACATTAATCGGCAGTATATGGAGTAGGGCTTGTAGAGACTCGGTCGCTGTAGTTCTTAAGGCTCCGCTTATGCCCAGGCAGGCTGTTCTCTGAACCTTTGTTCGTAGGTTGGTGATGGTTAGTTTGTCAGTTGCCGCCGTCCACCATACCACAATGCCGTATAACAGTATAGGACGAACTACTGCTATACGAGTATATATCCAGTGGACGATTTTACCGCGACCCTACAGCCTTTTTGCAGGAATATAAGGCGACGTTGGCCTTTCTTACTCGTTCCAATACGTTAAGTCTAAATAACAGTTGTCTATCTAGAATTATTCCTAACAATTTTCCACTTTCAGAAAAGACTAGATCTGTTTCATTTATCCGAGGTGGAGGGTGTACATGTGGGACTTTATTCATCCTAGTAAAGAGAACCAATTCTGGCTTGTTTGGGTTTACGCCCAAACCGCTGCTTCTGGCCCATCTAGCCAATTTGTTCAGAGCCACCTGAAGAATGTCTCGGAGGACGTTTACTAATTTGCCACTCACTGCGATTGCCCCGTCGTCCGCATATGCCACGACCTTGCAGCCACAACGTTCTAGATCTAGCAGGATTTCATTTACCGCTAGGTTCCAAATTAGTGGAGACAATACTCCTCCTTGTGGGGTCCCTCTGTTTACATACCTTGTTAGAGTTGTGGACCCAAGACATGCTGTTATGCGTCTTCTGTTGAGCAGACTTTGAATTAGTCTAATCAAACTAGAGTTAACTTTTAGATGTGAACGTGCCGCAATTACTGCATCTGAGTGAATGTTGTTAAAAGCCCCTTCTATGTCAAGAAATGCCACCATGGTGAATTCCTTGAAATGCAGGGACGTTTCGATAGTGCTCACAAGTTCGTGCAGGGCTGACTCTGTAGACTTCCCGTTATTGTAAGCATGTTGATTCATCGACAGGAGTTTTGTATCAAGGTTTTACCTAATGAACGAATCTAAAAGTCTTTCCAGACCTTTCAATAGAGATTAGGATAGACTAATTGGTCTGAATTCTTTGGCCTAGCGTGTGATATTTTCCCCACTTTAGGTATGAATTCCACTTTGGTATCCCTCCATCGATTTGGGATGTATGAAAGCCTGATACAGCCTATATAAATGTTCTCCAGCCAGGGGATAATGTACTTCAACATTTTCTGCATTTCTGCTGGAGTGATGCCATCTGCTCCAGGTGGCTTGAATGGCTCATAGCTGTTAATAGCCCTGCTTATTCTGGATCTCTCAGGCAACAAGCTAGCAACGCTCGCAGTCCACTCGCATTCTTGTTGGTCTTGTTGATCTTCGGGTTCTGTTGGTGAGTTCCCCGGGAAATGTGTGTCGAGCAGTACATTTAGCGACTGCTCGCTGTTTTTGATCCAATTATTTGCCTCATCCTGCAAATAACCCACTGTACAGGTGAAGCTGATAGTATTTTCCTCAGCCTTGCGGCGTCGGAGACCTTTTCCACTTCGCCACAGAAGGTATACCAAGAACGTCTTTGCGCCTTTCTAAGCTCCTTCTTATAGATCTTGAGTTGCTCTTTATAGGCATCCCAAACATTAGTGACCCCAGTAGATTTAGCCTTGTTGAATAGCTTGTTGCAGGCCTTATTCATAGCTCAGAAGTCCACCATTGGGGTTTAGTTTTACCCTTGTACCTTGTTTTTGGACAGGCTTCTTCAAGGGAACTATTGAATGATGTGGTGATATGCTCGAACAGATTATCCAGACCGGCTTTGTCATTCGGTTCGTACAGAAGTTTGGAGTTGAGGACTTTCTTGAAATTCTTCTCATAATGGTGCCACTTTGTCTTTCTCACATTTTTGTGGACGGATTTTTCAGCGAGTTTGAATTCTGAGAATGAGTGGTCGTCCAGTACATTCCACCCAATAATTTTGTCTGACAGCCGGTCAGTGCCAAACGTTACGTCTAGTACTTCTTGTCTGTCTTTAATTTTAAAGGACGGCACTTGAAAAATGTATCTACTGTAATCTATTGGGTAAGGTACAAGGTACGAGTATGATTAATCTTTTTTTTTGCGTACCATAAACCAGCAAAAATATTGACTTAACCTATACGAAAATGTATTTACTCTATTATAAACTTAACATAACTATGAAGTATGTAATTTTTTATAAAAAATTGTTTTCACAGAAACAAATCTTAATAAAGAAATAATGTCTTACTCTTCTTTAGGTGTTAAAAGTATTTGTCGTGATATCAAATTCATGCTGAATGTGAATACCTCGATTTATTATCGCATCTGTTGGGGCATTATCACGCCGATCTTCATGACAGCCATTTTGATTTATATGTTAGTCGACTATAAGCCTATAACATATAATGATGCAAGGTATCCTGAGGGTTTATACGGTACGTCATTGCAAGATTTTTATATCATGAGAATTTATATTCAGTGGTATTTTTGATTCCAGCTGTCGGTTGGTGTATCTCGGCTGTGGGTATTGGCCAACTTTTAATCTGGGGTTTTTATGCCTCTCACACTGGGCCAGAGCTGAGCTTCGGGGATCGTTTCATAAATGCCTTTAAATCGCTGCCAGATTGGGGTCCTCTTGATCTCGCAATTTTAAAGGAATATAAATTGTATGTTGCAGATTGTGAATCCAATGCGACGAAACGAAGAGGATTTTGGTTCAAGATTTACGATAATATTTTTGGTTGAAACAAAAAAAAATATGTTGGAATATTTAATTAAAATTAATGTAAATAAGTTTAAATTTAAAATATACCGTTACTCTTTATTCATTAGTAAAGAAAGGTGGCGATCCGAAGGAGGAGAATGATTCGCAATTAAAAAATTGCGGAGTTCCTGAAAGTATCAGCAACTCCTCCGTGAAACTTATCACAAACAAACCTTCAACCAAGCGGGACCAATGATATGGTGAACATAATAAGGAAGGGGACCTACTAGGCCCTCAATGACTATAAGAGTCAAACAGTGTTTTGAAAAAGCAGCGAAAACGGATAAAATCTGTCTGACATTCTTCAGAATAAAATGGATCTGAAATCAACTCATCTGGCAGGAGTCAATACTACATCCCTCATATAAGCATATAACCCAAGATCTTGACAGAAAACAACGCTGGTCATAATACGCACACATGGGAGGAGACCCAATGTGATTAACGACCTATAAGCTTTAATGTGGCGAATCACGGTCACATTATTATTGTCATTTTTACCGTATATTCTTTCATTTTTTCTCATCTCAATATCCACCATAACAAAACTAAGGCTCTACAACCAATATCCCGCTCATCCTCCTCCACACATTTTACGGATCAACACATCACCTATGAAACAACCATACAAGTATAAACAGCCTGACACGTACGTGGTTGATATAGGCACCCAAACACTCCACCAGCCATACAAGCACATCACCAGCCAGCAAATGCATAGACTAGCGGACAGCAATTCAGTGGAATTTTTCAGTGCATTAGCGTTATAGCGTATATGAAAATAATTCTCAATCACTATGGATAGTTAGTCATATAAGGAGTCGGGATTTGGTTGGTAGAAGGGAGTCAGTAGGCAGCCATAGTATTGGGTAGTAAGTAGGTCAGTGGGGACTTAGGTCTGAGACATCCTTTTTAAGGAAGTCCGGTCGTTCATTCCTACGACGTCTTCGGTCGATCGTTACTACGACATATTCTGCCGATCGTTACTACGACAGCTTCTGCCGATCGTTACTACGACCGACTGGTCTGGTCGTTATCACGACAGCTTCGGCTGATCGTTACTACGACAGATACGTCTGATCGTTACTACGATGACTTTGGTCGTTTCGTCTGATCGTTACTACGACAGCTTCGGCCGATCGTTGCTTCGGCCGATCGTTCGTCTGATCGACACCACGACGACGTGTGTTTATCGTTACACTTAGGTTTAAACATATCGATACCTCCATTCTAAACAATGCTAAGTGCAAAAAGGTAGTTTTTCAGGAGAGGCGATCAAAGTTTGATAATTTTTTTAAATTTGTGTTGAATTCCTTTATAATGCAAATCGAATGATCTGTACGGTTTTGTGGACAACTTTTGATTGAGTTGATGGATAAACACAACATTTTGACTGAATATAATTTGGAATATTTAGAAATTAAAAAAAAATCTCCCTAAAAGCCTGCTAAGTCGACTTAGCATATCTTAGAATGGAGTTATCGATATGTATTAATTAGACTAAGCCTAACACCCGAAGTCGATAACCGAAACTGCGGTAACCAGAACTACGAATGATTGAGCGTGCAGCATTAACACCCAGATATAACCGAACGCTTAATACCCGAAGACCTACGAGGGATCGACCCTGCATCGAAGCCGATAACCGAAACTGTGGTATCCAGATCTAAGATTGGACCTGCTGCGAACGAACGCCCTGTCTGTACATAAGGAATCTCCAGCACGATAGCTGTACGCAATCCATCAGGCTAGCTGGGTCCTGGTCTACTCTTGTTAATCAAGTCGTTGGTGCCCGAACTTAAAACTTGTAGTAAACAAACTTACACAAGGCTGAATACCGAGACACCACACTTAGTTTACCGAGGCACCGCATACCGACACCGCACGTACCATCCGGTTCGACCCGCTTGAGATTGCTATCGAGACAGTGGTCAAAAACTACCGCCCAGTTCCTACACGGGGCAAAATAGCCTTTTTTGATATGTTTGAATCGAAAGAAAATATATTTGGAACACAAATTTTTAAATATTATATATTTTCTAGCAAATAAATTTTATTTGAAAATCAACAAAATATATTTGAAACGCATATATTAATATATTACAACAAAATATATTTGCAAACAAAAATTCTCAAATAAAATATGTGTTTAAATACAAATATAATTATTGTTTAGGAATTTCTCTAAATATATTTTATTTAAAAAAAATTTCAAAACTTTTGTTGACTTTTTCGAATTCCAGATTAAATTTTTCCTTGGTTCCGGGTTTATCCTCCCAGCATTAGCTTCTGTTAATACAATTTATGAGTATTCTATCTAATATTTTACGATTTCAATAATTATTTCACAAACATTAACAATTTATAAAAAACTAACATTGAATTACTGAAAAATTTAACATAACTTACACGCTGAAAAAAAATCGCTTCTGTAGTATATTGACTCAAACATATTCTGCTTGAAATATACATATGTTTAGGGTACACTCCAAATATATAATATTTGACACACACAAATTGTATATGTTTGGGAGGATATTGTTCTAAACAAAAATATATTCCCATGCTAATATTTTTTTATTTGGAAATAAAGATTATTTTGTATTTAAGTATTTTGGCAATGTGCCAATTCCTTAATTTAAATTCAAGTTTTCTATTTTTCAGAAGTTCAAAGCAAATTTTTTTTTCTAAATTTTTTGTTTGTAAAATTCAGTTAACACTTAAGTCGCATAATCTTTCGTAACTATAAATTGCATTGATGGATTGACAACAAGTGATGAATTGGAATACTTATAAATTAAAATTGATTGGTGTAAGACAAAAGCTAATGTTGCTAAAGACATTTTTACTATAAAGTTTAACACGAAATCTAGGAAAAACCAACTAAAATTCGAAAAAGTCAGCAAAGTTTTAAAAATCTTTTTTAAATAAAATATATTTGGAAAACATCTTAAACAATAACTTGTTTGTGGGTAAACACATATTTTATTTGTGAAAGTCAGTTCGCAAATATATTTCGTTCTAATATATAAATATATGCGTTCCAAACAAAATTTCATGATTTTCAAATAAAATTTATTTGCTAACAAATATATAATATTCATAAAATTCGTTTCCAAATATATTTTCCTTCAATTCAAACATATCCAAAATGGCGATTTTCCTCCGTGTAGCAACGACGGTCTCAACCTTTTGGAGACTCACTTTTTGAGTCGATTTAGCCATGTCTGTCTGTCGTTGTTGTTTGATCTCGACGAAAATTTGTACATATCTTTCTTTTGGCCCAAGGACGGTCCCTATTGAATTTGGTTTAAATTAGTTCAGATTTACATATATGTAGCTCCAATATATACACGCCAAGAAAAAATTCGTTTCTGCGAAACGAAATATTAGACAACTACAATTCTCCTTTGCCGGAACTGAAATTTCGTTTGTTGTGACAGAAATTAATTTCGCGTAAGCAATTGTTTGTTCTGACCAAAAGAAATTTCAGTCGTCGTAAACGAGAATTGTAGTAGTCTAATATTTCGTTTCGCAGAAACGAATTTTTTCTTTGCGTGTAAGTATATCTTACCAGCGATGTAAGCGCTGTAGATACTGTATTTTATATCCGATAAGTACGAAAATCAGCAGAAAGATGTTTCATATTTTAAGAACAAATACTGCATAATTTGGGGATAATCGATACAGATTTAGATATATAAATATATATATTCATTCTTCTGCATATTTAGTATTATTTAATGTCCTAACTTTTCAATAATTTAACACAAATGGGGTTTTTTATCTCATCTAGTTGTTCCTTCCGATTCTTGATCTATGACAGAATATTGCGTATTTTAAGGTTATCGTTTTAGATCTAGTCATTATGATCAACATCTCGAACTCCTCTTTGGAATAAACCTTGATGAGGAGGTAGAGCTAAGTACTTTTGTTAACTGAAACGAAACCAATTATTCCAAATTATTATCGCAATGACCCTTTTAGCATTGTTAGGGAGGTATAGGTTGTTATATAGTGGGCCTCGCCCGACTTTCTGTCTTTCCCTACTGGTTTTTTTTATTGTTTTTGTGTGACAATAAACACAATTTTTCCGGAAAAAAATAAACACTTGTAGCTCCCATAAATCCCTTAAATTTAACGCATATCTTGGCTATATCGGGTAAATAATTCAAAAATTGCTACCAAATTACACCATATATACACTCCCCTTCGGAAACATTTTTGTAATCTACTGAAACTATATTAGTTTCGCTTTGTCTAATTAAATTTAAAATAGATAACAGCTTGGGGAAAAAATCCCTGCAAACCAGTGTGTTATCAAATAAATCAAATTTTACTAATTGTGCCTAATCATGAGACTATTTTTTTGACAATTTTATGACCGACCATAATAATTTTTTTAATATTGGTTTATTATGTCTTATTTACTCGTTGTCGTTATCAATCTTTTCTAATGTCGTAAAACTTTTCAAATCACGATAGAAGCATGATTTATACAATAAATGCCCAAAAATATGCAGTAGTTAGTAATAATATAAAGAACTTTGCAACAAAATAAAAAAATATCTGAGCATAATGACATACATATTTGTATAATCTACCCCACACTGTGGTAGAGGATATTATGACTTTGTGCATTTGTTTGTAACATCCATAAAGAGAAGAGATATATCCACAGCTTATTATACCGATCTACATAGAATCGCTTTTTGAGATGATTTAGCCATGTCTATCTTTTTTTGGCCCAAGGACAATCCCTATTGTCATATAATCTGATTTGTCATATATGCCCTGTACTCGTATAAGCATCATTTTTAAACCGGTCTGTACAAAAATTGAGAGAGAAGCCCCTTGATACACTTACATAGAGGCAATATTGAATTTGAGGAAAATCGGTTCAGATTTAGATATAGCCCCATATACTCGTATATATTACCACCGATCAGTACGAAATTCGACAGAAAGAAGTTTCTTATTACATAAAGGAATAGTGTCAAATTAGGGGAATATTTGAATACTTATATATGTTCCTCCCGATTTGGTATCAAAGGGTTGTAGAAGTTGTCTTAACTTCCGATCACTACAAAATTTTTCAGAAAGAAGTTTCTTAAATTAAGAACGAATACTGCTTAATTTACATATATATGTTCCTGCCTGTTTACTGTATTTTACGTCCGAACTTTATATAATTTGGCAGAAATTAGGCTTTTGATCCAAGTTGCTGAAAATCTGTTTAGATTACGTATAGTTCAATCTATTTATTCCTTCCTATTCCTTTTGAGTGTTATCCTTTCAATTCTAGTTTACTGTGATCAACATCTTCAACTCCTCCTTGGAATAAGCTTTGATGAGCTGGTGGAGCTAAGTACTTTGTTAAATGAAACGAAACTAATTATTCCAAATTAGTATTATTATTTATTTGTCAGTTTTAAAACAAATTTAAATAATCCTAAAAATATTATAAAATCGTTTGTTTGTTGTGGTTCTTCCTTTCAGAAGCCTCTTATAAGATACAAAGTTAAAACTTTGTATATACGAAGTACAATAAACGGCAAATATATCCACGAAAAATAATTTTGAGTTCTCTGAATGAGGTCAGTGTAGCAGTGACCAGAACAATTTTAATTATTTCACTGATTTTAAAGTTCCTGATCTCAATGGAGATGCGAAAACAACAATTCGATGTCCAGACAGAGGTCAAACCGGACATAAAACCGCGTCTCAACAATTTTTAAAGCCTTTTCAAAATATATGGCTCACCACTTAGTTGATATTCACACAAGGCAATTTTTTCCAAGCAAGTGTCAAAGTTTGTAGGAGAGAGAGAGGCAGGTTTAAAGAGCTCTCTCTCCTACAAACTTTGACACTTGCTTGGAAAAAATTGCATCGTGTGTAGCACGACTTACAGTGGTAACGTATCTAACGTTGTCAATTTGGCCAATTCTCAGACTATGGTCAGATTAGCAGTGACCAAAGCAACTTCCAATCTTTCTGTACTTTAAAAGTCCTTTAAGAGCTATGATCCTATTAGTTTATGTGTGTATACTGATCTCCAACGGATGCAATTTTACACCAAGCTACTTTAGAACGCTTGACCATTTGCGGCACCTAAAAGTGGTAGGAAGCAAACTACGAAGCCGAGGCTGCGCGACTCGGCTTAGAACCGCCGCCGACTTGTTTTCCTTCATCCGAAGCCGCCGCCGATTTCAGCGGCTCAACTCACAAATCACAACCTAGCCGCCGAAAAAATGTTTTGCGGCACGCGAATTTTTTTCTTCAATTAAACCATGAAAAATGTGAAAGAAACAAAGTACCAAATACACCTATGTATACGGCGTCTATCAACAAGTGGTACCGTTATTTTTCAAATTTTTTATTGGAAACGCAAATTTTTTAACAAAGCAAGAAAATTACGCAGGAATCTATTAAAAGCTTTTTTTTCGAATACGGATTGCCGTTTCGTTTTTATAAATAATAAACCTTTTGATTTTCCGAGACGTGTTTTGCGACCTCTTGTGTGGCTGGAATAATACCCTAATCAGATTAACGAAATTTTAACAGTTGGGAACAAAAAAATATGATTTTGCTCGATATTTAAAGGGTCGATTGCAGTCGCGATAAACAAATATGTTCACACCGTCTTTTTAGAGCATTTAGTATTATTTTCAGGAGTCTGATAGACTTTCAAGTAGACTACTGATTCAACGTTTCCGATGTTCTGTGCTGTCTAGGACGCTGAAAATTTATTACAGCTCCTTTAATCTATTTTCCGGCAGCAGAGCAGAGCAAAATACGTCTAAACTTTAAAAAATATTAAGTCCAAAATCTAAAATTTTGCTAACAAAATTTTTGATATTATTTTAAAATTGTTTTGTTATCGATTAAGAACGATTTTAGACCGGGCTCCTAGGTCTAATATATACTATGATAGCTATCTCAGACATAGAGGAACCTTCAATAACATAAATTCAGGTGCTATAATTACGACTCTATCAAACCTGGGGAATCGCAGCAGTATACGAAGATTCATTCATAACTTACTGCTTAAAAGACTGCTAGCTTAGGCACAGCAGGGAAAAGCCTCAAGGGATGTTCTGCCTCCTTTTCTATGGAATCTCTCGATGAACAATATTCTGTTTTCTCTGGCGAAAATGAGTGTTAAGGTTATTGTCAATGCAGATGACATTGCAATAGCTGTTAGAGGCTACAAAAATCCACCTTCTGGGCGATCATAAACAAGGTTCTGCTAATGGCTGTTGTCAATAAAATGTTTCTCCGACATTGGCGCCATTAGCTGATGCATAAACTTCGCACATCTTACAATGTCTGACAATTCATCGACGATGACATTTCTGCTAACGTTGCAAGACATAAATTGTAAGTTCACAGGGTTGCTTTTTTTGAACATTTTGCTGACAATATTGTAAGATCTGACCACCGTGTGTACATACACGCAAAGAAAAAATTCGTTTCTGCGAAACGAAATATTAGACAACTACAATTCTCGTTTGCCGGAACTGAAATTTCGTTTGTTGTGACAGAAACATCTTCTGACCAAAAGAAATTTCAGTCGTTGTAAATGAGAATTGTAGTTGTCTAACATTTCGTTTCGCAGAAACGAATTTTTTCTTTGCGTGTTGCTTTAGGGAACTGTCTCTATGGCCAGGAAATGTCTACGGACATAGTGCTATTCTATACACAATATCTGACCACTGTTGATCACACTACACGCAAAGAAAATATTCGTTTCTGCGAAACGAAATATTAGACAACTACAATTCTCGTTTACGACGACTGAAATTTCTTTTGGTCAGAATATGTTTCTGTCACAACAAACGAAATTTCAGTTCCGGCAAACGAAGATTGTAGTTGTCTAATATTTCGTTTCGCAGAAACGAATTTTTTCTTTGCGTGTATGACTAAACCACTCTTTGGCAAGAAGTATCTCACTTTTATACCTGGCAGATCAGAATGGTCGTATCCTGGACATATGAGATTCGTTAACTTCTATACAGACGGTTTCTAACTCAATAACCAAGTGGGCTTTTATTAAACTATATTCCTGAATTCAAAAACTGTCCGCAGATCTCTTAAAGAGATAGCTGAGAGATCGGACCACAGGGACATGCCAAGGAACTGCAAAGCAGATGAACTCGCAAGACCAGGAAATACCTTACATGCTCTAGTAGAAATGGAATATGTGGGCAAGCCTCTAGCGACTTACAAGCTATTCTTGAGAGATAGTGCCCTTTCGACAACAAATGATAGATCATCACCAGTCTGCAACTGCATACATTCCAGGCTGAGGTGGCCCTGTCAGAACTCCAAAAGCACCAGCTCACTGCTGTTGTTGTCGAGATCGGACGACTCACTTTTGCAGAAGCAGTCCGAGGCGAAGAGGAATCAATAAAACACCTAAGGTGTATTTGCACAAATCTTTCTAGAAGGCGACATGCTACCCTAGGCTGGCATATCCTTATGTAGTTAGCAGAGGCTTGGTTGATATTAAAATCGCCCAACTTTTAAGCTTTTTAAAGCAATTTAAAATGATCAAGAGTGGTGCCCCAGTAGGCGAGTTGGTAACGTATTCGCCTATGAGTTTAGGGGTCGTGGGTTCGATTCCCACTAGATGCTCTGGTCTGTCGCTGCAAAATCTAGCCCCATGGTCTTTGCAACCCGGCTTTTTCCTGGACCCCAACATTAGAATATCATTTTTCTTTGTATTGTAATTCATATAAATAAATAAAATGATCAACAAATTAAATTTAAATTTGATCAATGGGAGGGGCTAGGGAAAAACATATCTTTTGATTATATAGTCGACTATACGCGACATTGGCATTTTTACCGCACTGAAACTACACATCATTACTTTACCGCCACCAAAATTTCGACATTAGAAGTATCGTTTTTCTTTACATAGTTCGCGGCAATAGTGGGTATTTCCGTCAGGTCCATCCAAATTCCATTTATCTCATCCGAAACTATGTCCTTAAGAGAAAGTAAGGTTAAATTTTATTTTTTTAAAGGATAAATAAACCAAAAGAATGCCTTACCTGGGTTATAATTATGAAACTCGAGAAATAAAAGGCCCTCAGAAAACTCATTACCTCGAACAACAAATCACAATTGATTCACACAAAATCAAAATTTTAATAACTGACATTCTGCCAATTTATACCCCTTCGAATTCTAAGTAACTTGATTAGTTTGAATTGTATACAGTTCAAAAGTATAATTTCATACATGGGTTATAAACATGAATCGGACTTTATCGAAAATAGATTAAAATCCGATATACTCATAAGTAACTAAACCTCATAAAGATTTTAGACGATATCATATCAATGCAGTTATTCGTTGTTATTTATTCCTATTAATAGCAGAATGTAGGGACGCGGAATTTTATTATCAATAATTGAAGAATACATAGAACGTTATATTCAATTGATTTTCCATGGTCATCATAGAACTAATTATTGGTTGGTGAAAACTTTTTAGTTTAGCAGATGATCAGTTCCATGGCCACTGTCAAACAGCACTGGTCGGCAAAAAGTCAAGAATGTGTTTTTAATTGCATAGCCGGAAAAATTCCTTTAATTTAGTGCTAAAAGCAATATAGTGGTAAAAGTTTTCGATATGGAAAATCCAGCCTATAATCGCTCACACAGCGACTTGGGTGATGTGACTAACCGTTCGTCGCATAGTGAAACTAATGGAAATAATAATGTAAGTGCGTTTTTTTGCAAATGTTTTATCGAAAGGAGGTGTAGATAGATGGTGCTGGGTACTCGTATTCACTTTGGATAGCAATTTTTTTTTGGAAAATATTTGAAAAACTTTATTTCACAAAGAATTCTGAAAAACAGCTATAAATATGTTAGAGAGCAAAACGCAAATCAAATATTTACTGGTGCAATGTTCAAAAATCTCTTATCAATGTTATTAATATTTTACGGGCCAATAGTGTAACACATCGAAGGAGTGAACTAAGACCTTAAGTATATTTAGCGGAAATAATTTGTTTAAGAAAATCTTAAATACTCGCTGCGAGCACAGACACCCCGATTTAATAAAGCGGAGATAAAGAAAGCATCCAAAGCAGTGAAGGAGATCCAATTTTGAACAACTTTGGTAAAAAGTACTCATACGCTAAAGTGGCGTCGTAGTAATTCGAACTCGTTTGTGGCCGTGCGCGTTAAGATGTAATATTCACCCCTTTTCTGTTCACTTCTCACCTTTATTCACAGGACGAATAGCGAGGTGTCTGGCAACTGCACAAAGCATTGGCTGCCTAAATTCTGCTTAAATAATGCATGTGATTTGCCTTCCATGCCATACGGTTTTCAGGCGTGATAGCGACTTTTAGAAAACCTCTTTCTAAGGACATTTTACGTGAGATGCTCCAAGTGAGTGCCAGAACATACCCGATTATGCTGATGCGGCGCTAGGAGATCGCGGCAAGTCCAACAAATCGCACTGCGAATAAATAAATAAAAATGTTTCCAAATATAAAATTAAACAAAATATGACTGAATTAAAAAAATATATTTAAAGAAAAAGTAAAGAAGTAAGAGTCGCAAAAAAATATTAGTAAATTTATTTATTTTATTTAAATTATTATCAATTTAAATTGCATTTAATAACATTAAAGTATATACTTTAATACTTTGTATTAAAGTTCAAAGCTGTTTACTTTTGTTACAAAATGGTCCATTTGTGCGAGAGGTACCAAAAGCGGCGTCCCAATAAAGGTCACTTTTCTCTGGACTCTAGGTACTATAAAAGCATTATACTGTACGAAATTTCAAGTATTTGTATGCACTGGTATTCAAGTTAAAAGCTGTTAACTTTTGGTACAAAAAGGCCCATGTGTGTGGGAGGTACCAAAAGGAGCGGGCCAATAACGCCCATTTTTCTCTGGACTCTAGGTACTATAAAAGCATTATACTGTACAAAATTGCAAGTATTTGTATGCACTATTATTTAGTTTATAAGCTGGTAACTTTTGGTACAAAATGGTTCATTTGTGTGGGAGGTACCACAAGGAGCGTGGCAGTAATGCCCATTTTTCACTGTATTGTAGGTACTTTAAACCAGTACTCTGTACAAAATTTGAAGTCTTTGTATGCACTAGTAATAAAGTTATAAGCTATTAACTTTTGGTTCAAAATTGTCCATTTGAGTGGGATGTACCAAAAGGGGCGTGGCAACTTCGCCTGTTTTTCTCGAGGTAATAGTGACTAATAAACTAATTCTATGTGTTGAATTTCAGATGATTCAAATAAGCAGTATAGAAGTTATTAAATAATCAATATTTCACTGAATGTTAACCCTTTGTGGGGGACGTACTAGAAGGAGTGGACAAAAATTAAATTTCAAAATGTTTTGTATACAAAATGTTATTCAAAAAAATGTTGTAGAAAAATGTAATTTCAACGATATGTTGTAGAATAATGCAATTTGAACGAAATTTGTTTCTAGAGATATACATTTTCAACGATTTTTGTAGAAAAATCTAATTTCGAGAAAATTTTTAGGAGATATATTTGATCAAATTGTCTAATCTTTTAGAAAATTGTAGTTTTCAATGATTTTTTTAGAGAAAAGAAATTATGATAACATTTTGTAAAATAAAGAAATTCAACGTAATTTTCTGCAATTTCAAAGAAATTCTCTAGAAAAATAAAATTTCTACGAAATTTAATCAACTAAATATAACTTTCTAGAAAAATTTTATTTCAGCGAAATTTTTAGAGAAATGTAATTTCATCTATTTTTGTACAACAATCCATTTAAACAAATTTTTATAAAAAAACAATTAAATTTCAATGTTTACAAAAATCCATTTAAAAAAAATAAATTTCAATGATTTTTTAGAAAAATTTCATTTGAAAAAAAAATTAGGGATATGCTTCTCTAATGAAACTTTTTAGAAAAATACAAGTTCAACAAATTTTAGCAAAAATAAAGTTTCAACTTATTTTCCTAGAGAAATCATATTTTGAAGACATTTTATAAAATACGAATTTTGAAAAAATTTATAGCAAATTGCAATTTCGACAAAATTTTCTGGAAAAAACCTTCCATTAAAATGCAATTTCTATTAAACTTTCTATAATAATGCAATTTTGACAAAATTAGCAAAAAAAAATTATTTCGCCTACACTGTCGAATATGTAATTTAGTTCTAGAAAAAATATTTTATCAATTTTGATATTTCATTAAGAATTAAAAAAATAGTTTTACAAAAAAAATTGTAAAAATTAGTAATTTGAGAAAAAATCGAGAAATAAGTATCTAGCATATTTTGTTGAAATTTAATTTTTTTACAAAATTTCGTTAAAATTTATTTTTTTAAACATTTTGATAAAATTGCATACAACAAAAATCCAAATTTTTTAAAAAAAATTTTCGAAATTTAATTTTTGTGGAGAATTTCTAAATAAATTGCATTTCTTTAGAAAATTACAATGAAATTATTTTTTTACAAAACTAATTTTTTTGTACGAAAATTAATTTTTGTACAAAATGTCGTTAAAATTGAAATTTTCTTAAAAATTTCGTCAAAATTACATATTGTAAAGAATTCGATATTTTTTAAAAAAATCGTCGAAATTAATTTTTTTTTTAACCTTTAAGTTAAAATTTATTTTTTTTGCAATACTAATTTTTATGTACAAAATGTTAATGAATTTTTACGTCTCTAGAAAATTACATTGAAATTATATTATTCTTAAAAAATTTCGGTAAAAATCTTTTTTTTTTTTAAATTTACTAAATCACAGAAAAATACGTTGGATTTTTGTTTACAAAATAATTTTTTTTACAAAATATTACCACATACCAAATTCGAAGTCAATCGGTTACTCCTTTCAAGAGTTATCATGCGCACCAGCCAGCAGACAGACAGGCAGACGGACGGACATTGCTCATTCGACTTAAAATGACCCAAAACGGATATCCGCCGAACATACTTCGATGTGTTACACACCTTCGATGTGTTACACTTTTGGTTCGTAGCAAATGATATATACCCTCCTCTTTAAGGTGAGGGGATAAAAAGTCAAAATTTTGGTGGCTAAAAGCTGTACTTTAGACTCAATTAGTATGTTAATATACCGTTGTGATATTTAAATAATGTTTTTTTAAAAAGTTTTTCTTTAATTTTTTTTTTAAAAAATCACCCAAAAAAATTTTTATTTGGTTTCATAAAATAGTATGCCTCAATCTATACAAAAAACAAAGTTTTTAGGTCTCGGACAAAAAAAGAAATATTTTGTTGCATAGTGTAACCACGCTATATCCATCCTGATAAATTGAGGTATTTCACAAGGTCTACCAGACTCTGTCGTCTCGAAGAGGTTATGAAGGAACGGTCGACCTTAAGCTTTAAGTCAGCGTTGTATTAGTGCTGCAGACGTTCAACCGTCTCCTCTTCCTCCTCATTGAAGTTTTAAACGCTTTGCATGATTTCAAATTGGCCAGTTAGCACCTCGATTAGTCTTGACAAGTTCCGTCGATCAGAAACTTTTGGATATTCCAGATGCTTCAGTCCTATCACACCTGGTCTCTGCTTGTTTCAGGTAGTAATTGAAAATATCCTTTTTAACGACTCACAGAGGCGCACAGTGGGGATGGCTTCATACATTTGTTGAAACTTGGCATCGAGCTCTTTCATAACGCTATTAAGAAAAATATAAATATATATATATATATTGGTCAACCGGGACTTCTGCTGCTCTACATATACTATATTATAATCGTGGCAGATTGAAGGTATCATATTTGGATCTTCTAGTGAAAACACCATCTCAGCTTTCCCCGGAATCACCCCCAGTCCACTACTTGTGGCCCAAGTATCCAGTGACTCCAGGTAACAACAGTTCATGATGTTACACATCACGGACGGAAATAAACCAGAGATAAGTATCACCACATCTTCTGCATATGTTAAAACCTTAATCCCCATGTGGTCGAATGTAAATAGTATTTCGTGAAGTGCCTGATTGTCGCGCTTTTAACAACTTGCTGTTACCCTACCATGGGTTATAACAATGCTGTTCTGCAGCATGGTTACTATCCATTTCTTGAGGAATGGTTCCACGCCAATATTACCTAGTGCATGTCCTATTGCCGAGTTATTTACATTATTAAAAGCTCCATCTATATCTAAAAAGGCAGCTAAGCTGTATTGTTTATGTTCTATGGATCTCTCGATGGCCCGGACAACTTCATGTAAGGCTGTGTCTGTCGAGCGTCCCTTTAGATAGGTATGTTGGCTGGTGGATCTTTTCTCGAATAAGCGCGTCGAATAGTCTTTTGGGGTTTCTAACAGAAATGATGATAGAATTATTGGTCTGAAATCCTTTACGTTGTCCTGCCTTGGGTATGAAGACATAATTTACATGTCTCCAACTCAGTGCTATGTAGTTGAGGGACAGGCATAGTCTAAATATATGCACTAGGCATGGGTTGATTATGATCTGCGCGTTTTGTTGCATTTTGGAATAATGCCATCTGGCCCTGGAAATTTGTAAGGTGAGAAGCTGTTAATAGCCCAGGTAACTTTACTTGGACTAATTATCCTGTCAACTTCGATGCTGCTAATTTATTGGGTTTTGCTTTTCGTTAGCTGTATCCGTGCCGCCTGGGAAGTGCGTTTTATGAAGAATGTTAAGTGATTCGGCTGAGTTGTCTGACCATGTAGCGTCGTTTATATAAGAGGAATTCGAGTGGCCTATTGCCATTATTTTGTTCGCTCTGACTGTGTCTTTGGTGTTCTCTAGCGATCTACAGAAGTCTATCCAGGATTGCTTTTTTGCTCTGGCTGTGGCTTTCTTGTACTCCTTTGGCTAATTAAGCTGTGTGGCTGCTAGGATCTGCTTTGGTAACTTGCATTAAAATCTGTCCGCGATTCTCTTCGTAGCTGTGATAGCTAAACGTCTACCATGGTGGGTAGTTTTTCTTTGAGCATGGCTGCTGGCACGATACTTTGATGGCTTTACCAAAATTTTACTTTTTTTTGGAGATATGTTTACATCATTAGAGGATAGAAATTAATATTTGCATAACGACAATCCTTGTTAAATTCATGGGTAATAATCTAATTTAGTGACAAATCAATAAAAAAAGGAATTTTTAGGTCTCGGAAACAAAAAAAAAATAGTGTTATTCATAATTTACTCTTTTTTAAAGAATTGTTATTAAATTTTCAGAATGCTGACCATCTAGATGCCGAAATTCCAGCAGAACCTAAACGGGCTAAGTGGGGAAATGATCTGGAATTTTTGATGTCATGTATTGCCTTCTCCGTGGGTCTGGGAAATGTGTGGCGATTTCCATTTATTGCCTTGGAAAATGGCGGTGGAGCTTTTCTCATACCCTATCTGATAACTCTCATCCTGGTGGGAAAGCCCATATATTATTTGGAAATGATATTGGGGCAGTTTTCCAGTCGAGGAAGTGCCAAAGTATATGACTATGCGCCAATAATGCGGGGTAAGAGAAAAAAAAAACAAAATAATCTTCTGAAAATATTCGAAATAATATTTCACTTTTTATTTAAGGCGTTGGTTTTGGACAATTTATTGCGATATTTTTCATTGCCACTTACTACGCCTCATTGATGGCTTTAACCTTACGTTATCTGATTGATTCCTTCTACGCCACTCTGCCCTGGAGTTATTGTCGTGAGGAGTGGGGAGATATGTGTATTGACTCCAAATTTAGTAGTGCGGATACGCTTAATACGCTGGCAGATAATAGCGAAGTGAAGAAAACTTCGGCAGAATACTATTTTGTGTAAGATTTTAAAAAAAATTGATTAAAATATAATGTATTAGATTGCCAAAAAAATACTTTTTACTTTATTCTTGGAACGTCTACTGCAATCGTAGACGTTTCAAGAATGTGCTTAAAAAATATTTTGCTCATTCTTAAGAACATTTATCCTAACATTTAATTTTCCTTCAAACCAGTATGGAAAGGCTAAAGTCGGGCTACCCTTCGTATTAGAGCAGAATAAGCTTACAAATTGTTGCTCTAAATCTGTAATACAGTTTGTTTATTTTATATAATAATAGATGCAAAAGTGAGCGGTTAAAAAACACAGAAAATTCAAATTGAATGGGGAATGTTTATTATCATTTGAAAGAACATTCTTTGGCATTTATTTTTTGAAAATTATGTCTATCAAATGTTGGCCGCGGCTACGTCTCAGTTGGCCATCCGTTGAGTCCAATTTTTGATGACTCGTTCGAGCATTTCGACTGGTAACTGGCGAATGACACGCGTAATGTTTTGCTCCAAGGCCTGAATCAAAGCGGGTTTGTCCGCATAAACTTTAGACTTTACATATCCCCACAGGAAAAAGTCTAACGGTGTGATATCTCACGATCTTGGTGGCCAATCGACCGGCCCAAAACGTGAAATTATCTTCTCTCCGAAGTGTTCTCTCAATAAATCCATTGATTGATGCGATGTGTGGGAAGTGGCGCCGTCTTGTTGAAACCAAATGTCGCCGAGATCACGAGCTTCAATTTCTGCCATCAAATAGTCGGTTATCATGGCACGATACGGGCGCCATTGACGGTTACGTTCTCACCGGCATCATTTTTGAAGAAATATGGACCGATGATTCCACCGGCCCACAAACCACACCAAACCGTTGTTTTTTCTGGATGAAGTGGCAGCTCTTGAATCTCTTCAGGTTACTCTTCGTCCCAAATGCGGCAATTTTGCTTATTTACATACCCATTGAGCCAGAAATGGGCCTAATCGCTGAACAAAATTTGGCTCAAAAACGTCGGATCTTCTTGGAACTTTTCAAGAGCCCATAGAGCGAAGCGATGTCGCTTGGGAAGGTCGGGCGGCTTCAGTTCTTGCACAAGCTGTATTTTGTATGCTTTCCAAGTCGTTCCATACGACAGTTCGAGTTGCTGCGAACGGCGCCGAATCTACTCTCCACTGTCTTCGTATAAACTCTCAGCTAAGGCCGCTACATTTTCTTCACTGCTTGCAGAACGTGGTCTATTCGGTCAAATATTATCCAATAATGAATGCTGGGTCTCAAGATGGGTGATGGTGTTGCGAATAGTACGCTCAGTAGGCCGATTATGTTGACCATAAGTTGAGCGAAGTGCACGAAACACATTCCTCACAGAACGTGAATTTTCATAATAAAGTTGAACGATTTGTAAACGTTGTTCAGGCGTAAGTCTTTCCATGATGAAATGCCAAACAATACTTAACAAAAATAACATGACAGCGTGACACGACTCACACGTGTCTGACAAGATTAAATTGCATGTTAATGAAATTGGACAGATTTTTAAAGAAACCTTCGATATTTATAGATAAATCGTAGAGTCTGTTAGAAAAATTGTGGAGTGTCTTGAGGAAATCGTGAAAATGTTTATCGAAATAGTGAAGCATGTCGTGGTTTCTCTCAGAAACTCCTAGGCTTACTTTATAATTTCTATGAATTCCTTAAAGAATTTCTTATTACTTAAGGAATTTTTACGATTTTCTAAGAAACTCCTCGAGAATTTCCATGATTTCCTTAAGAAACTCTACGATATCCTTAAGAGTTTCCACCATTATCTTGAGAAACTCCAAGATTCCTTAAGAAAACTCTACAAGACTCTATAAAAATTCTATAAAAACCAAAAAAAATCTTTTTTTTAAATTTCAAAACTTTATATAAAATATTAAAAAATATATATATGTAGGCAATATGTATATACTTTAAAGGTCTTTCCTAAAACTTCCGATTAAATAATACAAATTTAAAGTAAATTTTTCTTTATATTCATAACAGAAATATAGTTCTGCGTGAAACAGCCAATATAGACGATGGCATTGGAGTGCCGAATTGGACCTTGGTTCTGACACTCGCCTTTTCTTGGCTGATAATTTCGGCTGTCGTCTTCAAAGGTGTCAAGAGTTCGGGGAAAGCTTCCTACTTTTTAGCCATATTCCCCTATGTGGTTCTGTTGATCTTACTGATACGCGCTTTGACCCTACCGGGAGCCTTTGATGGAGTGTTGTTTTTCCTAAAGCCACAATGGGATAAGTTACTCGATGCCCATGTCTGGTATGCTGCTGTGACGCAGGTTTTCTTCTCTCTGTCCATTTGTTATGGCGGCATCGTTGTCTATTCCTCCTTCAATCGTTTCGGCCATAATATCAGAAGGTAAGTAATGCAAGACATATCTTAAAAAAACGATTTATTTGCATTTTTATCTAAAGGGACTGCAATATAGTGACAACTCTGGATACCTTTACCTCACTGCTTTCGGGTGTAATTATATTTGGTATTCTGGGTAATTTAGCCTTTGAGTCAAACTCCTCAGATATCAAGAGTGTTGTCAAGGATGGACCGGGCTTAGCTTTTATTTCCTATCCTGATGCTATAGCAAAATTCCAGGCAGTACCGCAGGTGAGTAACTAATATACATTTAGTTGTTTGTATATTTTTTGCAAATAAAAATATATAAAATTTGTCTCTTTAGGTGTTTTCTGTCTTGTTCTTTTTCATGTTGTTTGTCCTGGGTGTGGGCACTAATGCCGGCGTCTTCTCAACTGTCATCACTGTAATATGTGATCGCTTTGTTTGGGCAAAACATGAGATTGTAGTCATCGTCATGGCCGTGATATGTTACTGCTTCGGTTTGATGTATGTGACTCCCGGTGGTCAGTTCATGTTGAACTATATCGATTTCTATGGCGTCACTTTTGTGGCCATTGTCTTGGCTATATTCGAGTTGATTTCGGCTGGTTGGATTTATGGTGAGTATTAGTTTTATTTATAAGATTCGATTTTTTTTTTATTTATTTGATAGAAATATGTACCGGTTATTTCAACGTTAGACCCCTTTAAGATGTAGCCGATTTGGATATAAAGTGGGCAATCTTGGACACTCTAAGAAGTTAAATTCGTATTCATATGGTTGAGATTCGTCAGCAGAGAAACTCCTCAAGAGGGCTTTCTGTGACCTCTACTATGGAATTCCTACATCACGATCATCCTGCTATCTCTGATGGGTTTAGAGCTTCCAAGGTTTCTTAGAAACTTCTACAACAGGTCCTTGGTATACACGGGCTTCCGATAATGGTCTTCGGGTGAAATTAACCTACACAGAATTAGTTCTATTTTGCAGAACTTAATACGTACCAAATGTTGTACTTGGCTCCTTGGTGGGTATAGAAATTACCTACTCTGAAAGAAGAAAATAACTAGGAAGTTAAATTTTGAAACTAACTTAATTTTTTTAGACAACAGAGCCACATAGGGGAATATGGCAAAAAAGTAGGAAGCTTTCTCTGAACTCTTGACACCTTTGAAGACGACAGCCGAAATTATCAGCCAAGAAAAGGCGAGTGTAAGAACCAATGTCCAGTTCGGAACTCCAATGCAATCGCCTATATAGCCTTTTCCTGTAGAACTATATTTCTGTTTAAAAAATAAAAAACTGTACTTAAAATTTTTATTATTTAATCAGAAGTTTTAGGAAAGACCTATCAAAATTAGATGTTACTCATATACATACATATATTTTTTTAAATATTTTTTTATAAAGTTTCGACATTTTTCAAAAATGTTTGTTTAAATTTTTTATGCGACTGATCTTCTTGAGAGCTTTACCTTTTTGTACGAAAATTTTAAATTATTAAAAAAAATATAAACTTGGACATCCTTAAGAGTTACAACCATTTCCTTAAGAATCTCCACGATTTCCTAAAGAGTTCCAACCATTTCCTTAAGAATCTCCACGATTTCCTAAAGAGTTCCAACCATTTCCTTAAAAATCTCCACAATTTACTAAAGTGTTTCAACCATTTCCTTAAGAAACTGCACGGTTTCATAAAGAGTTTCAACCATTACCTTAGGAAACTCCACGATTCCGTTTAGGAACTCCAATACCTCTCTAAGAACTCCTCAAATTCCCTAATAAAAAGCAGGTATTTTTTGAGAACCATGGATTTTCATAGATTCTCGTAGAGTTTTCTTAAGGAATCGTGGAGCTTCTCAATAGAATGATGGAAACTCTTAAATAAATTGTGGAGTTTCTTAAGGAAATCGTGGAAATTCTTGGGGAACACGAGGAGTTTCTTAAGAAAATCGTGGAAATTCCTAAAGGAAATCGTGCAATTTTTAAGGAAGTCGTAGAAATTGTAAAGCGATCCGAGGAGTTTCTGAGGTAAACCACGACATCCTTGTGAATCTTCACTATTTCGATAATCATTTTCACGATTTCCTCAAGACTCTCCACAATTTTTCTGACAGACTCTTCGATTTATCTATGAATATCGAAGGTTTATTTAATACCCTGCACAATTTCATTAACTATGCTATTAAATCTTGTCAGATTTTTTAAAAAATCTTCTCAAATTCCTTCAAATATTCACCATTTTCTTAAGAATTTGTGGATTTCCTTAAAAAGACGCAAGATCTCCTTAAGAATCTTGACAAAATTCCCAAGAATCTTGTTAGCTTCGGTGATTTTTTAAGAAACTTTATGGCTTTTATGTGGTTTTTATCAGTTTCTTTAACAATCTTGTAGATTTCCTTTACAGTTCTCACGATTTCCTTAAAAAAATATTTTTTTAAACATTCATTCCACGAATTGCATCAGAAAATCATTGGCTTTTTTAAGAAAAATATCGAATTTTCTGAGTAACTCAATGATGTCTTTAATTTCCGTAAAAAAAACTCACTATTAGCTAAAGTAATTCCCGAACTTCATTGATAATATTTACATTTTGTTTAAGAAATTCTCAATCTTCCTTTGAATAAAACTGTAAAACTGTACGACTTCCTTAAGAAATTTAGTGATTTTCTTAAGTGTCTCCACGTTTTTCTTAACAAACTCCGCAATATCCTTAATAATCTCTTGACTTCCATGAGAAATTCACAATTTTCTTATGAATTTTGTCAATTTCCTTAAGAAGCTTCGCGATCTTCCTTCGAATATTGTTGGTTTCTTTAAAAAAACATATGATTTCCTTAAGAAATTTGTCAGCTTTCTTAAGAAATATCTGTTTCCGATAATGGTCTTCGGCTGAAACCAACCCATGCAGAATTAGTTATATTTTGCAGAACTTAGGTGGGTTTAGAAATTACCTTCTCTAAAAGCAGAAAATCCCTAGAAAGTTAAACCAACTTGGTTTTTTATTCTTTAATATTTCAGAATTTCCTTTACCACAATAAAATGTTCATAATATTTTTCCTTCTCTAGGTGTTAAGAATATTTGTCGTGATATTAAATTCATGCTGAATGTGAATACTTCGATATATTATCGCATCTGTTGGGGCATTATCACACCGATATTCATAACCGCCATTTTGATTTATATGTTGGTCGACTATAAGCCTATAACATACAATGATGTAAGGTATCCTGACGGTTTATATGGTATATTATTGCAAGATTTTTATATCATGAAAATTTATATTAAGCGATACTTTCGATTTCAGTTGTCGGTTGGTGTATCTCGGCTGTGGGTATTGGTCAACTTTTGATCTGGGGGTTTTATGCCACACACACTGGGCCAGAGCTGAACTTCGGGGAGCGTTTTAAAAATGGCTTCAAATCACTGCCAGATTGGGGCCCTCTTAATCCGGAAACTCTGAGGGAATATAAATTGTATGTTGCAGATTGTGAATCCCATGCGACGAAACGAAGAGGATTTTGGTTTAAAGTTTATGATAATATTTTTGGTTAAAATAAATTATTTTTGAAAATTTAATAATAAAATGGAGTAATTTTTTACTGGATTTTTAAAAATATGTTATTATTTTAAGCTTATACATTTCTTTATTTAATAATACCATAACATTTTCTTCAGAATTCAAAATTTGGCGCTTATCTTTATTCATTAGTAAAATAATGTTAGCCTATGCAACAAACAACATACCTTTTTTGTGTCCGAGAAGTAATTTTTTAATATATATTGAGGCATACTATATCATAAACTCAAACATTTTTTTATGGTAAAGTATTTTTTAAATTCTAATTTGAAGTATAAGCCAGATAGAACCGGAATACGCGTTAAGTTTAAGGCATTTATGGTGGCTTCGCGTAAAACCATTGGTTTAGTAACAATCATTAAAGAAATAAGATTTTTTTCAAAAAAAAATAGTTTCTTGCTGGCACGAAAAAAACATATAAATAGAAGAAAAATCGAAAAATAAATTGTTATGTACAAGCTTTAACCCGGTGCGCTTCGCAGCCCTATCACTTACACGCTGAAAAAAAATCGCTTCTGTAGTATATTGTCCCAAACATATTCGGCTTGAAACATATATATGTTTAGCGTACTTTCTAAACATATAATAGTTGGTACATACAAAAATTATATATTTAGGAAGATGTTGTTTTAACCAAACCATTGTTTCCATCCCAATATGCTTTTATTTGGGACTATTATTTCCGAAACAAGTATTCATTTGCATTTAAGTATTCAGAAAATACCTAAATTGTGTTAAACTGTTTTTTTTTTAATGTTCTTTAAAATAATAATAATTAAAATCCTATATCAAAATAAATTACTTGGAGGATTGAAAACTAATGATGGCTTGCAAAACTCAGCAATTTTAAATGATTGCTTTAAAACAGAAGTAAATGTGCTTATAGTATCATAACTGACAGGTACAATTCGGAACCAAGGAAAACTTAAAACTGAAATTCTAAAAACTCAGCAAAAGATTTGAAAATCTTTTTTAAATAAAATATATTTGGAGAAATTCCTAAAGAATAATATTATTTGTGCTTAAACACATTTTTAATTTGAGAAATTTAGTTTGCAAATATATTTTGTTGTAATATATTAATATATGCGTTCCAAATAAATTTTATTGATTTTCAAATAAAAATTATTTGCTCAGCAATAGGAAATATTTAAAAATTTGTGTTTCAAATATATTTTCTTTCGATTCAAGTATATCAAAAAAGGCGATTTTGCCCCGTGTATTTATTTTCTGTTTAGGGTACTGTAGAATATGTAAAAACAAATGACTATTCCATATGAGAAAAATGAATTTGTACAATAAAATACGAAAATCTCCGATTAATTTCTTGTTTATGTTCCTGGCATCAAGGTACAATATTTATCTCTTTTCCCTTTTGTGCCTCTAAATATCAAAAACTATTATGTGGATCATAGTTAGCTATTTTCTCCTAGTTTATATTCCAATAGCTACATTCACACCCTGGTACAATATAAAACAATGTTTGCCCCACGGTGTCTTTAAAAGTTTTAATTTAAAAAAATGTAAAATAAATAGTTTAAGTATGCAAGAATTTAAGTTTAAGTTACAAGACTTACAATTGTCATTGGGATCATATTTAATCATTTTCTCTCCGGTGTACCACATTTAACCCAATGTGTCATAATTAACCACTTTTGCACCACTGTACAACATTAATTGTTTGTACCCCAACACTGTCACTAAAAGTGTGCATTTAGAGAACATCATAGTTTATATTATAAAAGCCATATTCGCATCCTTAGGCCGTATTTTACCCTTTATGTCCCTTATCTGTGACACGTTTAACATAGAACCTTCGCTCTCTGGCTATGAATCATTGTACTACTTAACTTAATTCAATATTTAATTATTCCACTGTTCTTCTACAGTACGAAATTTTATACATATCTGAAACATATAACACATTTTTTGAGCGCCCCAGTAGGCGAGTTGGTAGCGTACTCGCCTATGAGTTTGGGGGTCGTGTGTTCGATTCCCACCAGAGGCTCTGGTCTGTCGCTGCAAAATTCAGCCATATGGTCTTTGTAACCCGTCCTTTCCCTGGACCTTAAAATTAGAATATAAATTTACTTTGTATTGTAATTCATATAAATAAATAAATAAATAAATAACACATTTTTTTTCCCCACTTACCACATTTAATCATTTTGCCACCCTTTGCCATTTTTAACCCATTTTGCTTCACTGTACCATATTTAACCCTTTTTGCTACAATTAGCCCTATTTAAAACATTTTAGCCACTCTGACCATAATTTTAAACTTTAACTAAAAGCATAACATTTGAAAAAAGAACTTCATAACTCCATTTTTTTGCCCAATATGTAAGGTTTTTTGCCCACAGTATCATGTTTAACACCTGTTTGTCCTACAATACCATATTTAACCAATTTTTTCCTACTGTACCATTTTTAATCATTATCCCCACTCTACCATATTTAACCATTTTGACCCACTGTACAATAGTCAATATTTTTTTCACATTGCACCATATTTAATCATTTTTGTCCCACTGTACCATATTTAACACATTTTTTCCTCACTGTGCCATATTTAACTATTTTTGTCCGACTGTGCCATATTTAACCATTTTTGTCTCACTACACCATATTTAACACTTATTGTCTCACTGTACTATATTTAAAAAATGTCACCACTGTACCATACGTAACCCCCCCTTTTTGACCCACTGTACCATATTTAACACTTTTTGTCTCACTGTACCATATTTAACACTTTTAGTCTCACTGTACCGTATTTAAAATTTGTCCACACTCTACCATACTTAACCCTTAACGCCCACTGTACCATATTTAATCACATTTTATCCACCGTACCATTTTGTTATTTTTATTTAATGTTTTTGAACCACTGTGCTCTTCACATCTCACGTTTAAGTTCAAATTTTGCCAGATTGATACATTTTTGCCCCAATTCATCATAATTAACCCGGTTTGGCCCACTGTGTCTCTTAAAGTTAGAATTTCCAAAAATCACTTCCGATCTCTATTTATGTTACAAAAGCTACCCTAGAACCATGGGCCCATATCTAACATATTTAAACCACTGTGCCGTATTTTACACTTTTTGCGCCCCGAAAAGTACGATTACAAAAAAAGCTGAGTACCCCGATCCGTTGTCCTAAGGACATCCCACGCTTCAATTTTCACCATTTTAATTCTAGGCGTTAAAGCTGGCAGTGGTACCATATTTATCCCTTTCCGTCCCACTCTGCCCCTAAAATTGTCAAAAAATCGCTCCTTGTTCTAGTGTACGTCCCAAGAGCTACTCTAACAGCAAATTTCTCGATTCAAGCTCTTGCCATTTGCATTTGGCGTTGTACCACATTTATCGAATTTTTGTTCCATTGTGCGGGTAAATTCTAGCTCATTCCGCTTAGACTTGGCGGTGGTACCATATTAATCCCTTTTTGCCCCATTGTGCGGGTAATGGTACGAATTTCAAAAAATTCCGTCTTATTGCTCGTCTACATCCCAAGGGCTACCCTCCCACCAAATTTCATGATTCTAGCTTCTGCCGTTTGGTCTGGGCGATGATCAGTCAGTCAATCAGTCAGTCAGCCAGTCACGCAACAATTTTATATACATATATAGATTTTATGGCATTTTATGCCTGCGTTTAAAAATTGATTTTTACATTTTTCTGACCCTGTCCTAGCATTCTGTTAATATCAGTGTAGAATATATACCAATTTCTCTCGCATCAACTATTCTGAGACAAAAGTTATGCCCATATCAATTTATATTTTCAAACCAGTAAGGAAAGGCTAAAGTCGGGCGGTGCCGACTATATAATACCCTACACCACTCTCGTAATATTGAATAATTCTGATGTATAAATTTTGTAATTCATGTATAAATTGTTTACATAAATTTACTTTTGGGACATTTTATACTTAAATAATACCCTGTACCACAGTGTGGTGTAGGGTATAAAAACGATTGGATCTAAAGAGCCAAATCGGATGAAACATATATATGGGAGCTATAGCTAAATCTTAACCGATTTTCTTCAAATTCGGTAGTGTTGGTTCATGGATCAAGAAACTCTACCATTCTAAATTTCAAAATGATTGGATTTCAAATACAGCTTCTACAGGACTAAAGGGCCAAATCGGACGAAACATATATATGGGAGCTATAGCTAAATCTTAACCGATTTTCTTCAAATTCGGCAATGTTGGTTCATGGATCAAGAAACTCTACCTTTCTAAATTTTAAAACGATTGGATGTAAAATACAGCTTCAATAGGACTAAAGGGTCAAATGGGACGAAAGATATATATGGGGCTATATCTAAATATTAACCGATTTTCTTCAAATTCGGCAATGTTGGTTCGTGGATCAAGAAACTCTACCATTCTAAATTTCAAAACGATTGGATGTAAAATACAGCTTCTATAGGACTAAAGGGCCAAATCGGACGAAAGATATATATGGGAGCTATATCTAAATCTTAACCGATTTTCTTCAAATTCGGCTATGTTGGTTCATGGATCAAGAAACTCTACCTTTCTAAATTTTAAAACGATTGGAATGTAAAATACAGCTTCTATAGGACTAAAGGGCCAAATCGGACGAAAGATATATATGGGAGCTATATCTAAATCTTAACCGATTTTCTTCAAATTCGGCAATGTTGGTTCGTGGATCAAGAAACTCTACCATTCTAAATTTCAAAACGATCGGATGTAAAATACAGCTTCTATAGGACTAAAGGGCCAAATCGGACGAAAGATATATATGGGAGCTATATCTAAATCTTAACCGATTTTCTTCAAATTCGGCAATGTTGGTTCATGGATCAAGAAACTCTACCATTCTAAATTTCAAAACGATTTTATGTAAAATACAGCTTCTATAGGACTAAAGGGCCAAATCGGACGAAAGATAGATATGGGAGCTATATCTAAACCTGAACCGATTTCAACCAAATTCAATAGCGATCTTAACAGCCGCGAAATACTCTAAACTGCAAAATTTCAGAACGATCGGAGTGAAATTGCGACCTGTAGTCGACGAACAACTTTACATGGACAGACGGACGGACGGACGGACAGACATCGTTAAATCGACTCAGCTAGTGATTCGAGTCGATCGGTATACTTTAAGGTGGGTCTAGCTGTGTTATTTTCAGGTGTTACAAACATCTGCCGTGAAACAAACTTATAATACCCTGTACCACAGTGTGGTGTAGGGTATAAAAATAGATACATTTTGTATTTTATTGTCGAAAGGTATATGAGTCATTTCATGCCAAACGATGACTTTTTTGACATCGCTAGCTTTGATTGCTTTGAATGTTTGTGCATGTACTTCTCTTAGAAATATTGTATACGCGATTCAAGGAAAATATTAAAAAAATGATGTTCAAGTGTTATGAACTATTTTAAGATGGCGGAATTACGATTTTTTCAAAAAGGTTTGTTCAATCACACGGCTGTAACTCCTGAAATATTGTATAAACCATGGCCTATTCCCGTAGTCATTTTTATACCCTCCACCATAGGATGGGGGTATACTAATATTGTCATTCCGTTTGCAACACCTTGAAATATTGATCTGCGACCGCATAAAGTATATATGTATATTTCTGATCGTCGTGCAATTCTAAGACGATTTAGCCATGTCCGTCTGTCTGTTGAAATCGCGATACAGTCCGTAATAATAGAGCTAGGTTGATCAAATTTGTTAGAAATATTTCTTATTGCTGCTGGTCGTTTGGGATTGCAAATGGGCCATATTGGTTAATGTTTTGATATAGCTCCCCTATAGAGGTCGCTCCAAAATACGGTTTTTGAGTCATAGATACCACATTTTTAAAGAAATTTTGCTGAAACTTTGCAGTTTGTATTCTATTTTGACAAGAATTCACCACAGCAAAAATTTTACAAATTGGTTAATTTTTTGTTATAGTCACCCTATAGAGGTCGCCCCAAAATAGACTTATTTAAGCCATAAATACCACATTTTCTAAGCATTTTAAGCGAATCTTTGCAGTTTGTATTTTATTTAGACAAAAATGCATCACAGTAACAATTTTTTTAATCAGTTCATGTTTTGGTATAGTCCACCTATAGATGTCGCTCCCAAAAAAAACATGTTTAAGCCATAAGCACTACATTTTCTAAGCAATTTAGCTGAAACTTTGCAGTCTGTTTTCTATTTTGGCAAGAATTAATCTCAATAAAATTTATATAAATCAGTTTATATTTTATTGTAGTCCCCGTGTAGAGGCTGCTCTCAAATATGCTTATTTATACCACATTTTTCACATGTAGAGTTTGGCTACAGAATTTGAGGCCTAAAAGTTGGCTAAAAAATTCAGCGTTTGTTTATTTAAAAACTTGCTTAAAAGGATCGTTCTATTATTTGCTCCATATGCAAAGATTTTTCCAGTAGTAGAATTGAATGCAATCCATGGTGGAGGGTATATAAGGTTCGGCATGGCCGAATTTAACGCTTTTACTTGTTTTTAAATATTTTGTTTGTGTTTAGGTTAGGTTAGGTTAGGTTGAAGAGAGGAGACATTTAAACGTCTCATGTCCATGGACATACACTTAAGCCAGACACGAATTTTCTCAGTATCTTCCAGTCATAGCCTCTGAGATAAGTCAAGTCTGTCAATATGTCGGACCCGAAATGTTGGGATCTTGCATGTGTGAAAGCGGGGCAGTGACACAGAAAATGTTCCATCGTTTCGATATTTTCCCTGCATGCCCTGCATTCGTCGTTTCCTGCTAGTCCTATGCGATGAAGATGTGCTTGTAAGCTTGAGTGTCCCGTTAGAACACTCATCATCTTACTAATACCGATCTTGTGTAGTTTCAGAAGACTTCTTGTTTTCTTTTCATTTGGGTCACCCCACAGTATCTTTGCAGTTGCTCCTACTGTTGCGCTATTCCACATAGTTTTATGAGCCATCACTGCCCAGTGCTTCAACTCATTTTTCGTGGCTTCGAAAGGTTTCCAATTTTTCAAGTTTATTACTCGAAGTTCTCTGCCCTTTGAAGCCAAGTTGTTTGCCCGTTCATTTCCAATCACTCCGTTGTGTCCTGGTACCCAGCAAATACGCAATTGACCATGCATGGGCTGAGTAATCATTTATCGTTCTCTTACAGTCCAACACAGTTCTGGATTTGACCCTTTCCGTTGTTATTGCTTTAATCGCCATTTGGCTATCTGTGAAGATGTTGGCATATTTAGGCTTTGTGGTGTTACTTAGCCAGTTCACACACTCCGTGATTGCTCGAACTTCTGCTTGAAATACCGTGTTATAGTCAGGGAGGCGGAAGTGATGTTCGACTTCTGGTTCATCAATACAAAACCCCAGACCCGTCCTTCCTCCTCGCTTTGACCCATCCGTGAAGCAGCTGGTTCCCACTGGCACATGGGCCAAAGTTCCATTTTCCCAGGAGCGTCTGTATGTTTGTGTTTAGAATGCCAAATTATATATACAAGATATGTTATCTGTTATCACGACCCACCTTAACATATTTACACTGCAGCCCGTTTAAACCGCTTTAAATCGGTCAATCCAACTGATATCCATCCGCCAATGTTTTGGGAACTGTATGACTTATTGCTTTATGACCGTCATAAAAAGATTTCTGACACATTCGTCTGTTTACGAGACCACCCATCGTAATTCTTTTGGAGCGAGTATCATTCCATGTTTGTGCATTTTTATGAATATTCTTATCACTTTTAAAATTTAAATACAATGTTAAAATCTCCAAGTAAATTAAAATATAATTTGATTATTTTTCCACTCATTTTGGAATAAAGTAAACAATGACATTTTAAAAGGTTTGAAAGAATGGACCAGTTCTGCAATTGTCGTAAACCGCAAGAGGTCGTTATTTGTATATTTCGCAAAAAATACATTTTTAAGTCTAAAGTGCCATAAAATTATTTGAAGCATTTTTATTCATAAACAACTCAAAAAATGCCACAATTCCATGGCATTGAGAATCCGGGATATAATCTGCCACCGGTCAATTTGGAGCAGATACAGGTTTCATCCTCAAGTGATAGTAATACAAAAAATAGTGTAAGTGAATATATAAAAATTGAATGACATTCCGCCCTTTCAATAGACTCTTAAAAATTCTTATCTAAAGGGTTAAATCCCAACCAATTTAAAAATACTTCACTGTCAACAAACGATTTGTTTTTATAGTTTTTATAATTATTTGAACAATATTTATTAGGTACTTAATTTATGACAAGCAAAATAACCCTAATCAGTCTATGTCGTTGTTGAATGTATTTATGGTAGCAATAATTGCATTTTCTAATAACAAAAGTAGTAAAGGAACGTAAATTAATATTGATTCAAAAAGACTGACTAGACTGGAAAGAAGTCACAAAGCAACTGCACCTCTTAAATTGAATAGGACTTCTACTATTCTATGGACGCAAATAAAAACCTAAAACTAGCGGCAAAGCCTGCCAACGCTTTGTATTGGTGCAAAAATAGTGTGGATTATTACCTCATAGAGAACTTCAGTAATAAACTTAGAAAATTGCTGCAAAGATACTGTGGGGTGAACCAAATGAGAAGAACACAGGGAGTTTACTGAAACTAAACAAGAGCGAGATTAGTAAGATGATTAGTGCTCTAAAGGGACACTCAAGCTTACAAGCGCATCGACTAGGACTGGCAGAAAACAACGAATGCAGAGCACGCAGGGAAAGCATCGAAACGATGGAACATTTTCTGTGTCACTGCCTGGCTTGCACACATAGAAGATCCCGATATTTCGGGCCCACATATTGCCAGACTTGACTCCTCTCAGAGGATATGACTGGAAGATACTGAGAACATTCGTCTCTAGTACTCTTGACATGTTCTGTAACTCGTGACGTATAAAAAGATCATAAATAAGGAGAGCACAACAGGGCGAATAACTGGCTTAAGGGCATGTCCATTGACATGAGATGATTAAACGTCTCCTCTCTTCAACTTAACCTACCCTAACCTATTACCTCATAACGTCGACTGACATACGATATCAGTCATTAACCCTGAAATGTAGGAAGGTCTCATACTGCAACAAATGGAGAAGATCTTTAGAACCGCCTTTTACCGGAGCTATGGTAGGTTAGGTAAAAGTGGGAGCCTGCACACAGAATACAGTTTGGTTGCCTCAACCGAATTATTTGCCAACCGAATTTTGGTAGTTCTGTCTACTATCATGCGATTCCATCAGGACAACTAATATTATGGTTGTGGGATACTTCTGCATCCATGTTGACAACAATCATATTTGGATGCGCCAACTGCGAAAATGGTGGCTTAAATTATCTGTTGTAGGTGCCACAACTAACTGTTTTAAAAAATTGGTTGTTCTGACAATTTGTTAGTCATATACTACCGACAATTAATTAAAAACCGTTTTCATTAATTATTATTTTATTTATTGAACAAAACACAAAACAATTCATAACAAAATTAAAAATCCCGTATTACAAAGTCATCACTACATGAGATGTGGAAATATTTGACACACATTTAAGTATACGAAAAAAAAACACAAAACTTGTATGCAAATATCGCTTAACCCTGTGCTTTAAATTTCATGATTGTTTTTTTATTTATGTAAAACATTTTGCACAACATATTCTGCGTTCCACGCATTATTATCCACACGAGATTATTTTTGATTACCTATACCGTTCTTGAACAAAATGTTGACGATTTTTTTATGTCTAGTAATTTTATTTTTTGTTAGTCATGTATCAGCAAAAGAACAGCAACAAATCTTTCGGTTGTATTTCCCAAAATACATTTGGGAAATGATTGGGATAACCAATAAACGATTCTTTATTAATATTTTTTCTGTTGTAGTAACCAATTATTCGTCGGTTGTGGTACAACTAACCGAGTGTCAATGAAGAAAACAATCTTAATTCGATTGATACAACCATCGATTTAGTTGCAAGCATTTTCATTTGATCGTATCCATATTATTATTGTTGTTTCAACTAATTATTTATAAATACAACCGACAGACGGTGTAGGCAATATACTTTGCTGTTGCTAGTACTATTTTTTTATTGTTACAATCGAATTCCAACCAATTATTTTCCTGGGTGTGTATTAGGCCGGGTCGATTTGTGGGGAGGCAAAAAAAGTCGCCATTGCTCAGTGAAAATCGTATTCTAGGGATCAAAATAAGAAACTTTGCCGAAGGAACCATACCTCTAAAACGAATACTGATGTCCCGGAATTTGGGTCGAATTTTTGGGTAGGGGCAAATTTTGAAAAATCCCACTTTGACCCATTTTGAGTGCTCCAATCGAGTCCAAATGTATGACCGACCCCCACTAACTTTGGAGGCCCGACCCACCCATGCCAGTGGCACACCCTCTGGAACCCACTGGGGGGTACTTTTGGACTCGATTGGAGTACTCTAAATGAGTCAAAGTGGGATTTTTTCCGGGACATCAGAATTCGTTTTAGAGGTATGGTTCCTTCGGCAAAGTTTCTTATTTTGATCCCTAGAATACGATTTTCACTGAGCAATGGGCGATTTTTAAATCGACCCGCCCTAGTGTGTATATATAGGTTCACTTAGACTATTGTGATACCGCGGGGAGTCAAACAAACGTTTTTCCTAACCCCTCCCATTGAACCAACCGTACTGCTTCAAAAAGCTGAAGTGTTAGGTAACTCATCTAAAATATGTGATACTCGTACCTCCAGAGAAAGGGAGGCGCAGACACATAACGCGTTCTGTCGGTTTCTACTACTTTTCATCACCGCAGCTCCTGCAAAAGTAATTTCTTAAGACTTTGTTTCTCAATAATACAGTTGTCTGTCATTACAGATACGATAACCGAAACATCCTGTCTCTATAACAACAGTAATGTGTTGTTGCGTTTCGAGTTATGCCAGGCCCCATCGCCTCGGATTAAATGCATCTACTGACTACTTTCCCCATTTCTCACTACAGCTTTCTGGTCGCTAAAGGAATTCCCACATATTCCTTGGGATCACCTGTAGCATATAAGGTAGCCCCTACTCTCACAAGCTCGTCTGAAATGTCCCGGTGGCTTGGCACCCGTATCAGATGGAATTTGAACTGTTCAGGCAGAGCCATATCTGCCTGGTATTTATGCAGCTACTGACCATTTATTGCCATTAGAGCACAAACTGTCAATAAAAGCTTTCAAGACGCTGAAGAATTCCCACATAATCCTTTGGAACATCTGGAGCATTCAAGGTCTGGAAGAATCATCGAAAACTGGTCTGGAATGTCCCTGTGGCCCTACCCATATTGGGTGGAATTTGAACTGTTTCGCCATCTCGCTAAGAGATCTACGACAGACGAGGGCAGTTAATGAATTAAGGAATACAGTTTCTGGGGACTTTATAGCAGCCCGACTATCAGAGCAAGTATTGAAAGCGACTTTTGTCAGAACATTAATTTTCAGCCATTCTGCTACCTCTTTAATAGCTAAGATTCCTGCCGGGTAAACACTATTGTGATTCCTTAGAATAGGCACTCAAGTCCCTTGCTTGTTGAGTTTGGCACCGTCTGTATAGAAATTCAGGAATCTCATAGACTCTGGGATACGATCATTCCATTCTGATCTATGCGGTATAAGAGTGAGACACTTACGTAGTCAATTTGAATTCTCTGACTTTGGACAGTGTAGCAGTGACCAAAGCCTCTTTCACTCTTTCGGTTCTTAAAAAGAGCTATGTAACTACAACTTTTTGTGTACATATACGAGTATACTGATCTCCAATGGAAGTGATTTCACGTCGAGTGATTTTTGACCACTTGACCGGTTAGGCTTCGATAAGAGCTAGAATGCGGACATTTTGCAAATTAATTGATTCGAGAGTTGTTTTTTTTTCTGAATGAAGTGGCAGCTCTTCAGGTTGCTCTTCGTCCCAAATGCGGCAATTTTGCTTGTTTACATACCCATTGAGCCAGAAATGGGCCTCATCGCTGAACAAAATTTGGCTCGAAAACGTCGGATCTTCTTGGAACTTTTCAAGAGCCCATAGAACGAAGCGATGTTGCCTAAGAAGGTCTGGCGGCCTTGCACAAGCTGTATTTTGTGTGCTTTCAATTTAAGATCTCGACGTAAAATGCGCCAAGTCGTTCCATACGTCAGTCCGAGTTGCTGCGAACGGCGCCGAATCGACTCTCCACGGTCTTCGTGTACACTCTCAGCTACGGCCGCCACATTTTCTTCACTGCGTGCTGGACGTGGTCTATTCGGTCGAATATTATCCAATAATGAATGCTGGGTCTCAAGATGGGTGATGGTGTTGCGAATAGTACGTACATTCCTCACAGAACGTGAATTTTCGTAATAAAGTTGAACGATTTGTAAACGTTGTTCAGGCGTAAGTCTTTCCATGATGAAATGCCAAACAATACTTAACAAAAATAACATGTCAAATAACATCTGTCAAAAAAAGGCTGTGGAAAAAAGTATATCTACTTGGATCACCCGTTATTTCTCATGCGTGACGGGAATAATAGGGTACTCTTATTCACAGGATTTGACCACGGGCCAGAACTATTGTGATCAAGATGTTTTCATTCCTTCTAATAATTGAATGGACTGGAACAAATGTAATGTTCTTTGATAAACTCGTAAAATATCTATATAAACTCGTAAAATATCTATATACGAGGTCTTTCCATCACTAACTTAAGAACCATCTGTATAGAAGCGCATACAAACCATTGCACCCGGAATGCGGTATTTCCATGAATTCTGCTATCTGCTATGTATAAGCAAGTGGTACCACTTGACAAATAGTGGCTGGGTCAGAGTGTAGTCAGTGATGTCTTGAATTTCAGTCACCATGAAGAGGATTACCATAGTTCCCTCAATCGAAGGCACTACTATACGGACTCAACTCAGCAGTGTTGCCAGAAATAACGATTTTTATAGGACATGACGATACTGCCCCGAAATGAAAAAAGTAAGCAAACTTTAAAATGTTTCCTTATAAAGGGTCCGCCAAATAACTTTTTTTTTGAAAATGCTATAAAAAAAACTACTGAATATTTTCTCAAATTTCTTTTTTTTGAAAGTACAATCCTTTTGGGTGTATCGGCTTTTCAATGTATGCGTGCGGGTTTTCTGTGCCCCAAATGCGACAATTTTGCTTGTTTACATACCCGCCAAGATCAAAATGAGCTTCATCTGAAAGATGATTTTTTTTGGCAAAATCGGCATCTTCTTTAAGTCGATCGCAGGCCCACTTGTTCAAGCGTATATACAACCACATTCGTTCAGCGGAAGGATATAACTAATTATCTGTCAAATCAGACATGAGCTAAGTGTTACGATTCACGAAATAAGCACTAGTTGAAAAAAAACGTTAGATAGCGGACCCTTTATTAATGATTTTTTAGAATTCCTTCGAGAAATAACATACACTCCATCTTTTAAAAAATAAAATTGGAAATGTTAGAAAAATTTACAAATATTACTGCTGATCATTGCTGATAGATTCGATCGCATTCAATGCCGAATGGAATTTTGTTAAGTTGCAAAATCGGTGGAGGAATTGCAGTGAACATTTTTAAGGAAGGTAAAGGCTATATCAAAACATTGATCTAGGAGGTCATTATACCAACGAATAGCTTTAGTTTAAATAAATCGTATGTTATCATTGTTGCAGCCCAATTGGTAAGATTTTTTTTCTTTGGGTCCAAAAAGTCATGTCTGGCCATTGTATGGGACAATGTCAAAAAATAGACCAATGACGACACTTTCTCCTTGAAATGGTTCTGGGTAAAATAAGATATAAATTGCCGAATTTTAGTCCAAACGACTGGTATTTGTGTTTGGTGTGGGGGCTATATCAAAATGTGGACCAATTAGTCCGTATGAATGATTTTGGGTAAAATTAATTGCAAATAACTGAATTTTCTATATAAATAAAACTAAATAATCGAATCTATATAGGAAAAACTAAATACATTTTGTCAAAATGCAGTCTAATCGGATGTGGTTTCTAATGCGCCAAGAAGTCAAATCTAGTGGATTCACTATTGGTGTGAACGGTTCTATGCATTTTGTCAAATTTCGTCCCAATGGATTGAAGTTTCTGGCTTATATGACGTAAATAAATAAAATCGAAAAATCGATCCTAAGAAATAATACTAACAGCCTGTTTCTACACGCTGAAAAGAAAATCGCTTCTGTAGTATATTGTCCCAAACATATTCGGCTTGAAACATATATATGTTTAGGGTACACTCCAAACATATAATATTTGAAACACACAAAAATTATATACTTGGGAGGATGTTGTTCGAAATAAATCTTTGTTCACATCCCAATATGTGTTTATTTTGGACTATTTGTTCCGAAACAAATATTTGGTTGCATTTAAGTATTCAGAAAAAAAATTGAGTTAAATTTTTCAGTAATTCAAAGTAAATTTTTGGAAATTTTTCATGTAAGAATAATACATAATAATAATTGAAATCGTATAATCTTGGATCGAAATCTATTACGTGGAGGATTGAAAACTAATGATGGCTTGGAATACTCAGAAATTTTAAATTATTAATTTAAAACAGAAGTTAATGTTGCATTTCGTATCATAACTGGGAGGTTGAATGCTAAACGTAATTCGAAAAATTCAACAAAAGTTTCGAAAATATTGTTTAAATAAAATATATTTGGAGAACTTCCTAAACAATAATTTTATTTGTTTTCAAACACATATTTTATTTGAGAAATTTAGTTTGCAAATATTATATGTTGTAACATATTAATATACGAGTTCCAAATATATTTTACTGATTTTCAAATAAAATTTATTTGATCAGAAATATATAATATTTAAAAATTTGTGTTCCAAATATATTTTCTTTCGATTCAAACATATCAGAAAAGGCGATTTTGCCCCGTGTATGACTTCAAAAATTGCTTTCGTTCGCCTGACAGACGACAAACAGCTGATTTGGATTTCACTAACTACCATCACAACGACAAGTCGCACGATAATGAACTCGTACGAAAACGTAATCATTTCAGTGTAAATTTTGGTTTCTCTCTCCCTTTGCTGTCATCTGGGCGAACGCAAATGTCAGATTGAGTCACATTATTTTATTTGTCGACTGGTAGCAACAATGACAAAACAAACGTTATTAAGAGCAAAAATACGTAGATATTAATATAATTATGGTAAAAACAATTAAATAATAATAAAATTGTATACATATTTAAGCATAAATAAGTCAACATTGGCAGCTCGCTAAGATGGGAAAAAATCATCAGTGCACAATGAGAGAGAGAGAGAAACAAAAGAGAGTCTTGATTCAGCTCAGCTGACACCTCCAGGGTTGATTTTTTTGCCGCCGCTAGTGTAAAGAGTACAGAGTTGTATTTACTAAGGTCACCATACCAAAATTTGTGCTTTTTTCTAATGCGCCAATTACACCTGGCAATTACAATTATCTGGCAATTACATTATTTTCCAATTGCTAAATTGCTAACGTCATTGACGTAAGTCCAGGCGAACGAACGACCAAACCATAGAGAAACCAAATTCCTGACGAAAGTGAGTGACTGGTTTTCGTTCGCAGAGACTCTCGTTAGAAATACAGAAATATGTTTCCGCCAAATTTGATTATTATTGCTGTTCGAGAATGTAAGATCGGCTTACAAAATTTTTGTAAGAATAAAATAAAACTTTTATTTAGCAATCTGACTGTCGACATGTCCCAGAAGAAGAAATATCTAACCCCGACAATGTTGGAAAACTTTTCTTTGCATTGCCAATTTTGGACCTAACCTAGATGAACGGGTCGTTAAACAAAGTGAAGGGCTATAAAGAAGTAATATATGTTGTATAGGCCCTGGAGGATGAAATTTTTCTTTGAATAACTGATGCTAGACACTTTTGAAACCTCATCTCTTCATGCGAAGAATGCATCACAGTGCATTGTAAGCCGATTTGACTTCTTTAATGGTGCAGGGCGTCATAGAGATGACTATCTACGTCCTACTTTAGGCCTTCATTGTTTTCGCCAAGTATTGTCATTTTTCAACACTCCTTATCTTAAAAAAGTTCTGAATAATTTTCAAACAATCACCGCTGAGATAAATTGTGTACATACTCATTCGACAAAAATGCTTGCAAATATGATTGGTTGTTTATTATATACTCTTCATGGAGGTAAGAGTATGAAATCTTTTATCGGAAGATGTCATAACATTAGTATTCTTATCAGTTGTGTAAATAAAAACGTGAATCAAAAAGCCGTTAACAAATATTCACTTTTTATCATTTTCTTCACGCAAATTAAAAATACATTTAGTTCATGTCAATTTAGTAAGTATATTAGTTATACGGCGAACTTTACTAGCTTCGAAAGTAGATAGACAACTCGGAAAAATTTCGCGTCTACAGAAGTAACGAATATTTAATTGGAATGTCTTACCACAGCAAGGGATTTGATAATCCCGTATTTATATCTTCAATCGGAGATTGTGAACGTTGTGAAGAGACAAATTCAAATGTTAGTGTTAGTCATAAAAATATGTATTATTACTTTGTGTATTTTTGGTATATTTGTCTGTAGTAATTTAATATAGATAGACCCATAGTCTCTCATGCCGATCGACTTGCAATCACTTTCGGTTTTATTTAGTCATATCCGTCTGTCTGTGGTCTATGTTTAGATATAGCCGCTATACATATTAAGGTCTGTCCCTATTCGATATGTGATTCTAATTTGATTCAATGGATCTTGTAAACCACATTTTTGAAAATATACCTGATCTCGGTGGGAAATTCCGCCAAAAGCAGCAACTTTTACTTTGACTGAAAATTATTGGACTTACAACACATTGTATTATGGTTGAATCTGCATCTGAGGATACTTCAAGCGGGGAAAATGTAACTAGTTCACAAGAAACACCAGATGTACCAGATTTGGTAATGTCTAGGCTAGGAGGCGTAAGTCTTTCTCTAAATAAGAGATAAACAATATTTAAGTCTAAATCATGATCGAGTGATGCTAATAGTTTTGCAAGAAGGGCATTGGTATGGTCGTAAGAATGTTGTCATACCTTCCAAAAAAATAATATATATTATTTTCATAATCAATCGTCATATAAGTCCCCTAGAAGGAAAATGACACAATTTTGGGATCACTTTTTTGCAAACATTTTAAAGTTCATTTCCAAAACTTTAAATGGCTATAACTCGTTAAGTAAACGACCTAAATGGAAAAGGAAAAACATTTTAGATCACATTTTTGTGAAAACTTAAAAAAAAAACAGTGGACAAACTGACACATTTTAAACAAATGGAAATGATCGTCAGAACGGGTAAGAGATTCCTCTCAATAGTCAGATCCCACAAAAGCTTCCATCATATCAATAGGATAAATAAACCACATCAGACAGCTGAAGGTCATAGAAGCCTGTTCCGCCCATCGACAAGTAGTGGACTAGCCTGCCAAAGACCCACTATAGAATATTCAAACCGTCGCTCCTGACTTTATTACACATATAAATACCGGATGAATGAAAAGTTTGAGAGTTGCTGACGTACCGTTATGGATTTTCGCGGTTAGTACCTGCTAGAGCAAGTTGGCATCGCCATACACGTTCCTAAACGAACACGACTACATGATGAACGATTCTCAGAAATATTACAACTACGACGTAGACTGGATACAATATCAAGAAATATACGTTTACAACATCCGTGTTTACATTAATGGTTATTAACAGCGCTTAACAAGATATCAACAGGTTAATGGATACCGGAAATTGCTGACATTAAAGGTGTGTTAATACGTATAATACGTATCGACGTCGACCATCCATTCTCAGTAAAATTTTGGAAGATAAATGGTGCAATGGATCATGCCATCATATGATGATTAGAGTATCGGCGATTTACTGAAGTTATCAAGCGAAATTATACGAAAATTGGTAGCCGTCTTGACGGAGTCTCGTATATGGAGACTTTGTCGCAGTTGTCATGATAGGGATGATAAGGAAAGATTGCTTCCTATATTCAGCCCTATCATAATAATGAATATTAGAAATAGACGTATGGGTGCAACGATTGTTCAAAAATGTATTGCGGAACGCTACAGCTATTGTTCGAAATTGCAAGAACAAGTGAGAGTTGGAATCCACACTCCTGAACGAACATGGCTACAGTAAGAACGAAATTGAGGTACAGGCTACCTGACCTTTCCTGTGTATTACAAGTCGTAATATATGCCATAATGTCATAATGAGATACAAAACATTTCGGTCTCATTATTGATGTGATATTATGACATCAGTCATTCATACGATCCAGTTAAATGCCGCATAAACAAATGAAGAAATCATCAGAACTTGCATCAGTATGACCCCGATGTACAACATCGGGGTCATACGGTCGACCACACAATGGCCCTGCTAACGTTACGGCATTGGATTATTGAGTATCCACAGGATAAATAAATCGTATCCGCTATACTAAAGTCCACAGATACCTGCTCCTAAAGGGAATAAAGATAAGCAGTCATAACCAGAAGACGAACCAAATTGGACAAAGCGGACGAACAAGCAAACTTTTCTTCTAGATAACCTCACTGGTCATTAACTAAAGTGTACTTAAGCCAACTGGTCGTCGAATAAAGATTATATAACCCAACTGGTCCTCTAGTAAAGAGTAGATAACCCAACTGGTAGTCAATTAAGTAGTGGATAACCAAACTGGTCCTCTAGTAAAGAGTAGATAACTAAACTGGTCCTCTAGTAAAGAGTAGATAGCCCAACTTGTAGTTAACTACGAAGTAGATAACCCGACTGGTCTTTTACTAGAGAGTACATTACCCATAGATAAACCAACTGGCCATTTACTAAGGGGTAGATAACCGAACTGGTCACAAATAAAAGAGTAGATAGCCCAGGAGTTGATAACCCAACCGCAATTTATACTTGTAACCGAATTGACCATTTACAGGTAGATATCCCAAATTGTCATATTTTAAGGAGCTGATAACCTAACCGGTCCTTTACTAAGGTGTAGATAACCCAACTGGTCCTTTACTAAAGATTAGATAACTGGTAGTTATCTAAGAAGTAGATAACCCGACTTTTCGTATATTGATGAGCAGATAACATAACTGGTAGACAACTAAGTAGCGGATAACCCAACTGGTCCTCTAGTAAGGAGTAGATAACCCAACTGGTCCTTTACTAAATATTAGATAACTGGTAGTCAACTAAGAAGTAGATAATCCGACTTTTCGTATATTTATGAGCAGATAACCTAACTGGTAGTCAACTAAGTAGTGGATAAGCCAACTGGTCCTCTAGTAAAGAGTAGATAACCAAACTTGTAGTCAACTAAGGAGTAGATAACCCGACTTGTCCTCAACTAAGGACTAGATAACCCAACTGGTCCTCTAGTAGAGAGTACATAACCAAACTGGTAGTCAAATAAGGAGTAGATAACCCGACTTGTCCTCTACTAAAGACTATATAACCCAACTGGTCCTCTAGTAAAGAGCAGATAACCAAACTGGTAGTCAACTAAGGAGTAGATAACCCGACTTGTCCTCTACTAAGGAGTAGATAACTGAACTGGTCCTCTTTTAAAGAGTAGTCACTAAGTAGTGGATGACCAAACTGGTCATCTAGTGAAGAGAAGGTAACCCAACTGGTAGTCTACTAAGGAGTAGATAACCCGACTTTTCCTCTATTAAGGACTAGATAACCCAACTGGTCCTCTAGTAAAGAGCAGATAACCAAACTGGTAGTCAACTAAGGAGTAGATAACCCGACTTGTCCTCTACTAAGGACTAGATAACCCAACTGGTCCTTTAGTAAAGAGTAGATAACCCAACTGGAAGTCAATTAAGTAGTGGATAAACAAACTGGTCCCAAACCTAAAGAGTAGATAACCCAACTGGTAGTCAACTAAAAAGTAGATAACCCGACTGCTATTTTACTAGGGAATATATAACGCAACTTTACGTATATTAAGGTGCAGATAATCTAACTGATAGTTAACTAAGGAGTGGATAACCCAACTGGTCCTCTACTAAGGAGTACATAACCCAACTGGTCGTATATTAAAGAGTATATAAGGTGGTAAACCAGCCGGAATAAATACTTTTAACCGAACTGGTCCTTTACTAGGGAGTAGATAACCCTACATGTAGTATATTAAGCAGATAACCCAACTGGTCATCTACTATGGAGTAGATAACCCAACTGGTCATCGACCAAAGAGTAGATAACCCAACTGGTAATCAACTAAGGATAAGATAACCCGACTGGTATTTTACTAGAGAGTAGATAGCCCAACTTGTCGTATATTAAGGAGCAGATAACCTAACTGATGCTATGTGGAAACCCTATGCTCCCAAGAGGTGTAACGGAGAAAAAAAACAAACCTAACTGGTAGTCAACTAAGGAGTGGATAACCCAACTGGTTCTCAACAATGAAAAGATAATCCAAACTGGTCGGCTATTAAAGATCCTAACTGGACTTCAACAAAGGAATTGATAAACCAAATGGAATAGATACGGAGGTATATAGGGAGTACATTCTTGTCTTAAGGTAGGGAGTAGATAACTTAACTGTTCGTATTCCAAGTAGTAAATTTCTCGGATGCAGTCGTATGATGACCAAGCAAGTGGTCACAATTGAACTTGTTCTGGGACCGATAGTCCCAGGTTAATTGGCACTTCTTTTCCCGCTGGAAGGGGTTTTACGGCGCATGAACCCAATGGGCAAAAGTTATGGCCTATGTTAGATCATCCCCCCAGGACGGAATTGCCACTTCTAATCTAATTAATATTTTCCTTATATTTTTCAAACATATACAAAAATTCTTACGATTTGATTGTTGACACTACTATTATCTCAGAGGTTATATCTAAATACATTTTCTTACTTTTATTTTTATTTCAGAAATCCCCTCATGAGGTTAATATCGAAAGTTCTGCCTCCCCAAAACGTGACAATTGGGGTAATGATATAGAATTTCTAATGTCATGTATTGCTCTCTCAGTGGGTCTGGGTAATGTGTGGCGATTTCCATTTATTGCTCTGGAGAATGGAGGCGGAGCATTTTTAATCCCTTACGTAATAACGCTACTGTTGGTGGGTAAACCTATTTATTATCTGGAAATGATACTGGGTCAGTTTTCCAGTCGTGGCTGTGTTAATGTATTCGAATATGCACCAATTATGAGAGGTGAGGGAAGAACTTTAATTTAATTAATACTTAACAAAAATACCAATAAAATTATTCCTTCTCTAAAGGCATTGGTTATGGCCAAGTCATTGTGACATTTTTCATAGCCACCTATTATTCATCGCTAATGGCTTTAACTTTGCATTATTTGGTGGACTCTTTCTATGCCACATTGCCCTGGAGTTACTGTCGCCAGGAATGGGGTGATTTATGCATTAATTCGAAATCGGAGGAAACAAATTCTCTTTCAACGATACAAAATGTTACAGGTGTAAAGAAAACTTCAGCGGAGTATTATTTTGTGTAAGGTTGCTGCAATTTTGTAGTTCTGAATTGATGCTTGATCCAAATTCTTCTAGAAATATAGTCCTTCATGAAAAGGCCAATATTGATGATGGCATTGGTTTGCCCAACTGGAGATTGGTACTTACTCTCGCCTTTGCTTGGCTGGTGATTGGAGCAGTAATCATTAAGGGCATAAAGAGCTCTGGCAAAGCTTCTTACTTTTTGGCTATATTTCCCTATGCCATAATGTTTGTTCTGCTGATACGTGCGTTAACCCTGCCCGGAGCATTTGATGGGGTTTTGTTTTTTCTCACTCCTAAATGGGATAAATTACTGGATGCCCGCGTGTGGTATGCTGCGGTTACGCAGGTCTTCTTCTCGTTGACCGTCTGTTATGGGATAATTCAGATGTTTGCCTCCTTTAATCGTTTTCGTCATAATATCAATAGGTAAGTTAAAATTAGGCTTACAAAAATTTGTCTAATATTGGAATTCAATAAAAACCCGAAAATGGTATGGCAAAAATCAGTGTAGACTACACTGAGCTCTCAAAATTGGAATGCTTGTTGTATTATAAATCAATTTCGAAACTATTATCATATTATTATTCTGCACGTCCGCAGATAAAGAACTTTCTCTGGATATAAATGCTACCACGATTGGACTAAATTAAAAACTCTTAAAGCTTTCCCCAATTAAATTAGTGTAGCTATTTTATTGCTTAAATTATATTCTGCACAACTTCGAATACAGATCTGCATCTAGATATAAATTCCACCAGCATTAGACTCCTTCAACACCCTTAAAGTGTACCACAAAATCGAAATATTCTGAAATAAAATTCTGAACAAAATTATTTGTTTTTATTATTCCTACAGGGATTGCACAATCGTCACAACCTTGGATACCTGTACCTCAATGCTCTCGGGTATTATTATTTTTGGAATTTTGGGTAATTTAGCTTACGAAACAAATAATCCGGATATTAAGAGTGTGGTAAAGTCGGGACCGGGATTGGCTTTTATTTCTTATCCAGATGCTATAGCCAAATTCCAGGCAGTTCCACAAGTAAGTAGGTAATTTAATTAGTCTGTCACTCTTTATATGCATATGTCGAATTTTCTTTATAGATCTTTTCGGCTTTATTCTTTCTCATGATGTTCATTCTGGGAGTGGGCAGTAATGTGGGCGTGATCTCGAGTGTCATTACCGTGATACATGACCGATTTCCTTCTTTCAAACGCTGGATTATCGTTGTGGTCGTGGTGGTGATTAGCTACTGTTTTGGCTTGATGTATATTACACCTGGTGGTCAGTTCATTTTGAACTACATTGATTTTTATGGCGTTACGTTTGTTGCTATTACATTGGGAATATTCGAATTGATATCGGTTGGTTGGATTTATGGTAAGTTTAAAATCTAGGATTATTTCATTAAAGTAAGCCGAAATGTATTTTGGAAGTTGGTCACGCGGTGATATATTAGGGAAATGTTGAAATGTTAACCCTTTCTTCAACGGATCATATTTATTGCAAAAGTTTTCTTTGATTACTTAGGAACTATTGCCCAGAGATCGGATAAATAAAAATTTAAAAATTTATTGTAAATAAAAAAAACAGCAAGGAAAGGCCACAGGAGCGGAGGAGCCGACTATATGATACCCTACACCGCTCTAGTAAGATTAGATAACAATGAAATATCCAATGTATACTTCAACTTACATTTGTTTACACAATTTACATTTGTTACGTCTCTGCCTCTGTAGGAGCTATAATATTAGTTTAGTTGTGACCGAAACCATTCACCACGTGCGATCCATGGTGGAAGCTTTTTAAGATTCGGCGTTTCCGAACTTAACACCGACTAAAATTGTTTTTTTCTTTTTCAGGTGTTAAAAATATTTGTCGTGATATCAAATTTATGCTGAACATTGAGACCTCAATATATTATCGCCTCTGTTGGGGTCTTGTTACACCGATTTTCATGACAGCCATCTTGATTTATATGTTGATCGACTATGAACCATTGAAATACAATGATGTTCTCTACCCTGAGGGTCTATATGGTAAGAATATTACGAGTATTTTACATACAATCTTTGTATTCAGAAGTGTCCTAAGTAATTTCTAATTTATTATGTTTATCTTTACAGCTCTCGGCTGGTGCATCTCGGCAGTTGGCATAGGCCAACTTTTAATATGGGGCTTTTATGCCATTCACACAGGACCAGAACTGGACTTTGGTGAACGTTTCAGGGGTGCCTTTAACTACACCTCTTACTGGGGACCTCTTGATCCAGCCATTCTGAAGGAATATAAACAATTTGTGCAAGATACTGCGGAGACCACTGGTACCATAAGAAAAGGAGTTTTGACGAAAATTTATAATAATATTTTTGGTTAGCTTATAATCGATTTAGATAATTCTAGTTAATTTCGAATAATAAATTAAACTGATTTCTCACTGCCGATGTTGAATGTATGAAGGGATTTTTCAAAATGCATTCTCTTGGGTAGGATGGGACAGGATTTGAATAAAACAACAAAGTTAGATTCGTGGTAACAGCAAATTTTCTGTCAGCTTAGTACATTTTCGAGTTTTCTCACTGTGGAGATGAGCTGAAGATCTAAGTGTTTCCTTTTAAGTGAAGGAAGGTATATGAATCGTCAAATGAAAAAGAAAACTACCTTGAAACCCAACACCTACCACTGCATTGCGTTTCACTGGTGGTAAATCAGATCATCGGATGCATTGGTGTTGTTTTTGGGCTTTCATTTATCGCAGCTCAACAACGTTTCTGCAAATGCCATCTTCTGCTTCTTGAAATAGCTGAAGCTAGGTGATTGAAGAGGAAAAGCACCAGAGCAGATAAAAAGAAGAAACTGATCATTCAGAAATAAACAAACACAATATTCCGCTTCTATCTTTTTTGACTCAAGGCTGGGCTAGGCAAACGTAACCGTAGCGTAACGAATCAGCTGATTCGATCTGACATATGGAATCGATTAGCCAACGAAACGTAAACGGACCACTGAATCTGCTGAAATTTGATTTGGACTGTGCGTTTACGTATATTATACATTTAAAAAAAAGAGCAAGAAAAAATAAAATAAGGAATTTTGGTTGTGAATGTCTGAGACATACGGCACGTTTTTGAAGTTTTGGGTAATTGCTCCAGCGGGCAACGTTACGACTGCGCTAAAGTTAAGTAACGGTTAAGTTTGCCTAACCCAGCCGTCAAACGTTAACAAAAAACCCTGATGCTCAGAGAGAAAAAGAGAGTATAATTAACTCTGACTATCTCTCATATCGAGCCAATTTTAGAAATATTCTTTAAAATAATTGCAACTGTCATAAAATTAACTTACAGAATGGATTTTTTTAAAGTCACCACAGCCTTAAATTTATTACTTAAATTTTGCTTACTGATACCACTACGCAACAACATTTTTGTCGAAGAGCTGCGCATAACATTTTCTGGTGTAATATGGATTCCTAAACACGAAAAAAATTTTATGCTAAATTTTTTTTTTTTAAAAATTTTTCTTTAAAATTCCAATTTTCTTTGAAGGTGTCTTTAATATTTGGACCATATTTTTTTAAGTATATGCTTGATAATACGAGTATATTTTTAATCAAAGGAAATTATTAGGACTACAAATGTTAGTAATGATACTTTCATGTGGAAACAGAAGTTTAGTAACCGTCGTTAAAACAATTTTTTTTAAGTGTTTTGTTGGCGCGAAAAACCATAAAAAATAGAAAAAACGCCAAAAATGCGTTTGTTCCATATTTTGAAAGCTAGCATCCCAACGAAGAGAACAATGATTATTTGGAGAAAATCTATGGATAAATTTAGAAATTATAGCACTTTTTGTAGAAACAAGAATATTTCAATAAATATCGTATACCCCACTATCGTCAACAAGGGTATATATCAAATGCTGCAGGCCAAAAGTGTAACACATCGATGGAGTGACCTAAGAAAGGTTAGTGCGCACGATAACTGTCGACAGGATTAATCGATTGACTTCAAATTTGGTATGTATGAATATTTTTTTCTATCTCAGCCTAAGGTCAAAGATGGACAATGTTGGTCCACTCCTACCTAGTACCTCCCCCACGAAGGATTACAATTTTGTGAAATATTGATTATCCCATAACTTATATACTACTGCCCAGAATCTTTCACTATGCTACACATAGTATTAGATTATTTATCGAAATCAACTTTAGAGAAATAGGCGAAGTTGCCGCGCTCCTTATGGTACCTCCCATACAAATGGATAATTTTGCACAAAAAGTAAACGGCTTATAACCTGGATTCCTGCACATACAAACACTTAAAATTTTGTGGAGTGTAATGCTTTTATAGTACCTGCAGTCCCGTAAAAACGGGCGAAGTTTCCACGCCCCTTTTGGTACCTCCAATACAAATGAACCATTTTGCACAAAAAGTTAGCGGCTTTTAACTTGGATACCAGCACATACAAACACTTGAAATTTTGTGGAGTGTAATGCTTTTATAGTACCCATAGTATATTATAAAATGGGCGTTATTGCCACATCTCTTTTAGTACCTCACAAACAAAATTGCCAGAATAAAAAATATGAAAAATTATTTTTTAGCATTTCCCTATTTTTACAATATGGGTCATAAGGATACTGGCTTTCAAAAAATGGAACAAATAATTTTTTTGCGATTTATTTCTATTTTTTACGGTTCGCTTCGCGCCGCCAAAAAAAGTGTTTAAAAAAATTTTTTTTCTAATTGTACAAATGTAAAAATTTCACGTATCGAAATAAATCAAAGAAGACTCTTTTACCCCTACATTATTGAATTGTTAATATATTTGTATACCCTCCACCATAGGATGGGGGTAAATTCATTTTGTCATTCCGTTTGTAACACCACTAAATATTGATCTGAGACCCGATAAAGTACGAGTATATACTCTTATATAATTAATCTTCGTAGAATTCTAAGACGATTTAGCCATGTCCGTCTGTCCATCCGTCCCTCCGTCTGTTGTAATCACGCTACAATCTATAATACTTGAGATAGGTCGCTGAAATTTGGTACATGTACTTCTATTACTGCAGGTATGCTGGGAGTGAAAATGGGCTATATCGGTCCATTTTTGGATATAGCCCCCATATACAGCATCTCCCCGATTTGACTTCTTAATGTCAGCAAATGTCAACTGATCGGGCTGAAAATTGGTAACTGGGGTTTATTTATACCCGGGATCCTTCACACGAACAACGGTTGTCATACGTCCATGTTTTGATATAGTCCCCATATAAATTTCCCTCTCGATTTGACTTCGTAACGCCACAAAAACCTAAAATTTGAATGGTTTGGGCTGAAATTTGGTATAATGAGTTTATTTTTTCCGAAACCATTCACATGGTATCCTTGATGGAGGGTATATAAGATTCGCCGAACTTAATCTTACTTGTTTATAATCCCCCCAAATCTAACCTTTTATATAGATTCTTTCTATTGCCCAAACAATAAATGTGATACGAATATAAGTACAATGTATGTGGCATATAAATTGCAGTATTTTCACATTTATAATACAAATAATTAAAATTAACATGTCTTATAATCATATGTAGGTAGTGCAGCCCTTAACGTCTATTTTATGTCCGTCCCAACCAATAAAACTGGTATTACTCTTAAATCCAAACCCGCCAACTAGATAACAAAATCTCAAAATTAGTCACATTTCTTGCACTTTTCAGTCATAGAAATTTTTATTGCATTAAATAATTCGCCGAAAAGATATATATTAACCATTTTTGTATTTCTATGTAGATATTTTATAGTTCAATGTTGACTATTTGTTGCTATATACTCTACGGGGGGCTAAAGGGACGAATTATGGTGGTCTCAATCTCAAGACACATATCATAAAATTAACACTTCTTATCAATTTCTCTACAAATATACACAATTAATGTAAACTCATGCACTCGTTCAGAGCTCACTTCAAATTATTTTTACATTTTAGTTAGTTTCGCTGCAACTTTGCTAGCATCGTAACCTAATTGTTGTATAGGTTATAAAAATAGTCCTTAGTGTTTTAATAAGAATTTACTTCATTTAAAAATGACTAACCTTAGTAAAGGATTCGATAATCCCGCCTTTACATCTTCAACTGGGGATTTGGAATGCTGTGAAGAATCCGATGTGAATGTTATTGCCAAAAAAGAAAAACGTGTAAAAAAATGACTACACGTATAAATATTATTTACTTTTGAAAAATATACAAAACTACGTACATTTGAAGGACTGACACTAAATGATGATTTGGCATATATAAAAATTAAAAAAGTGTGCTGAAAAACAAATGCTAATGGCATTTTAAAATAGAGGATGGATATATCTCGAAATCGAGGAAAAATTAAAACTAAAGTTCGACAAAGTCATCAACTTATGGAACAGCTTTTACCAATCATTAGTATTTCGAGAAATTAGTAAAAAACGTGTTAGGACGGTGGAATATTCGGCCGGGAACCCTGTCGCTTGCTGGGCCCTTAGCAAGTGACAGGTGTTTTGCCAACCTGGTACAGGGTATAGGGTACACCACACTATGGTACAGGGTATTATAACTTTGTGCACTTGTTTGTAACACCCAAAAGGAGAAGAAATACCCCCATCCTTTATTATACCGATCGACTTAGAATCACTTTCTGACTTGATTTAGCTATGTCCGTCTGTCTGTGCATGTATTCTTGTAATCAAAGTACAGGTCGAATTATGGTCCAATCTCGACGAAACTTTACACATATTTTTTGTTTTCGCCCAAGGACGATCCCTATTGAATTTGGCTAAAATCATTCAGATTTAGTTATAGCCCACATATATATGTTAGCCCCGATTTGACATGTAAGCGCTGTAAAAGCTTTATTTTATATCCGATCAGTATGCAATTCGGCAGAAAGAGGTTTCTTATTATATGAATGACCACTGTTAAATTTGGAAGGCGTCGGTTCAGATTTAGATATAGCCCCTATATATACGTTGATCCCGATTTGACATGTAAGCGCTGTAAAAATGTTATTTTATATCCGATCAGTGCGAAATTCGGCAAAAGGAGGTTTCTTATTACATGATGAAATAATACTAAATTCGGAGAAAATCGGTTAAGATTTAGATATAGAAAATGTATTTTATATCCGATCAGTGCGAAATTCGGCAGATAGATGTCTCTTATTACATGAAAGAATACTGCCAAATTCGGAGAAAATCGGTTCAAATTTATATATATGTTAGCCCCGATTTGACATGTAAACGCTGTAGAAACTATATTTTATATCCGATCAGTGCGAAATTCGGCAGAAAGAGGTCTTTTTGTATGAATGAGTATTCAGGGAAAATCGGTTCAGATTTATAAAAACCTCCATATATATGGTCCTCCTGATTTGATATGAAAGCGCAATAGAAGTTTTACTTTACTTCCGATCATTAACATTTTCCAGAAAGATGTTTCTCAATTAAGGAACGAGTATTGCTTAATTTAGCGATTATCGGTTCAGAATTAGATAATATGTTCCTACCCATTTACCAATTATTCCAAATTATTATCGCATTGTTAGGGTGGTGTAGGGTATTATATAGTCGGCCCCGCCCGACTTTCTGCCTTTCCTTCCTGTTTATACCCTACACCACACTGTGGTACAGGGTATTATAACTTTGTGCATTTGTTTGTAACACCCAAAAGGAGAAGAAATAGACCCATCGTTTATTATACCGATCGACTTAGAATCACTTTCTGAGTTGATTTAGCTATGTCCGTCTGTCCGTCTGTCTGTCTGTCTGTCTGTCCGTCTGTCTGTCTGTGCATGTATTCTTGTAATCAAAGTACAGGTCGCAATTATGGCCCGATCTCGACGAAACTTTACACACATCTTTTTTTTGGCCCAAGGACGATCCCTATTGAATTTGGTTAAAATCGGTTCAGATTTAGATATAGCCCCCATATATATGTTAGCCCCGATTTGACATGTAAGCGCTGTAAAAACTTTATTTTATATCCGATCAGTATGAAATTCCGCAGAAAGAGGTTTCTTATTATATGAATGAACACTATTAAATTTGGAAGAAATCGGTTCAGATTTAGATATAGCACCCATACATACGTTACCCCCGATTTGACATGTAAGCGCCGTAAAAACTTTATTTTATATCCGATCAGTATGAAATTCGGCAGAAAGAGGTTTCTTATTATATGGATGAACACTATTAAATTTGGAAGAAATCGGTTCAGATTTAGATATAGCCCCCATATATATGTTACCCCCGATTTGACCTATAAGCGCTGTAAAAACTGTATTTTATATCCGATCAGTGCGAAATTCGGCAGAAAGAGGTTTCTTATTACATGAAGGAATACTGCTAAATTTGGAGAAAATCGGTTCAGATTTAGATATAGCTCCCATATATATGTTACCCCCGATTTGACATGTAAGCGCCGTAAAAACTTTATTTTATATCCGATCAGTACGAAATTCGACAGAAGGAGGTCTTTTTACATGAATAAGTATTCAGGGAAGATCGGATCAGATTTACATTAAAGCTCCATATATATGTTCCTCCTGATTTGGTATCAAACCGCTATAGAAGTTGTATTTTACTTCCGATCATTAAAATTTTCCCGAAAGATGTTTCTCACTTTAGGAACGAATATTGCTTAATTTAGCGATTATCGTTTCAGAATTAGAATACGTTTCTACCCATTTACCAATTATTCCAAATTATGACAATGACCCTTATCGCATTGTTAGGGAGGTGTAGGGTATTATATAGTCGGCCCCGCCCGACTTTCTGCCTTTCCTTACTGGTTTTTTTTCTATTTTCTTCGAAGATGCCTTAAGTATTTCGACCATATTTTTATACCCTCCACCATAGGATGGGGGTATACTACCTTTGTCATTCCGTTTGCAACACCTTGCAATATTGATATGCGACCCCATAAAGGATATATATCATGATCGTCGTGAAATTCTAAGACAATTTAGCCATGTCCGTCTGTTGAAATCACACTACAGTCCGTAATAATACAGCTAGGTTGATCAAATTTGGTAGAAATACTTCTTATAGTTGCAGATCGTTTGGGATTGCAAATGGATTGGATTTCAATGTTTTGATATAGCTCCCCTATAGAGGTCGCTCCAAAATACGGGTTTAGAGCCACAGATACCAGGATTTTAAAGCAATTTTGCTGCAACTTTGTAGTTTGTATTCTATTTTGACTAGAATTCAAAACAGTAAAAATTTTGCAAATCTGTTCATATTTTGTTATAGTCACCCTATAAAGGTCGCTCCAAAAAAAGGCTTGTTTAAGCCGTGAACTCCACATTTTCTAAGCAATTTAGCTGAAACTTTGCAGTTTGAATTCTTTTTTTTTTTTTGCAAGAATTTATCTCAATATCTATATATATAAAAATGAAACGGTCCATCTGTGTAATGGCATCACGTCAGAACGGCTGGAGCGATTTGGATGATTTTTTTTTTATTCGATTCTAAATTTTCACGAGATGGTTTATATAGAAAAAAAAAATTAATTGGACAAAGGGGCGGGAGGTACTCCCATACAAATCGCAGGTTAAAAATCCGATATTTCTGCTCCTATTATAGGTATTTGAACAAAATTTGGTACATCCGTTTAATGTATGCGTTCCAAGCTTTACTCCAAAAATGGGCGGGATCGGACCAATGAGCGTGGCCCCGCCCATATAAGGCTAATTTTGGAATTGAGATATCTGGAGAAATTTTTTAGCGACAGTGCTGTAATTTTGTGTATAAGTATCTGGTGACAGTCTACGTGATTGGTCCAAAAATGGGTGGGATCGGATCAATAGGCGTGGAACCGCCCATATAGGCCAAATTTTGTAATTGAGATATATTACATAATTTGTTAGCAAGAGTGCTGACATTTTGTGTATATCTATGTATCTGGTGACAGTCTACGTGATTGGTAGAAAAATGGGCGGGATCGGACCAATGGGCGTGGCCCTGTCCAAATTGATATCTATCTTGCACAATTTATAAGCGATAGAGCTGTAATTTTGTGTATATGTATGTGTCTGGAGGCTGTCTACGTGATTGACACAAAAATTGGCGGAATAGGACCAGGGTGTGTAGTCCAGCCCGTATAAGCCAATATTTTAAATTGATGTGTCTTGCACAATTTGTTAGCGAGAGTGCTGTAATTTTGTGTATATTTATCTGGTGACAAGCTACGTGATTGGTAAAAAAAATTGGAGGGATTGGACCAATGGTAGTGACCCCGCCCACATGAGCCATGTTTTGAAATTGATATATCTTAGGAAATTTGTTAGAGAGATTGCTGAGTTTTTTGTATATGTATTTGGCGGCAGTCTACGTTATTAGTCCAAAAATGGACGGGATCAGAAATCTGAAATCTGGGGCAACGAAGTGGACCGGGTCCAGCTAGTAATTTATAAAAATCAAATTTTATTTTGTTGTAGTCCCCGTTTTTCAGATAAAGAGTTTGGCTACAGAATTTGAGACCTAAAATTTGGCTAAAAATTGCAGCGTTTGTTTTTTTTAATAATTTGCTCAAACAAAAAGGATAGTTCCAAGATTTTCTACATGTCCAACGATTTTTCCAGCAATTGAATTGAAAACAATCCATGGTGGAGGGTATATAAGATTCGGCATGACCGAACCTAACGCTTTTACTTGTTATACTCTCACTTTAGTACATGGAATGAGTGACCTAAGACCCTAAGTATGTTCAGCGGATATCCGTTTTGGGTCATTTTAAGTCGAATGAGCGATGTCCGTCCGTCTGTCTGTCTGCTTGCTGGTGCGCACGATAACTCTCGAAAGAAGCAACCGATTGACTTCAAATTTGGTATGTGGATATATTTTTTTCTATCTTTGGCTAAGTTTGAAGACGGGCGATATTGGTCCACTCCTTCTAGTACCTCCCCCACAAACGGTTAACATTTAGTGAAATATTGATTATTTAATCTATACTACTTATTTCTTCTATACTACTTATTTGAATCCTCTCAAATTCTACATATAGTATTAGATTATCAGAATAATTTGTATAATATTCAATATTACGAGTACTCACAAAGTGAGGGTATACCTTAGTCGGTTTACCCGACTGAAACTTTCTTACTTGTACTTGTATATGTTTGTAGATATTTTATGGTTCACTGTTGATAAATTGTTGTTTATACACTCTACGGGTGGCTAAAGAGACGAATGATGGTGGTATCTATCTCAAGATACATATCATAAAATTAACACTTCTTATCAATTTCTCAACAAATATACACAATTAATGTAAACTCATGTACTCGTTCAGAGCTCACGTCAAATAATTTTTACATTTTAGTTTGGCATGCAACTAACTTTGCTAGCATCGTAACCTAAATGTAAAACAAAACTGTTTAGTGTTTAAATAAGAATTTTTTTTCATTCAAAAATGACTAACCTTAATGTTATAATGTTAGTGTCAAAGAAAAACGTGTTATAAAATTGCTATAAATATTATTTACTTTTGAAAAATATACGAAACTTAGGTCCCGTGCAAAATGAAAAAATGCATTGAAGGACTGACAATAAATTATGATTTGGAATATATTTATAAAATTTAAAAAAGTAAAGACGGAATAAGTTCTGCCATTCCAAATCTTATATACTCTCCATAATGGATCGCATGCGAATAGTTACGGGTACTAATAAACTCATTATACTGAATTTCAGCCCAATTCGTTGGAATATGAGGTTTTTGTGGCGTTAAGAAGTCAAATCTAGAGGGATCTTTATAGGGGGGCTATATCAAAACATGTACCTATGATTTGTGTGAAGGATTTCGGGTATAAAAAAAGCAAGTTACAAATTATCAGTCCGATCAGTTAGCATTTGTGGTCTCTATGACGTTAAGAAGTAAAATCGGGAAGATGCTATATATGGAGGCTATAGAAAAAAATTTCACTCCAACATACCTGCAGACATAAGAAGTATATGTACCAAATTTCAGCCACCTAGCTCAAGTATTATATCGGGTCCGTCAATAAGAGCGCTACAAAAGTTTTTTTAAATAAAACAAAAACGGTTTTGGATATCAATGAAATTCTTTATTCCTGTGAAAGTACGTTGGATGCCATTATGTATGGAACTCGATTTCTTTTGTATGGCCACCACGGGCACGCTTGCAGAAGTCCAGACGCTGAACCCAATTTTCGACGGTTTTCAAGCATAAATCGGCCGATACTGCTGCAATTTCACGTTCGATATTCGTACGAAGTTCATCAATCGACGCTGGCTTGTTGGCATAGACCATAGACTTGACGTAGCCCAACAGGAAATAGTCTAACGGCGTCAAATCGCACGACCGAGGCGGCCAATCGACTGGACCATTTCGTGAGATAACACGTTCTCCAAACTTGGTTTCCAATAAATTGATTGTGGCATTCGCTGTGTGGCTTGTGGCTCCGTCCCATTGGAACCACATGTCCTCCAAGTCCATATCATCCAATTGGGGCCAAAAATATTCGATTATTATTGCACGGTAGCGATTCCCATTCACAGTAACGTGCCGGTCTTGATCATCACGGAAAAAGTACGGCCCAATGACGCCGCCGGCCCATAAACCGCCCCAACCCGTAATTTTTTCGGTATGCAATGATGACTCATGGAGTACGTGTGGATTGCTGTCTGACCAATAACGCATATTTTGTTTATTGACGAAGCCATTCAGCCAGAAATGAGCCTCATCGCTGAAAATGATTTTTCGATTTTTCGTGCTCTTAACGTTGAGGCCACTGACTCCGAATTTCGGTAGTAAATTTTAATAATTTCGACTCGTTGTTGGCTCGTATATCTTTCCATCATGAAATAGCAAACCTTACTGAAGAGAAATGTTAAAAGAGCGGCAAAACATATGGCGTCGTTTGCTGTCCCTGTCGGTCTACTTTTGTAGCGTCCCTGTTGAAAAACTATAGATGGTAGCGTGATTACAACAGATGGCTATATCGTCTTAGAATTTTAGGACGATTAATAATATAAAGGGTGGGCCGATGCTGATTTTGAATAAAACACAAATTATTTAGGAAATTATTGTCATTTCTTTTTATAATGATAATATTGGTATGGTTCAATTATGCATGGAACAAAATATCGGCCAAATGGTCACCCCGAACTCGACGGCACACCTCCATCCGATGGTCCAACTTTTCGATGACGCTGAGGCATAATTGAGGTTCTATGCCGTTAATGTGCCGAATTATCTCATCCTTTAGCTCTTCAATTGTTGCTGGCTTATCGACCTACACCTTTTCTTTCAAATAACCCCAAAGAAAGAAGTCCAACGGTGTCAAATCACAAGATCTTGGCGGCCAATTAACATCGCCACGATGTGGCAAGTGGCACCGTCCTGTTGAAACCACACATTGTCCACATCCATATCTTCCAATTCGGGCCATAAAAAGTTCGTTAACATCTCACGATAGCGAACACCATTCACAGTAACTGCCTGACCGGCCTCATTTCGAAGAAGTATGACCCGATGACGTCGCCAGCCCATAAGCCGCACCAAACGAACTGGCGAGCATGCACAGGTGTTTTCACATCTCATACAGACCCTGTTTGCTGAAATTTGCGCCCAATTCTCCCGATTGTGGACACATTTGGTCGATTATGCTGATCAAAAAAACATCACGAAGTGCTTTGAACGCCCATTTTCGTAAAAGGCTTAAAAACCTTAAAGCGTTGCTCGATTGTGTATCTTTCCATGGTTCAAATTGAGTTAGTCTGAAATTGAGAAACATCAAATTAAATGCAGAAATAAACTTGACGTTTAGGTGTGGTTCACATTCAACATAGGCCCTTACAATTTAACCACCCTTTACTTAAGCCGGCGATTGGCCTGATGTGCGCTACTTGTTTATGATTCTTTTTAACCCTCAAAAGTTATAGAATATCGGAGCTAGACTCGAATTTCCTCAGTATCTTCCAGTCAGATCCTCTGTGTTGTGTCAGTTTAGTTCCCTAGTGTTACCACTGTGAAATGCTGCTCATCGAAACCAACCTGTTTGATATACAAAGTAATCGATAGTACCAATATCGGTACCGGAAAGATCTGTTAGACTGCCTAGAAAGGCCGACCCCAGTATGTCCAGACGTAATTTAGTCAATCAATTACGTGATTAATACTCTCCACTTCTTCCTCATATCCACAACTGCTGCAGAAGTCATTGGAGTCCATACCCAATAGACAACCTTTTCCTCTCTAGTGCGAGGAGATATTTTGACTTTCAGGTCATATATTGGCTATATTTGTCTAGATACAGATGTCAATTTTTGTCCATCTTTCGTTGGACTGCCTTGTTTACTCTTGCCTAAGCCAAAGCTTTCAGGTGGTAGTGCAAAAAAGTCTTAGTCCTAGCAAGTTCATCGGCTTTGCAGTTCCCCGGGATATCCCTATGCCCAGGCACCCATATGAGGTGTATGTTAAAATGCTCAACCATCTCGTTAAGAATTCTGCTGCAGTTGAGGGCTATTTGTGAATTTAGGGATGTGGCCTCCGAGGATTGATGGCAGCATGGCTGTCCGAGCCAGTGTTGGTCACTATAATGCGACCCAGCCACTTGGCGACGTCCCTTCTAGTGGAGATGTTTTATATTACCTGGTACTCGTATTGTGCCAACCCATTCATCTCTGGCTGGTAGGTGTACACCGTTGGTATATAGTCCACACCTTTGGTTAACATAGCACTACACTTTGATATTCTCATGTGACCGTAGTTCTTGTAGCTCCACATTGTTAGGAAGTTTAGCAGTAGTAGGGCTTGTAGACACTGAATCACTGTAGCCCTTAAAGTTTCGCTTATGCATAAGCAGGCAGTTCTGCAACCCTTTGATAGTGGGTTGGTGAAGGTTAGTTTGTTAGTTGCCCTCCACTATACCACAATGACGTATAACAGTATTGGACGAACAACTGCTATATATGTATTTCCGATACGATTTTAGGAGAGAGGCCCCACCGCGACCCTACAGCCTTCCTGCAAGAACACAAGACGACGTTGGCCTTCCTTACACGTTCCAGTACACTTTCTGAAAAGACAAGATATGTTCCATTTATCCGAGGAGGAGGGTTCACATGTGAGAACTTATTCATCCTAGTAAAGAAAACAATTCTGTCTTGTTTGGGTTGACGTCCAAACCGCTACATCTGGCCCATCTAACCAACTTGTTCAGAGTCACCTGTAGGATGTCTCTGGGTTTTCGAATTTGCCACTTACTGCGATCGCCAGGACCTCGTAGCCACAGAGTTCTAGATTAAGCAGGATTTCATTCAACGCTAGGTTCCAAACTAGTGGAGACAGTACTCCTCCTTGTGGGGTTCCTTTGTTTACAACCTTGTTAGAGGTGTGGAACCAAGACTTGGGGTAATTCGTCTTCTGTTGCGTTGGCTTTGAATAGTCTAATCAAGCTGGAGTTCACCTGTAGACGTAACAGCGCCGGTAGTACCGCATCTGAGTGAATGTTGTTAAAAGCCCCTTCTATGTCAAAAAATGCCACCAAAGAAAATTCCATAATTTTGTGCTTTGTGTAGTGCTCTACCCTTTGAGGCCAAGGATTATAAGACGTTCCACAACATTAAGTCTGATGGAGTTTCCGGTAGAACTTTCATTGTTTTATTAGTAGCGGTTTGTCGCTGTGGTCAGCTAGGTAGTGTGTCCGCCAATCATAAAGAGAGCCTAGGTTTAAATTGGAGGAAATCCTTCTCAAACTCTACATTACAGTGTAAATAAAATCGTAGGGATTGTTCTCACTGATCGAGAGAAAGGGATTTCAGTGATAGTTATGCATTCAAGACTTTTAAAAATAGAATATAATGTTAGGAAATCTGAGTGACTTAACAATATTTTAATTTTGGAAAAAATAGCTCTCTTTTCTATATCTCTTTCCTCTAATAATTTCTTTTCTATATTTTTAGAAATCAACTACCACTGAGAATGAATTAAATAATTCCAATGCACCAAAACGAGAAAACTGGGGCAATGATATTGAGTTCCTGATGTCATGTATAGCTCTCTCTGTGGGTCTGGGTAATGTGTGGAGATTTCCATTTATTGCCCTGGAGAATGGCGGCGGAGCTTTTTTAATACCCTACATTATAACGCTGTTTCTAGTGGGTAAACCTATTTACTATCTGGAAATGATATTGGGACAGTTTTCCAGTCGAGGAAGTGTTAAGGTATACGACTATGCGCCCATAATGAGAGGTGAGAGGGTGTAACTTTCTGAAAATTTCTTTTATCCAGACTTTCCTTTTAAGGCATTGGTTATGGTCAGGTAATGGCCACCTTCTTCATAGCCACCTACTATGCCTCGCTTATGTCTTTAACTTTGCATTATTTTGTGGAATCTTTCTATTCGACTCTGCCCTGGAGCTATTGTCGCCAGGAATGGGGAGACTTGTGCATTGATTCAAAAATGGAGAAAACCAATCCACTCTCAGTGGTGCAAAATAATTCGGCATTAAAGAGAACTTCAGCGGAGTTTTATTTTGTGTAAGGCTTTCTGTATACATTTTAGTAGATTTGAAAATTGATCAGGCATTTTTTTCAGAAATATAGTCTTACGCGAAAAATCTAGTATAGAAGATGGCATTGGTGTGCCAAACTGGAGATTGGTACTGGCTCTTGCCTTTTCTTGGCTCGTGATTGGAGCTGTTATCTTCCAAGGTATCAAAAGCTCTGGCAAAGCTTCGTACTTCTTAGCCGTATTTCCTTATGTTATTATGTTGGTTCTGCTGGTACGTACTCTAACCCTACCCGGAGCTTCTGATGGCGTTTTGTTCTTCCTCACGCCTCAATGGGATAAACTACTTCAGGGCAAGGTATGGTATGCTGCAGTTACTCAGGTATTCTTCTCGCTGACCGTCTGCTATGGCATTATTCTGATGTATGCCTCATTCAATCGTTTCCGCCATAACATTAATAGGTAAGTGTGAATACTCCCAAATAAGTGTACCTAATTTATAATAAAATGTGCATCCTTTAGAGACTGCACTATAGTCACGACCTTGGATACCTTTACCTCACTACTCTCGGGCATTATAATATTTGGTGTTTTGGGGAATTTAGCTTATGAATCAAATAATCCAGATATCCAGAGCGTCGTGAAGTCAGGTCCCGGTTTAGCTTTTATATCGTACCCAGATGCCATAGCCAAGTTTCAAAACGTACCACAGGTCAGTAGTCATCAATATTTTATTCACCGGAAATCTATAACATTTATCATTAGATATTTTCCGCTCTGTTCTTTCTGATGGTTTTCATTTTGGGTGTGGGCACCAATATTGGCGTTGTCTCGAATGCTATTACCGTGATCTGTGAACGCTTTCCATCGGTCAAGCACTGGAAGATTCTTGGCACTATTATCGTCATCAGCTTCTGTCTTGGCTTAATGTATATAACTCCGGGTGGCCAATATATTTTGAACTTCATAGACTTCTATGCCGTCACTTTTGTATCGATCGTATTGGGTGTGTTCGAAGTAATAACGGCCGGTTGGATTTATGGTAGGTTATCGATGCATATTAAATTGTTGGGTGATTGTTGATTGTCTAACTGATTACTGGCCAGAACAAACAGCTGAAACTAGAATCATGTAATTAGAAACGAAGGCAGCTTTTTGGCCGTAAATTCGGAATAAGAAGAAACAAAAATCACAAAACTTGGTATGAGAGACAGTAGCCCTCTAAAATAGCTAGAATCATCACATTTGTTGTGGTGATAGCCTTTGGGACGTTGACATGAAATAATACAAAACACTGTGGATAAAACCTTTGAATTTCTTTGGTACGTCTTCTGAGAAGAAGAAGTGAATTTTCGAAATTTGTTGCTTTGACCGTTAAATGGGGGCAATAAAGTATCAATGTGGTAGCAGCGAAGTGTAGCATGTCGTGTAGTCCCTAGTTACACGCTGGACATGTGATCGACGTATTGCCAACAATCCGCGATTAGTACGAATTTAGGCGGCTACAGTAACCTGATAACAGTTGCGCCAATACCACTCTCGGTCGCCGTGACAAACTCCATTCATCTGATGCTACTTAAGGAGGTAGGATATTGTAGCTCAATATTCACTCTGTAATAGTTTCCTGCTGCTACGACTGCGTCAGAGTAGATGTCGCAAAAACCTGCCTGGAACGCAAGGCTCCATCTTCTACTTTCGTCCTTTTAACTCTAGATCATGCGTTACCTGTGCGGAAGTATTATTATAGCTTCGATGATAACACCCCAACAGGTTCGACAATATAAAGTTGCATCGTCGCAAGGCAAGAACATCGTCTCCTCATGTACGAGGGCGGTTTTAAAATTAGCCAACCTAACAAAGGAATCACAAAAATAACTGGTAAAATTCTTTATTTCTCTGCGGAAATAACTCTCCAATGGGTACAGCTTTAATAATCCAAAGATGTATCGTCGCTCGGGCAAGGAAGTCTCATGTAGGTGCTCCTTTGGGACATGAGGAGGCACCCTCTCAAAGTTCTCAGGCAGTATTCTAGCAGGTCTGTATATTTCTCAACTGAATCCCGCTCACATTTGGTGACTATACTGGCGCTATATACATAGTTATCCACAGACCGGCCTCTCTCTTTGTCAGAGGTCAACAAGATTTCTTTGTCGGTTCCTCAAGTATTGAAGGCGAGTGACTTGAGAATATTCTCAATTTATCGAAGATAGATTATGTACATATGTTCAGGAGATTTTAAAAGGCTGTCGAAAGTGACATTAAGAAGTTTGGTGTAGTTGGTGGGCTCCATTTTCGTGTCGTCAATTCTCAGGTCCAAAGGAAGGTGGTGATTGGGTGATAACTCCCCAATGGGTACAGCTTCAATAATATAAAATTGTATCTTCGCTCAGGCGAGATCTTCGTCTCCTCATGTAGCTGATCCTTTCAGGCATGCGGAGATACCCCCATCTCCCTTTTCTGACCTGCATTTTGGCAGATCTGTATTATTGGATTGTAAAGAAGTCATGTTCCGATTAAGTATGGAGTAAAAGATCCGTCAAATGGCCCCAACGGCTCTGATGACAGGTCATTACTCTTTTCATGAAATTTTCCATGACTTTTTAACAGAGATGTGGCTGTAACTTACCAACGACGCGCTGGATCACGGATTTGAGCTCCGGAATTGTTTCTGTTTTTTCACAAAAACCTTAGATTTCACAAAACCCCAAAGAAAGAAATGACACGGCGTTAAATCGCATGATCTTGGAGGCAAGTTGACATCAGAATTTCTTGAGATAATTTGTTCTGGAAATCCTTTCTGCAGTCACTGCAATTTCAGCCTCATCTTCAAAAAAGTAGGGCCCCATCACGCCGCTTGACCAAAATCCGCACCAGACAGTAGCTCGTTGTGGGTTCATTTATTTCTCATGGATTGCATGAGGATTTTCTGAGCGCCAAATTAGAAAATTGTATGTATTCACGAAGCTATTCAGATGGAAATGCGCTTCATGGGAGAAGATGAAATTTTTGAAAAATTGGCATTGACTTCACTTTGCTCTATTACCCACTGAGCGAATTTCCGTCGCTTTCCATGGTCTGCTGGTTTGAGCTCCTGAGTAAGCTGAATTTTGTTTGCATGAAGGTGGATGTCTTTTGTTAAAATTCGCGGCGTAGTTCTTCGTGATTTGAATTTGAAGTTGTTGAGAGATGACTAATTGATATTTTCGGTGACGCTCTCGTTTACAGCAGCTTTAAAAACGATGTCGAATGTGACAGCAAGAGTTAGATAGTAGTTAGTGGTCGGAGTTGTTGGGCCGTCAACTCTCACGCTCCAAAGCGGCCGCTTGGCAATCGTCTGTACATAAAGGAAAACGTAAGTAATACCTAGCCATTCCCGTTGAACCAGTTTGATAGCTTTAAAAATTTCGAAAGTTGGCGGATTCTAACATCAACCAAGTTAGTTAGCTCCCCAATGAAATTAGACTCTAAGATTGCAAGCCTTCTAGAGAGAGCGAGGCACAGACACAGAAGGTGTTCTACTGATTCCTCTTCGTCTCCATAGCTGCTGCAAAAGTCAATATATAAGACCTTCAATGTCTCTGCGTGCCGTCCAATAAGGCAGTGATCTGTCATGACAGACACGAAAAGTTAGACGTCCGGCGTCTACAACGACAACAGCGCGTCGGTAGGTTTTGAGTTTAGGTAGGGCCAAATTAGCCTAGAATGTATGTAGTTTCTTAATAGTAACCATGTCGATAGCGAAGTGGTGTCGTTGACTGTATCGAAGGTTTCTGATAGCTCAAGGGGCATAAGGACCGTCCTATGACATAGCTTGTATGATTCTGCCAGTAATAGTAGGACCAGCAATGCGACCACTCTGCCCATCTTCCGAACCTACGGTATTATGTATAATAGTGACCAGGGATAAATCAATGTCTTTTGTCAGGTCTTTTACTCCAGGTACATCAAAAAGATCGATGAAGATTGAGATTGGAAATGTGTTCTATCGTTCCATTTTCAATTTAGCTCCCAAAACACCCGATCTGACTTTTCGACGCCATTAAAAGCTCAAAAATTATATTAATATTTATTTCTGAGAGGAACATAGGACCACAAAAATGTAAATGTTTATGTCTAGCTCGTAACTTGAACCTTGACTTTCAGGTTGGAATATGAATACACACCTACTATTTTTTTAGAAAATGCAAAATTTTAATATAAACACAGAAACTAAAAAAACTAATTGCTGAGCGCAGGTAAGTTGGTAGCGTGCCCGCCTGTGAGTTTGGGGGTCGTGGGTTCGATTCCCACCAGAGTCTCCGGTCTGTCGCTGCAAAATCTAGCCACATGGTCTTTTTAACCCGGCTTTTCCCTGGACCGTAAAATTAGAATATAAATCTACCTAATAAATAAATAAACTAATTGCAATTCATCATATTTAGGTGTTAAAAACATTTGCCGCGATATCAAATTTATGCTGAACATTGAAACATCGATTTATTACCGCCTCTGTTGGAGTATTATCACACCGATTTTCATGGCAGCCATTGTGATTTATACACTAGTCGACTATGAACCCTTGAAGTACAATAACACTTTATATCCTGAAGGTCTATATGGTAAGAATAATAGTCTTACTATACTCATAGTTCAAAATTTAAATTTATTCTATATCTTATAGCTCTCGGTTGGTGCATATCGGCCGTTGGCATAGGACAACTTGTAATATGGGGCTCTTATGCAATTTACCGAGGACCAGAGTTAGATTTTGTTGAACGTTTTAGTGGAGCATTTAAGTCATCTAGCAGCTGGGGTCCGCGCGATCCTGCAACTCTGAAGGAATACCAAAAATTCGTGAAGGATACTGAGGACTACAGCAGTATACGGAGAAGAGGCATTTGGGCGAAAATTTATGATAATATTTTTGGTTAATTTTGTGAATAATAATAATAAACAGCTTAGTTAAATAATTTTAATTTGGAAAATCATATAAATTATTGTATTTTCTTAATTTGCATTCTCAATAAATAATAAATTATTGTATTTTCGTAATTTTAATAATTTCTTAATATAAACAAGTAAGGTAAGGTTAAAGTCTGGCGGAGTCGACTATATGACACCTACTCCACCTTAATAGAGCAGAATAAACACACATATGTATATTTGTTCAATATTTAAAACGTTTACATTTTAATTTGAAGAGTTTGAAACCACTATTTTTCATAACATTAGTTGGAAAAGTAGATATAGTATAGTAGATATACGGGAAATCGCATTTTTGGGGTTTTTCGAAATTGTAAATATAACGATTCGGGAATTAGTTTCAATTTCTGATTTAAGGCCGACAAAACTACAAATAGTTTAAAATAAATTAATTATACCCTATACTAGAAATACTACACCTTATACTAGAAATACTACAGCTAGACTCACCTTAAAGTATACCGATAGACTCAGAATCAGTAGCTGAGTTGATTTAGCCAATTCTGTCTGTTCATCTTAAGTTGTCCGTTAAATAAAGGTCGCTCCGATCTTGCCGAGGTTTGGCAATAAGGATCCTTTCACACCTGGGAAGAAAGGCTCCCAGGTGTGATCAAAATCGGTTCGTACTTAGATATAGCCCCCATATACTCGCAAAGGTTCCTTCCGATTTGGCCCTTTAGCGCTATAAAAGCTGTATTTCATGTTCAATAATTTTGAAATTTTGAAGACTTGGAGTTTCTTGATACAGGGATCCACTTTGCCGGGTTTGAGGAAAATCGTTTCAGATTTACTTATATCCCCCACATATACGAGTATGTTCCTTTCGATTTTACACTATAGATTTACAGAAGCTGTAATTTAAATCCAATTATTTTAAAATTTAGGCGGCGTAGAGTTTCTTCATTCAAGTACCAATATTGCCGAAATTGAGGAAGATCAGTGCAGATTTACATAGATATGGCTTGCATATACATATAACTATGGTACTTCCGATTTGGAATGTTACTGCCGGGAATAAAAAATTACGGGAATATCCAAACCCTAACGCCGAGTCATAAAATCTATATATATATATATATAAAATTGTTGCGTGACTGACTGACTGATTGACTGACTGATCATCGCCCAGGCCAAACGGCTGAAGCTAGAATCATGAAATTTGGTGGGAGGGTAGTCCTCGGGACGTAGACGAGCAATAAGGCGTCATTTTTCGAAATTCGTACTATTAGTACCACCGCCAAATCTAAACGAAATGAGCTAGAATCTTGAAATTTGGTATGAGAGTAGCCCTTAGGAGGTTGACTCAGAGATTGACAGGGTTTTTCGAAATTTGAACATTTACGCACACAGTGGGGTAAAAAGTGATAAATGTGGTACATCAGCCAAATCCAAATGGCAAGAGCTAGAATCGTGAAATATTGTGCGATGGTAGCCCTTATGAGGTAGACTCGGAAATTTACAGGATTTTTGGAAATCCGAACATTTACGTACACAGTGGGGTAAAAAGGGAAAAATGGGATAAATGTTGCACAACAACCAAATTCAAATGGCAAGAGCTAGAATCGTGAAATTTGATGTGAGGGTAGCCCTTATGAGATAGACTCAGAAATTGACAGGATTTTTCGAAATTCGAACATTTACGTACGCAGTCGGGTAAAATGTGAAAATGTGGTACAAAAGCCAAATCCAAATGGCAAAACCTAGAATCGTGAAATTTGGTGTGAGAGTAGCTCTTGGGACGTAAACTAGAACAAGGAGTGATTTTTTTTAAAAAAATAGGGGAACAGTGCGACAGAAAGGGATAAATATGGTACCACCGCCAAATTTGAAGCCTAGAATGAAAATTGAAGCGAGGGATGTCTTTAGGACAACAGATCGGAATAGTCAGTTTTTTTGTATTCGTAGTTTTCGGGGCACAGTGGGCAAAAAGTTTAAAATATGGTACAGTGTCTTAAAAATGTCAAACATGGATCAATTGTTCCAGGGTAACTTTTGGAACATAAACTAGAGATCGGAAGTGATTTTTAGTAATTCTAACTATAAGAGGCACAGTGGGACAAGACGGGTTAATTATAGAGCATGGGGAAAAAGTGGAACAATCTGCCAAAATTGGAACATAAACATGAGATATGAAGAGTTTATTTGGTTTTAGGAGCACAGTGGTCAAAAACGGTTAAATAATGCGCAGCGGAGAAAATATGATTAAATATGGTACAGTCGGGGAAAAAGAGTTACGTCAAAAATTTGTCAAATATGGTGCAGTGGGGCAAAAATTTTGTACAGTGAGATAGAGAGTTGAATGGGGCACAGTTGTGCAAAAAGGGTTAACTATGGTACAGTGGGGCAAAATGGGTTAAAAATGGTAAAATTTGGCAAAAAGCGTTCACTATTGAACAGTGGGGCAAAAATGTATTTACTATGATACAGTGGGGCAAAAAGGGTTAAATATGGCACAGTGTGACAAAAATGGTTAACTATACAGTACAGTGGAGCAAAGAGGGTTAAATATGGTACAGTGGAGCAAAAACTGTTAAATATATTACAGTGAGACAAAGCGTTTAATACGACACAGTGGGGCATAAAGGTTTAACTATGGTACAGTGGGGCACAACTAGTTGAATATCGTAACGTGGAACGAAATGGGTTAAATATGGTACAGTGGGGCAAAAAGCTTTAACTATGGAACAGTGGGACAACAATGTGTTAACTATGGTATAGTGGGACACAAATGTGGTACAGTATGACAAAAATGGTTACAGTGGCCACAAATAGTAAATAAAATATGGTAACGTGGAACAAAATGGGTTAAGTATAGTACAGTGGGGCAAAAAGCGTTAACTATGAAACATTGCGGCAAAAATGTGTTAACTATAGTGGACAAAATATAGTAGGACTAAAATATGGTACAGTGGGTCAATATGCGTACATTTAGTACAGTGGGCAAAAATATGGATGCAGGTAGAGAGGGTAACTTAAATATGAAACAAGAATGTTTTTTTTTAATTTATGCTTTTAGTAGCACTGTGGTGCAAAAAGGTTAAACTAATGATAAAGTTGAAAACGGTTAAATATGGTACGGTAAATCAAAAAAGTTAAATACGGTAAAATGGTTAAATGTGGTAAGTGGGGAAAAAAGGGAAACAATAGTCCCAGATATGTATACAAATTCTTACTTTAGAAGCACATTGTAATAAAAAGTGTTTAATATGGAACAGTGGTGCATAAAGTGTTTAAGGTGGTCCCAGAGTGCAAAGGTAGCTCTTAGAGTATAAACCAAAGCTAAGAAATTATTTTTCCAAATAGGTTATTCTACTTAAACCGTGGGGAAAACAAGATAAATAAATGGCACATATAGGGGACAAAAATGTTGAAATACGGCCTAAGGTTGCAATTATGATTTCAAATATTGTACAATTGTGCAAAATTGGTTAATTATGACACACAAGGGGTTAAATGGGCAAAATGGAGCGATTCACAATGATTCCTAATTGAGGTTCTATGCCGTTAATGTGCCGAATTATCTCATCATTTAGCTCTTGAATTGTTGCTGGATTATCGACGTACACATTTCCTTTCAAATCACACCAAAGAAAGAAGTCCAACGGTGTCAAATCACATGATCTTGGCGGCCTATTGACATCGCCACGACGTAAGATAACACGGCCATTGAATTTGTTGCGCAAAAGAGGCATTGTTTCGTTAGCTGTGTGGCAAGTGGCACCGTCCTGTTGAAACCACATATTGTCCACATCCATATCTTCCAATTCGGGCCATAAAAAGTTCGTTATCATCTCACGATAGCGAACACCATTCACAGTAACTGCCTGACCGGCCTCATTTCGAAGAAGTATGGCCCGATGAAGTCGCCAGCCCATATGTCGCACCAAACGAACTGGGCGAGCAAGCACAGGTGTTTTCACATCTCCTACAGACCCGGTTTACTGAAATGTGCGCACAATTCTCCCGACTGTGGACACATTTGGTCGATTATGCTGATCAAAAAACATCACGCCCATTTTCGTAAAAGGCTTAAAAAACCTTAACGCGTTGCTCGATTGTGAATCTTTCCATGGTTCAAATTGAGTTAGTCTGAAATTGAGAAATGTCAAATGAAATGCAGAAAATAACGCGACCTTTAGGTGTGGTTCACATTCAACATCGGCCCTTACAATTTAACCACCCTTTATAATAATCATGTAATTTTGAATGAAAGAGTTATAACTATTTTACAGTACCCTAAACAGAAAATAAATAAAAGATGGGGCTGCGAAGCGCACCGGGTTAAAGCTAGTATAACTATAATTTTATTATTGAACTGTAGTTAATGTGTTTACGAGTATCAAATTGAAGTGTTCGTAGTATTTCTGATACATACGTCTAGTAGTAGCCTAATCAGCAAAATGTTACGACAAAATGGGAAAACATTCACTAACAAAAGATAAGGATGATATAGATAGATTTATGGGAAGACATTAAGTCATTAATAAATATTTTCTAAAATTGTTTTGTGTTGACTAGAGTTGTTATTAGAAAGTAATTTCGTGGAACAAATTGTGATTAGGAGACAAATAATTATTTGTAGCAAATGTTGTTCTTTCCTATGTTTAGCAAATACATTAAGATATATCAGAACCATAGCAGACTTGAATTGTTTTTTAGAGAAGTAACTTCTTAACGCTTTTTTGAAATCTAATGAAAGTTTTCACATTAAACACACAGTTGTCGATTTGTGCACAACCGTGTAAGATAGGCTTTCATCCCCATATGTTATATTAAAATTCTACCTATAAATGCAGAATATATGAAACCAGCTTAACACGGCCTTAAGTTCGGACGGACCGAATTCTATATACTCTTTCCCAATCAGTACTATAAAAATCTATGTATACATATGTATATAGATATGTGGGATTTCATGTCAAGTGACTCAATTATAAAAAGCGATGTCTTCTGATCGGGATGAAACTTGATAAACATCTAAAAAAATAGAGGTCAAACCACATATTTTAGCATAACTCGAGAAACATTTATGATACTTGGTAAGGAATGTATTCAGTAATCCTAAATTATGTAGCCTTAATCTTTTTATACCCTCCACCATAGGATGGGGGGTATATTCATTTTGTCACTTCGTTTGTAACACCTCTGAGACCCCATAAAGTATATATATTCTTAATCGTCTTAAAATTCTAAGACGATTTAGCCATGTCCGTCCGTCCGTCCGTCCGTTTGTTGTAATCACCGTACAATCTATAATACTTGAGCTAGGTGGCTGAATTTTGGTATAGATACTTCTTATAGCTGCAGGTAACTTGGGATTGAAAATGGGCGATATCGGTCCATATTTAGATATAGCTCCCTTATATAGCACTTGTTGTGATTCCTACTGTTCTCATCTATTTTTATACCCTATAGGGTATATATCATTTGCTACGAAAAAAAGTGAAACACATCGAAGGAGTGATCTAAGACCCTAAGTATGTTCGGCGGATATTCGTTTTGGGTCATTTTAAGACGAATGAGCAATGTCCGTCCGTCTGTCTGTCTGTCTGTGTGTCTGTCTGTCTGCTGGCTGGTGCTATAACTCTCGAAAGGCGATAACTCTCGAAAGGAGCAACCGATTAACTTCAAATTTGGTACGTGGTAATATTTTTTTCTATCTCCGGCTAAGTTCGAAGATGGGCCATATTGGTCCACTCCTTCTAGTACCTCCCCACAAAGTGTTAAAATGTTGTGAAATATTGGATCTTTAACAACTGCTATATTACTTATTCGAATCTTCTGAAATTCCATACATAGCATTAGTTTATTAGTCGCTATCAACTCGAGAAAAATGGGCCATGTTGCTATGCCCCTTTTGGTACCTCCCACACAAATGCACCATTTTGCTCCAAAAGTTAACAGCTTATAACTTTAATACCAGTGCATAAAAATACTTGATATTTTGTACAGTGTAATGCTTTTATAGTGTCTTTTGCACTGTGAAAAATGGACGCTATTTCCCCGCCCCTTTTTGTACCTCCCACACAAAGGTACCATTTTGCACAAAAAGTTAAGAGCTCACAGCATGAGTACCAATGCACAAAAATGCAACAACATTTTGCACAGTGTAACGCTTTTGAAGTCCCTATAGCCCTGTAAAAAATGGCCGTTATCACCACGCCCCTTTTTGTACCTCCCACACAAAATGGCCAAATCATACCAAAATTTAATATTTCATAACGTTGCAAAAAACGTTTATAATTCGGCGCAGTGTTATGTATTTAAAGAATCTACTATTCAGCGAAAAATAGGTGTATTTGTTAAAAACATTCTGGTACCTCCCATACAAATTGACAGAATAATTAGTTTAATATTCCATATTACATTACTCACAAAGTGAGGGTATACCTTAGTCGGTTTACCCGACTGAAACTTTCTTACTTGTTTTGGTGTTATTTTCTTTAGGTTTGAGTTATTTTGCGAGGTCACATGCTATCCATGGTGGAGGGTATATAAGATTCGGCATGGCCGAACTTAACCCTTTTACTTGTTCTAATATCATTTTTTCATCCCATTAGCGGTTTCAAAATTGCCGAATAATTCAACGATTTAAACTGAGGTACTCTCTCGGCTCAACCGGCTTCTATACAGTGACAGAAAGCAAGTATATTTATATGGCAAAATGTATTGCAAGTATTTCATTACGTGCCCACAGCTTATATCATGATTTCTGGGGCGTGACCCCCGCCATCAGCAATCTACATGGCCGGCTTTTCAATAAAGCCTTTCAAAACATATGTATATATATTTAAGCATAAAGAAGTCAACATTGCGGCAGCTTGATAAGATCGCAGATAGAGGGGGATAGAAATGATAGATTTAGAATATATAAAACTGTTGCGTGTTGTACTCCCTACCATACAACACGCAACAGTTTTATATATATAGACTCGAATCATGCAGATCATTGGCTTAAAAGCGCTATAGCAAAATATAAATGATCGAGTAAATAATAAGTAAAATAAGTGTGTCCAGTGGGAAAGTATGGGGGCCATATCAAAACATGGACCTGTGACGGCCGTTGCTCCAGTGAAGGATTTTGAAGTTAATAATGAAAATCAGAAGCTATATCAAGGTTTGTGTGTGAGCTATATCAAAACATGACCGTTGTTCGTTTAAAAAGTTCCGGGTATAAATTAACATAAGTTACCAAATTTCAGTATAGCTTCCGCTTTGGTCTTTAAGCTCTATTGAAGCTGTATTTTACATTCGATATTTGGGTGGTTTCGACATTACTGGCCAATTTCGACATCATTTGTGGCATTGAAGTTTTTTGTTGAATTCAGTATTTCAGATAGGTAGATTTAATTCATTTAAGAATAGCTACACTATTTTCGAAAATACACATCAATTTGTATACCCTACACCACACTGTGGTACAGGGTATTATAAGTTTGTTTCACGGCAGATGTTTGTAACACCTGAAAATAACACAGCTAGACCCACCTTAAAGTATACCGAATCGACTTAGAATCACTAGCTGAGTCGATTTAACGATGTCCGTCCGTCCGTCCGTCCGTCCGCAATTTCACTCCGATCGTTCTGAAATTTTGCAGTTTAGAGTATTTCGCGGCTGTTAAGATCACTATTGAATTTGGTTGAAATCGGTTCAGATTTATATATAGCTCCCATATATATCTTTCGTCCGATTTGGCCCTTTAGTCCTATAGAAGCTGTATTTTACATCCAATCGTTTTGAAATTTAGAATGGTAGAGTTTCTTGATCCATGAACCAAAATTGCCGAATTTGAAGAAAATCGGTTAAGATTTAGCTATAGCTCCCATATATATGTTTCGTCCGATTTCGCTCTTTAGTTCTATAGAAGCTGTATTTTACATCCAATCGTTTTGAAATTTAGAATGGTAGAGTTTATTGTTCCATGAACCAACACTACCGAATTTGAAGAAAATCGGTTAAGATTTAGCTATAGCTCCCATATACATGTTTCGTCCGATTTGGCCCTTTAGTCCTGTAGAAGCTGTATTTTACATCCAATCATTTTGAAATTTAGAATGGTAGAGTTTCTTGATCCATGAACATACACTACCGAATTTGAATAAAATCGGTTAAGCTTTAGCTATAGCTCCCATATACATGTTTCGTCCGATTTGGCCCTTTAGTTCTATAGAAGCTGTATTTTACATCCAATCGTTTTGAAATTTAGAATGGTAGAGTTTCTTGGTCCATGAACCAACACTGCCGAATTTGAAGAAAATCGGTTAAGATTTAGCTATAGCTCCCATATATGTGTTTCATCCGATTTGACTCTTTAGATCCAATCGTTTTTATACCCTACACCACACTGTGGTACAGGGTATTATTTAAGTATAAAATGTCCCAAAAGTAAGTTGATGTAAACAATTTATACATGAATTACAAAATTTATATATCAGAGTTATTCAATATTACGAGAGTGGTGTAGGGTATTATATAGTCGGCACCGCCCGACTTTAGCCTTTCATTACTGGTTTTACTTTTTAACCGGGTTATGCGAAATTTTAAAAAAATTTATTCTACGGGGTAATGACGGAGGAGTATTAAATCCGAGGATCCTTGATCTTATGACATATTTGGATAGAACATCTCAATATATGAAGAAAAATTAACGGGCAATTTATCGATAACTTGTTTAGTTATATGTTTCGTCCGATTTCGCCCTTTAGTTCTATAGAAGCTGTATTTTACATCCAATCGTTTTGAAATTTAGAATGGTAGAGTTTATTGTTCCATGAACCAACACTACCGAATTTGAAGAAAATCGGTTAAGATTTAGCTATAGCTCCCATATACATGTTTCGTCCGATTTGGCCCTTTAGTCCTGTAGAAGCTGTATTTTACATCCAATCATTTTGAAATTTAGAATGGTAGAGTTTCTTGATCCATGAACATACACTACCGAATTTGAATAAAATCGGTTAAGCTTTAGCTATAGCTCCCATATACATGTTTCGTCCGATTTGGCCCTTTAGTTCTATAGAAGCTGTATTTTACATCCAATCGTTTTGAAATTTAGAATGGTAGAGTTTCTTGGTCCATGAACCAACACTGCCGAATTTGAAGAAAATCGGTTAAGATTTAGCTATAGCTCCCATATATGTGTTTCATCCGATTTGACTCTTTAGATCCAATCGTTTTTATACCCTACACCACACTGTGGTACAGGGTATTATTTAAGTATAAAATGTCCCAAAAGTAAGTTGATGTAAACAATTTATACATGAATTACAAAATTTATATATCAGAGTTATTCAATATTACGAGAGTGGTGTAGGGTATTATATAGTCGGCACCGCCCGACTTTAGCCTTTCATTACTGGTTTTACTTTTTAACCGGGTTATGCGAAATTTTAAAAAAATTTATTCTACGGGGTAATGACGGAGGAGTATTAAATCCGAGGATCCTTGATCTTATGACATATTTGGATAGAACATCTCAATATATGAAGAAAAATTAACGGGCAATTTATCGATAACTTGTTTAGTTATCGGACGATAATATTTGAAAAAATTTAATTTTTTGATAAAATGAGGTCAATAATAGGGGAAAAAATCTATATTACACTAGTTACTGTAACATGCAAAAAAAACGGAAAAGTCTTGAAATTTTCTAAATAACTACCTTAGTTATCGAAATTGAAACAAACTTTTTTTAGTATTACTTCGAATTCATTTGAATGGAAAAAGCCAAAAAGTCCGGTTACATTTTTCGATAACTTTTATTGTTGCAATGGGTACAATATCGAAAATTAGAAAAAAAACGATAACTTTTTAGTTCGATATCTGCCTCCGTAATCGATAACTTCGATTCCAAGCTATGACTCGAAAGTTATCGAAAACCTGTACACGACTTTTTGGCATTTTCCATTCAAATGAATTCAAAATAACAAAAAGTAAAAAAATGTTTTTCATGGATTGATTTTTCTGTTTTTTTTTATATTATTGTAACTATGGCAGTCATAACAAGTAAAAAAGTTTCAGTCGGGTAAACCGACTAAGGTATACCCTCACTTTGTGAGTAATGTAATATTGAATATTACTCGAATTATTCTGCCAATTTGTGTGGGAGGTACCAGAACGGGTTTAACAAATACACATATTTTTCGCTGAACATTAGATACTTTAAATTCATTCCACTGTGCCGACTTATAAGCATTTATGTGCACTGGTATAAACGTTATGAGACATTAAATTGTGGTATGATTTGGGCATTTTGTGTGGGAGGTACAAAGAGGGGCGTGGCAATAACGCCCATTTTTTACAGGCTATAGACACTATAAAAACATTACACTGTACAAAATTTCAAGTATTTTTATACACTGGTTTTAATGTTATAAGCTGTTAACTTTTGGTGCAAAAAGGTACCTTTGTGTGGGAGGTACCAAAAGGGGCGTGACAACAACACCCATTTTTCCCTGGACTGTAGGCAATATAAAAGCATAATACTGTACAAAATTTCAAGTATTTTTATACGCTGTTATTAATGTTATAAGCTGTTAACTTTTGGTACAAAATGGTGCATTTGTGTGGGAGGTACCAAAAGGGACGTGGCGACTTCGCCCATTTTTCTCGAGTTGATAACGACTAATAAGCTAATACTATGTGTGGAATTTCAAAAGATTCGAATAAATAGTATAGCAGTTATTAAAGAATCAATATTTCACAACATTTTAACCCTTTGTGGGGGAGGTACTAGAAGGAGTGGACCAATATGGCCCATCTTCGAACTTAGCCGGAGATAGAAAAAAATATTACCACATACCAAATTTGAGGTCAATCGGTTACTCCTTTCGAGAGTTATCGTGCGCACCAGCCAGCAGACAGACAGACAGACAGACAGACAGACAGTCAGACAGACAGACAGACGGACGGACATTGCTCATTCGACTTAAAATGACCCAAAACGGATTTCCTCCGAACATACTTGGGGTCTTAGGTCACTCCTTCGACGTGTTACACTTTTTTCCGTAGCAAATGATATATACCCTCGTCACACTAAAGTGAGGGTATAAAAAATATTGTTCACGAAAAAATATTTTGATTGAAAAATTCGTTTTTTTTCTATTTTTTCAAATTGTATCGTCCGGTAACTCGAAAACTAAGCATGTTATCGATAAATTACCCGTAAATTTTTCTTCTTATTTTGAGATGTTCTACATAGATGAGTTTCTATAAGTACAAAGATATCTGTATTATTTACGTAGCTGAAGAATGATGGGAATAATAGTTTATTTTCGATTCCATTTATGTTAAACGATAAAATTGTAATATTAGCAACATGCGTGTAGCTTGTTTCATTATTTGTTTTCTTTAGTTTTTTGAATTAATTTCATTTATATTGGAATTGACATCTGTATTCAAAGACCTTATTTTTTCTCCGTAAAGTTGTATGAGTTCTTCCTCTGCAGATCGTTTGCCGGAGAGCAATTTGTTATCAGAATTATATTTAAACCACTGATCTTTTATTACCCACTTATCATCCTTTACAGTTACTCTGTGCACTTTGCTTAAATTCAAAATGTTATGTGTAAACTGCACTAATGTGGCCATTTTACCATTTCTTTCGAAGACTTTGTGAACCGAAATTATTTTTGGATTTATTTCCAATTTTGTATTCATTAGCTCAATTACTTTTTTCGTTGGGTTCTTTGCAGCTTTTAATCCCTTTATGAATAGTTTACACGAGTTTATTTGATTTTCGAGCCAGTTTACATAATTTTTGTTACGTTCACATTGCTGCTCGAGTACAGTTATTTTTTCTTTCACAGTATTATTTTCCAATCGTAAATTATTCAATTCAGAACTAACCAATGAAATATCCGTTTTTAGATCAGCAAAATCAGTTTTAGTAGGAAAGTTTTTCAACTTCTCATCCAGACTTTTAATTATTGTTTCCTTGATAAGTCCAACTAACTCGTGAGGATCCATTCCTGCTGTTTTACTTGTAGAAGAGGTATTATTTGGTGATTTGTGTAATATTCTAATCTTCTGGGATTGTTCAGGGGAATTATTGGGTGAGTCTCGAGGCATAATAAAATTATAATTAAATGGCAACCCTATTTAATATGCCATAATAAAAGTTATAAAAAGTATTGAACTTTAAAAATAAAAGCAGCACAGGGGAATGACGCACGTGATTGTGAAAGCTCCTGTCGGAAGACAAAGCGATACTTTCATCATTTTATTCATATTGTTGGCGAAAATCCAACCACATGTATATGTAGTAAATTTAATACACTTCATAATTTGAATTATTGGAAACCCAGAATGGTTTGGAAATTTGAATTTTACGGAATATACGATTTGTCAAGGGAATGACGCATATCTACAGGGACAAATTATTTAATTACCCATAAAAATAGTAATTGATACAAAATTATAAACAATAATAAAAAACCTAAATCATAAAATACTATATTTTTCATTGAACCAATTTTATTAAATAAATATTAACAATTATTGTCAAAAATTTTGAAAAAATTAAGTGAATATAGAGTTAGGGACAGCCAGGGGAATAACTTTTGAGCACTTTGGTAGACAATTTTTTTCATAACAATTTTTTTTCAGGGGTATATTTTAATGACCGCATAGGACCTATAATGCTTTGTAATAAAGCAAAATTTCAAAGTGGTATATAGTTTATTTTCCCTAATTTATATACACAAGGACAGCAAATTATCCGATAATTTCGAAATCACCCATTTATGAAATTTACCAGAAACGTGTTTTTGAACCCAAAGTGAACACATACACGCAGAGAAAAATTCGTTTCTGCAAAACGAAATATTAGACAACTACAATTCTCGTTTACAACGACTGAAATTTCTTTTGGTCAGAAGACGTTTCTGTCACAACAAACGAAATTTCAATTCCGGCAAACGAGAATTGTAGTTGTCTAATATTTCGTTTCGCAGAAACAAATTTTTTCTTTGCGTGTATAAATTTAATAAAAATCTGTTTAGATTTAAGTAGTCCCATATTTGTTCTTGTTCCTTCCATGTGATGTAAAATCCTTTTTTACATCCTTAGTTTCATGATCCTTGAAATAATACTGCGAGTATAAAACGTAGATATTGATATATCAATGTGGTTTGGGGTATCATATAGTCAGCTCCCTCCAACTTTAGTCTGATTAAATCCGTCATAGTTATTTATAATAAATCTTAATTGATATCTGATTAAGATTTGTTAAAAATAACTATGACGGATTTAAACAGACTAACGTGGGCGGAGCTGACTATATGATACACTATTAACTAAAATACTAAGATTTATTTTCATGAAAAAACCCCTATTTTTATATTAGAGTTCTTAGTGAAAGAAAAACAAATTTGCCCGGCGAAATTGAAGTAAACACGTCTAATAAAACAATAAATTTCTTTAAAAAAATTTAGTACAAGTAAACATAGTTATAAAAGTGTCGTCAAGGTTGAGCCACAATTCGCAGACATATGTATTATCAATGTGTTTAATAAAAGTGCATAAAAATAAAGAGGGTTTATATTCGATGACATACATAGGAGTATACATTAGGGTAGAAAGTAGCAGATTGTCCCAGTTCTCGCACTTCAAATTTTGGTTTTATTTCTTTCAACGAATACCCATTTGCAACGTAACAAAATAACTGAAGAAAGTCTAAAGATAGGCTAGACTGGCTCGCTTTTGGAGAAGAATAAAGAGAATTACTATTGAATTTTATAAATATGAGGTTTTTAAGCTATTTCTGTTTATTCAGATTTCAAATCGAAAGATTCGTATTTAAATAGTTATCTGACTTGTGTTAGTGCAAAGGGTGTATTTATAAATAAGCTAAAAATAACACTATAATATTATTTTTAGCTAGGGCACAAACCCACCTCAATTATAGCGGCAGACTAGATCATATTAATTGTACGTGATAGGTTTAGGTTAGAGTGGCAGCAGCTTTTTGCCAGCTCACATAGACCAGTTTAGGTCCCTAGTGTTAGCACGGGCTGAAATGCCCCTCATCGAAACAAACCTGTTTAGCATACAAATTTATCGATAGTACGAATATCGGTACCGGAAAGATCTGATAGACTGCCTAGAAAGGCCGATTACAGTCATCGTTTACTCAAAGCTGGGCATAGGATCCCCGGGATATCCCTATACCCAGACACCCATATGAGGTGTATATTAAACTGTTCAGGCAACTCGTTAACAGATCTGCTTTTCATCAAGCTTCGAACCTGGTATTCTGCCAACCCATTCATCTCTGGATGGTATCATAGTTATGTAGTTCCTCTCGAAAGTGTACACCGTTGGTATATAGTCCACTCATTCGGTTATCATAGCACTACACTTTGATATCCTCATGTGACCTTTTAATCTTAGTGCCGCTCTGGTTGCAACATCTCTCGCCAAAATATTAATCGGCAGTATATGGAGTAGGGCTTGTAGAGACTCAGTCGCTGTGGTCTTTAAGGCTCCGCTTATGCCAGGCAGGCAGTTCTCTGTACCTTTGATAGTAGGTTGGTGATGGTTAGTTTGTCAGCTGCCGTCCACCATACCACAATGTCGTATAACAGTATTGGGCGAACTACTGCTACATATATCCAATGGACGATTTTAGGATTGAGGCCCCACCGCGACCTTACAGCCTTTCTGCAGTATTTAAGGCGATGTTGGCCTTCGTTTCACATTCTAGTATGTTAAGTCTGAAAAGCTGATTCCTATCTAGAATTATTCCTAGAAATTTTGCACTTTCAGAAAAGACTAGATCTGTTCCATTTACCAGAGGAGGATGGTCCACATGTGGTACCTTATTCATCCTGGTGAAGAGAACCAATTCTGTCTTTGTTGGGCTAACGTCCAAACCGGCAGGATCGTCGATCTTCCCAGCAAAATCTTGGTAAGTACCTGTCATTATTCACTACATTACCAAATAATGACATCTCATTATTCACTGCATTATTTTCGGCTAATTAATAATGACTTACCAATAATAACAGAAATAAGTGATTTTTTGTTATCAAAATCGTTTTGCCAAATTTTAATATAAATGGAATGTTTTAAAATAGTACGTGTAGATTTTAATCAAAAATACCACAAATATTTCTGTATGTCTTAAGATGTTAAATCATTGAAGAATTTTTCAACTGTATGTTTGGGTTCAGAAATTCGAATCTGGCATGAGGAAATTGTTTGTTTCGAGAAATATGCGCGACAATATGCAAAAAATCACTTTAAACGACCATTTCTACATATCTACTACTTATTTTGAACATATTGGTAATGCATTATTCAAGTACTTAAATCATGAAAATATGAGCGCATATTTAAGTGGCATGCCTATGCTACAAATAAGTACTTATTATGCTACTTTATTGTATGCTTTTGGGAAGTACTTTCCTCCAATGACATCCCCATGTTAAAATAATGACAAAAGTGGCTAAATAATAAGTACTTACCATTATCGAACTTTGGTTACTCGTCGGATTATTTGGTAATGAGAAATTTTGCTGGGTTATGACATATTTGGATAGAACACTTCAAAATAAGAAGAAAAATTAACGGGCAATTTATCAATAACTTGCTTATTTGTCGCGTTATCGGACGATAACATTTGAAAAAATCGACAACAATATTAAATTTTTTGATAAAATGAGGTCAATAATAGGGAAAAAATTATATATTATTCTAGTTATTGTAACATCCAAAACCAGTAAGGAAAGGCAGAAAGTCGGGCGGGGTCGACTATATAATACCCTACACCTCCCTTACAATGCGCTAAAGGTCATTGCGAAATAATTTGGAATAATTGGTAAGTAGACAGGAACATATTATCTAATTCTGAGCCGATAATCGCTAAATTAAGCAATATTCGTTCGAAAAATGTTAATGATCGAGAGTAAAGTACAACCTCTATAGCGCGTTGATACCAAATCAGGAGGAACATATATATGGAGCTTTAATATAAATCTGAACCGATCTTCCCTGAATACTTATTCATGTAAAAAAAACTCCTTCTGTCGAATTTCGTACTGATCGGATATAAAATATAGTCTCTACAGCGCTTACATGTCAAATCGGGGGTAACATATATATGTAGGCTATATCTAAATCTCAACCGATTTCCCTCAAATTTGGCAGTATTAATTCATGTAATAAGAAACCTCTTTCTGCCGAATTTCGTACTGATCGGATTAAAAATACACTTTTTACAGCGCTTACATGTAAAATCGGGGGTAACATATATATGGGGGCTATATCTAAATCTGAACCGATTTTCTCCGAATTTGGCAGTATTCCTTCATGTAATAAGAAACCTCTTTCTGCCGAATTTTACACTGATCGGTTATAAAATAAATGTTTTACGGCGCTTACATGTGAAATCGGGGGTAACGTATATATGGGGGCTATATCTAAATCTGAACCGATTTCTTCCAAATTTAACAGTGTTCATTAATATAATAAGATACCTCTTTCTGCTGAATTTCATACTGATCGGATATAAAATACAGTTTTTACAGCGCTTACATGTCAAATCGGGGCTAACATATATATGGGGAAACCTCTTTCTTGGCAGAAAGAGGTTTCTTATTATATGAATGAACACTGTTAAATTTGGAAGAAATCGGTTCAGATTTAGATATAGCCCCCATATATACGTTACCCCCGATTTGACATGTAGACGCTGTAGGGACTGTATTTTATATGCGATCAGTACGAAATTCGACAGAAGGAGGTCTTTTTACATGAATGAGTATTCAGGGAAGATCGGTTCAGATTTATATTGATTGTTCCTCCTGATTTGGTATCAAACTTCCAATCATTAAAATTTTCCAGAAAGATGTTTCTCAATTTAGGAACGAATATTGCTTAATTTAGCGATTATCGTTTCAGAATTAGATAATATGTTTCTACCCATTTACCAATTATTCCAAATTATTATGACAATGACCCTTATCGCATTGTTAGGGAGGTGTATAGGGTATTATATAGTCGGCCCCGCCCGACTTTCTGCCTTTCCTTACTGGTTTTTTATTATTATTTTGAATTCATTTACATGGAAAAAGCCAAAAAGTCAGGTAACATTTTTCGATAACTTTTATCGTTCCAATGGGTACAATATCGAAAATTAGAAAAAAATCGATAAATTTTTAGTTATCGATATATGCTTCCGTAATCGATAACTTCGATTCCAAGCTATGACACCGAGTATCAGTCTTTGGACACACCCCAGAGGAGAAAATCTTTAACGACTGCGAAAGCTGTCGCGCTGCAGTACTTTCGTCCGCGTAGCCGTCTTTGGACATAACTCTCGAAGCTGTCTTGGGATATAACATTCGATAACTCGAAAGTTATCGAAAACTTGTACCCGACTTTTGGCTTTTTCCATTATTTCCATTAAAATAACAAAAAGTAAAAAAAATGTTTTTCAATTTCGATAACTAATGTAGTTATCGAAAAACTGGATTGATTTTCTGTTTTTTTATATTACTGTCATAAAAAATATTGTTCACGAAAAAATTTTTTGATTGAAAAATTCTTTTTTTTTTCCTATTTTTTCAAATTGTATCGTCCGATAACTCGAAAACTAAGCAAGTTATCGATAAATTGCCCGTTAATTTTTCTTCTTATTTTGAGGTGTACTATCCAAATATGTCATAAGATTGAGGATCCTGACCATTCAAATCAATTCAAAATAACAAAAAGTAAAAAAAATGTTTTTCAATTTCGATAACTAATGTAGTTATCGAAAAACTGGATTGATTTTCTGTTTTTTTATATTACTGTCATAAAAAATATTGTTAACGAAAAAATTTTTTGATTGAAAAATTCTTTTTTTTCCTATTTTTTCAAATTGTATCGTCCGATAACTCGAAAACTAAGCAAGTTATCGATAAATTGCCCGTTAATTTTTCTTCTTATTTTGAAGTGTTCTATCCAAATATGTCATAAGATCGAGGATCCTGACGGCCGCCCTTTATAGTTCCCTTGTTAATGACAGGGGAATGACGATTGACTGCAAATGTTTCCATAAATTATGTTTTAATACTTGCTTTCAAAAATTTGATTGGATCGGAACATTTCAGAATTAAGTTAAAAATACAGACTTTAAATTAGACAGATGTGCTGTCCGGACGAAATGTCAAAATCTATCAGTTACGAACGAATAGAAATGAAATATCACACGCGAAAAAACACTTTTCCGCCAACATAGTTAGAACTTTCTTTGCACTAATCAATTAATATTATTTTTTTAATTGTGACAATTACAAAATTCGGGAAAAGCGGTCCGAAATCCGCGGAAAACCTCACTCTTTGAAGTCCTACTCGTTGAAATTTCTATTCGTTCGTAACTGACAACTTACTCGCTCCGGGATGACATATCTTATTATTCATTATTTTTGGTTAAAAAGCATAAAAAAGTTATAAAAAGTATTGAACTTTAAAAATAAAAGCAGCACAGGGGAATGACGAACGTGAGTGTGAAAACTCATTTGGGAAGACAAAGCGCAACTTACATCATTTTATTAATATTGTTTTCGAAAATCCAACCACTAGTATATGTATTAAATTTAATACCCTTTATAATTTGAATTATTGGAAACCCAGAAGAATGGTTTGGAAATTTGAATTTTACGGAATATAAGATTTGACAGGGGAATGACGCATATCTACGGGGACAAAAAATAATTACCTATAAAAATAGTAATTGATACAAAATTATAAACAATAATAAAACCCCTAAATCATAAAATACTATATTTTTCATTGAACCAATTTTATTAAATAAATATTAACAATTATTGTCAAAAATGTTGAAAAAATTAAGTGAATATAGAGTTAGGGACAGCCAGGGGAATGACTTTTGAGCACTTTGGTAGACAATTTTTTTTCAGGGGTATATTTTAATGACCGCATAGGACCTATAATGCTTTGTAATAAAGCAAAATTTCAAAGTGGTATATAGTTTATTTTTCCTAATTTATATACACAAGGACAGCAAATTATCCGATAATTTCGAAATCACCCATTTATGAAATTTACCAGAAACGTGTTTTTGAACCCAAAGTGAACACATATACATTTAATTAAAATCTGTTTAGATTTAAGTAGTCCCATATTTGTTCTTGTTCCTTCCATGTGATGTAAAATCCTTTTTTACATCCTTAGTTTCATGATCCTTGAAATAATACTGCGAGTATAAAACGTAGATATTGATATATCAATGTGGTTTGGGGTATCATATAGTCAGCTCCCTCCAACTTTAGTCTGATTAAATCCGTCAAAGTTATTTATAATAAATCTTAATTGATATCTGATTAAGATTTGTTAAAAATAACTATGACGGATTTAAAGAGAATAACGTGGGCGGAGCTGACTATATGATACACTACTAACTAAAATACTAAGATTTATTTTCATGAACGTTTGGTTTCGTTTATTTTACTGCTTTGACTTTATGGTATTTCCCCCCGAAAAAAACCGTATTTTTATATTATAGTTCTTAGTGCAAGAAGACCAAATTTTCCGGGCGAAATTGAAGTAAACACGTCTAACCAATAAAACAATAAATTTCTTTAAAAAAAAATGAGTACAAGTAAACATAGTTATAAAAAGTGTCGTCAAGGTTGAGACACAATTCGCAGACATATGTATTATCAAAGTGTTTAATAAAAAGTGCATAAAAATAGAAAGGGTTTATATTCGATGACATACATAGGAGTATACATTAGGGTAGAAAGTAGCAGATTGTCCCAGTTCTCGCACTTCAAATTTTGGTTTTATTTCTTTCAACGAATACCCATTTGCAACGTAACAAAATAACTGAAGAAAGTCTAAAGATAGGCTAGACCTAGAAAGGCCGATCACAGTCGTCGTTTCCTCAAAGCGGGACAGTCGCATAGCAAGTGCTCAATGCTCTCCACTTCTTCCTCATAGCCACAGCTTCTGAAGAAGTCATTGGAGTCAATATCCTACCTTCTGGCGTGTTAACCGATCAGGCACTGCCCCGTCAGAAGTGATACTAAGGTAGACAATATTTTCCTCTCTAGTGCGAGGAGATATTTTGACCTTTGAGGTCATACATAGGCCAGATTTGTCTAGCTATTTACAGGTGCCGATTTCTGTCCATCTTTCGTTGGACTTCCTGATTATATCTTGCCTAAGCCAAAGCTTGCATGTGGACAGTGGTGCAATATATGCAAATTCTTCGAGAATTTGTAATGTCGACCCTTTCCTAGCAAGTTCATCGGCTTTGCAGTTCCCCGGGTATCCCTATACCCAGGCACCCATATGAGGTGTATATTAAACTGTTCAGCCAACTCGTTAAGAGATCTGCGGCAGTCGAGGGCTGTTGGTAAATTTAGGGATGTGTCCTCCAGAGAATTGATGGCAGCCTGGTTGTCCGAGTAAACGAAAACGCCAGTGTTGGTTACTTTGTTGCGACTCAGCCACCTGACGACGTCTCATATTACCATTATTTCGGCTTGATAAACACTGCAGGTATTTGGTAGTCTGTGAGATATATCAAAGCATAAGTTCTTTGCAGTGTACTCCGAAGCCAACCTTTTCATCAAGCTTCGAACCTGGTATTCTGTCAACCCATTCATCTCCGGCTGGTATCATAGTTATGTAGTTCCTCTCGAAGGTGTACACCGTTGGTATATAAGTTCACCCAGTCGGTTATCATAGCACTACACTTTGATATCCTCATGTGACCTTTTAATCTTAGTGCCGCTCTGGTTGCAACATCTCTCGCCAAAATATTAATCGGCAGTATATGGAGTAGGGCTTGTAGAGACTCAGTCGCTGTAGTCCTTAAGGCTCCGCTTATGCAAAGGCCGCCAGTTCTCTGTACCTTTGATAGTAGGTTGGTGATGGTTAGTTTGTCAGTTGCCGTCCACCATACCACAATGCCGTATAACAGTATTGGACCATCTACTGCTATATATAAGAATATCCAATGAACGATTTTAGGAGAGAGGCCCCACCGCGACCCTACAGCCTTCCTGCTGGAATATAAGGCGACGTTGGCCTTCGTTACACGTTCTAGTATGCTAATTCTGAAAAACTGTTTCCTATCTAGAAGTATTCCTAGAAAATTTGCACTTTCAGAAAAGACTAGATCTGTTCCATTTATCCGAGGAGGAGGGTCCACATGTGGGACCTTATTCATCCTGGTGAAGAGAACCGATTCTGTCTTCTTTGGGTTGACGTCCAAACCGCTGCTTCTGGCCCATCTAGCCAACTTGTTCAGAGCCATATGTAGAAACTCTCTGAGGACGTTTCCGAATTTGCCACACGCTGCGATTGCCACTTCGTTCGCATATGCCATGACCTTGCAGCCACATCGTTCCAGATCTAGCAGGATTTTATTCACCGCTAGGGTCTAAATTAGGGGAGACAGTACTCCTCCTTGTGGGGTCCCTCTGCTTACAAACCTTGTTAGAGTTGTGGACCCAAGACACGCTGTTATGCGTCTTCTGTTGAGCAGGCTTTGAGTTAGTCTAATCAAGCTAGAGTTCACCTTTAGATGTGACAGTGCAGCAATTACCGCATCTGAGTGAATGTTGTTAAAAGCTTCTTCTATGTCAAAAAATGCCACCATGTTGATTCCTTGAAATGTAGGAACATTTCGATAGTGCGATAGTACAGAAGAAAGATGTTTAGATCTCTCCTGGCCAAAATGCAGGTTCTTGGAGTACCTTTACAGTTGGCCAAAAGCAGTTTAATGTTGAGTGTCCTGATACCGCACACATCCCCACTACTACTACGTAGGGCTCCTGTATCAGGACGATGTCTACTGCACCTGTGGACAGTCGCAGCAATAGAGCCGCTGAGGCTTCTTAAGCGTGATGCAGGTTAATCAGTAGAATTCTAACCATCATTGGTATTCGACAGATTAACCTCCACCCCGACAAGGGGTTATCGATCTATTCGTCCATATTATCGAGGAGCATGTCACCGGCAGATGCATCAAAGAGTCCGGAGACTCCCCTCAGACCCTAAGTGTCAGAAGACAGATCTTCTGTTAACGTTTGAAATAATAGGCGTGGGTACCTCCGCACTTCCAGAAAGCTGTGCATCAACCACGGTGGACTTATATACATTCAAGACTATAGTCTCGAAACCATATTGCAGGGTTATACGAGCACGTTGTATATAGTAGGTGGATTCAGCGCTAAGGATCAAATTGACCTGCCTAATTCTCCAATAATGGGTCGGCAGACCAGCATTAGAATTTTTTATTATCTCTAATATGTCAGCCGAGTTGGAGGGCTCTTCTGTAAACCAGGTGATGGCTCTAGGGTGTCTAGGGCAAAAACAATATAATTTAAGAAGACATTCCTTTCCGTAGCGAGTATGTGTCAGTTACGAACGAATAGGAATTTGATTCCAACGAGTGAGGTTTTTCGCGGATTTTCAGACCGTTTTCCCGATTTTTTTTGTAATTGTCACAATTAAAAAATTAATATTAATCGATAAATGCAAAAAAAGTTCAATCAATGTTCGCGGAAAACTGTTTTTTCGCGTGTGACATTTCATTCCTATTCGTTCGTAGATTTTGACGTTTCGGCCTGAAGGAATGTCTTGTTATTCTATTTGTCTTTGGACTAGGGATGTTGTTTTTTTTTTGGCAACATCCAACTGGGCGGCAGGCCACACCTCACCCACTGCAATCAGGTCTACTGATCTGGCATCGCCGAAATATAAGAGCTTTACTCTCCCATCCTGCATCGTTGCAGATTAATTTAGGCAGCTTTTCGGAACCAATAAGGAAAAATGATTTTCGAGTTATGAAAAAAAAATGTGGTACAGTCTCTATTTTTTTCGATGTTTATCTTTGTTTTCATATAGATCTATAAATTGTTTTTAAGCTATTAAACAATTGACATAAGCTTTCGTTAGAGCAAAAAAAATTATAATTAAAATATAGTTTTAGCCAAATATGCAAAAACAATTTTTAATTTTTGTATTTTTTTTTTGTTTTCTTAAAAAGATTGAAGAAAAAGCTGTGGAAAACACTCTGTACAAAATTTTCAAAATACAATAGGTAATAAGTTATATGGAGGGACAAAAGGCCCGTTTGATCAATTAACCGATTTGATTGAAATTTTGTGTCATAACTACTATCCAATAGAACTAAACTTGGTGCAAGTTTCATCCCGATCGGAAGACGTCCGTGTTTTAAAATTTACTCAATTGACATGAAATCCCCCATATATTTATTTCGATGATTATTGTGAAATATAGGATTCTCAGAAACGCTTCTGCCGATGAATGCATATGAACAACCAAAATGAGTTTTTTGGATTAATATGAATTAATCAGCAAACATTGAAGAGTCATACACATGAAACCGCAATTAATAATTATATATTCTTACTCCAGAAACACGACTGGATCATACATCTTTTTTCATTTAATAGGTATTACAAATAAAACAAACAATAACTAAAAAACAAATATAGTGAAAGTAAATACAAGGTGGCGCAAAAGTAACCTTTCGATGTTTTCTGTGCCAAAGTCACCGACCGATTATTGGTCAAATAAATAGTCAGCAATATTCCGCGTTCTGGAGCAGTGTAGCGTAACATTGTTTATTAACGTGTATTTCGCATGTGTTTACTACACAAATGTCAACATTAGGCATTAGGGGCCAATCGCAAAATTTATAGCATTTTCTGATAGGAGGATTACTTTTGCGCCACCTTGTATAAACACTAAAGGCATTATTCCTAGCAAATGGATTGGATTAAATTCTATACGGGGAAAATCGATTCTGTTACGAAAATTGCTTCGAAAATATAGCATCTATAAGTTTTAGGTTAGGGTGGCAGCTAGCTCACATATACCAATGTAGGTCTCTAGTGATACCACGGGCACAGATGCCCCTCAACGAAACCAACCTATTTGATAAGATTGGAAAGATCTGTCAGACCTCCTAGAAAGGACAACGTTTTGCTTCTGAAGAAGTCATTGGACTCAATTTCGCCAATCCGGCAATTCGCCGATCCGGCAATGTCCAATAAGAACTGATACTACAGTGTGATATACAGTTTACTCTTAATGCCGCTCTGTTTGGAGTAAGACTTGTAGAGACTCTGTCGCTGTAGTCCTTAAATCCCCGTAAAAGCATAGAAGACAATTCTCTGAACCTTCATTAAATGATTGTTGATGGATCGCTTATCAGTTGCCGTCCACAACACTACAATGGCGTACAGTAGTATAGGGCGTACTACAACTATATACAGGGTTGCCAGGTGGTGATTGTGAAATTACTGGACACTCACCAAAAATATCCTGAATTTACAAAAAAATCCTGAACAAAAAAATTAAATTACAAAAATTAATAACATAACATAATGATAATAAACGTATCTAAATGTGAAGCTATTTTCCTCATGGATCTGGAAACTCCTCTCTAATAAATTTAATAATGATTAAATGGAAAAAATCCTTATATAACACTTTAATTCAAAATCGGAAGGAATATATACATATATAGTGTAGTGGCTTTGAGTTCGTTTCTGCACCAAGAACCTCCCCACTGCTGAATTTCATAATGATCGAATGGAAAATAAAGCTTATATAGCTCTTTGATACAAATTCGTAATTATAGGATGTAAAACAAAGCTTATATGGTGGTTTGTGACCAAATCAGAAGGACCATATTTAAGTCCCCGATTTTCTTAAATTTGGCAGAGATTAGCGCTTAGATGTCAAATCGGAATGGGCATACTATATATGGGAGCTACATCTAAATCTGAACCGATATTGTCCATATTCACACAAATGTTAACTGGACGAATAAAATACTGTTCACAAAATTGCATGAATATCAAAAGAAACTATATAAATCGAGTCCGATAGTGATTCTAAGAATATCGGTATAATAAACTATGGGTCTATCTTAAATTCAATTTACATTGATCTTAATTTTCGGACATATGATCATTTGTGTTTTGTGATACGGATTTTTCTAGTTCTTTTTCCCTTTTGTGAAATAATTTGTTTCATTTATATTTTATTGGAGAATGCGGTCCCAAAATTAGCCGCATAACAAAGAAATCACAACAAATTTGGGAACATTTGTTTTTATTTCTCAACAAAATCTCCTTTTAGCTCGATACAGCTATTCTAGCGATTTTTTAATGGCTTCAATTCGCTTTTTATAGTAAGAACTGTCTAGCTCCTGAAAATAGCCATCAACCGCAACCTCCACGTCTTCATTGGTGGCAAATCTTTTTCCGTCGTGCCATTCTTTCAATTTTGGAAACCAAAAATAATCCGGAGGAGCTTAATGTGGCGAATAAGGTGGGTGCTGAAGCAATTCGAACTTTAATTAATGGATTTTGGCCATTGTAATAGTGGATGTGTAAACTGGTGCATTGTCTTGATTTTGAGCAAACGCGGCACCCATCTTGCGAACAGCTTTCTCATCATAAAATTTTTCGTCAGTAACCGATATATAGCACTTTATGAAACGCCTATGACTTCAGGTAGATTATTTTAGGAGAGAGGACCCAATGCGACCCTACAGCTTTCCTACATGAATATAAGGCGACATTGGCCATCCTTACACGTACCACTACACTAAGTCTGAATGACAATTTCCTGCGATTGCCACGTCTTCCGCCTAAAAAGTTCCGATTTTGTAGACTTGTCCTTGTTGTATCTGTTCCAGGTTATTTCATCATCTGTTCTAGGTTATTTCATCAGCTCAAATCTGTATTTATCGGCCATAAATATAGCGACGTTTGTGGTCCACTCGTTTTCTTGTCGGTCCTGGTGTTCCCCGAGTTCTATCAGGTAGTTCCCCGGGCAATGTGTGTCGAGAAGTACCTGTTCTCTACTTCTCGCTATTTTTTTCCAGTTGTTATCCTCATCCTGTAGATCACCCACTGTACAGGGTGCAGCACATAATATATTCCTCAGCCTTACGGCGTCTGAAACCTTTGCCACTTCTCCTGTACCAAGAGCGTTTTTGCACTTTATAGGCATCCCATTTATTAGTCATATCCTATGATTTTTTGACTGTTTTTTTAAGAAACTTGTAAACTATTGTTAATACTTAAAACTTTGAATTATTCCTACTTTATTGCGTCACTTAGAATAACAAAATCACATTCATCTAAATAGTAAAGAAATCAAAATTATTAGTCAAAATTGCACGTTCCTGCAAATTCTTCACTTCACTATCCAAAATCAATGTTTTTGTATTAACAAATTTCAAAACGACATAACAATACGTGCATACTTGTACCAAACAAATAAATTACGTATTATCATACAAAATGTCAAATCGTATGGAATTTACAAATTTTAACTGTTGGTTAGCTCTAATCAAAGCTGGTGAAAATGGGAGAACTTTGCAACTTTTCAGAAGCGAAAACCAGAAAAGGGAAAAACTGTTCTAGAACGCAACCTAATTCAAATTCGTATCAATTTAAAAATGTCAGTTTCAGTACAATACCTCCAATTTCAGTACAATACTTTCTTCTCAGACCTCTGCCATAATCATAAACCAGTAATGAACGTCTAAGTTCGCGACTGTATGATATTCTACAACAACCAGTTAGAGCAATCTGAATCTGTGAATATTTTCTTCAAATTATGCAGTTTTTGTTCCTATATAAAGATCGTTAAGATTACTTGAAATGTGTGGCTTTCTTCTGTAACCATTACATACCAATTCGGCAGATACAAATATATGTACACTATCTAAATCTGATTGAGCAATGTTCCCTCTAGGATAAAGGAACATGCATTTAATTTATTATATAGGTTGGCATCCCTAGTTGCATCTTAAAAGAATAAAAATCTCTATAATATTTACCGATACTTCTTTGGCTAGAAAATTTTTGCAGATTTATAAATGTTTCTATTTATTTCATATTCAGGCAAAACAATAAAAATATACTATAATATATAATATAACATGTATAAAGGGGGAGCAATATAAATAAATAATAATTAAAGGGTTATCCAACAAGAGGTGTTGTTTTGGTATTCAAAGAAAAAATGCCATTTGTTGAGATAAATGATCGTATGTTTATTTCATAATAAAATAATGCCGTTAATAATGGAAAACAACATCAGCCAAATGGCCACCACGGCCACGCTTACAGGACCATATCCTTATCATGAAATTGTCCGTAACCAAATCGCAAAGTGGCAGCTCCAATGTCCTCGATAGCCTCACGAATTCTATTTTTGAGGTCTTGAATCGACGCTGGGCTGTTGGCGTAGACCTTATATTTCACGTGGGCCCAAAGGAAGAAGTCGCAAGGTCTTAAATCACAAGATCTCGGTGGCCAATTGTGATCACCTCTTCGAGAGATAACATGGTCCGGAAACTTTTCCCGTAACAGAGCAATGGTTTCGTTGCTTGTGTGGCACGTAGCGCCGTCTTGTTGAATGTAAACGTTGTCCAGATCAATACCATCCAACTCCGACCATAAAATATCATTAATCATCTCTCGATAGCGCAATCTATTCACCGTAACTGTTGATCCAACCTCATTTTCGAAAAAGTAAGGTCCAATGACCCCCCCGGACCATAAATCGCACCAAACAGTCACACGTTGAGGATGGAGATGCTTCTTAACAATAACTCTTGGGTTTTCCGAGCCCCAGATGCGACAATTTTGCTTGTTGACGTAGCCACCGAGGTGGAAATGGGCCTCATCAGTCAAGATGATTTTTCGATAATTTTCGAATTTTAATAATTTCAGAAGTGACAGCTACCGAAATACCGGGTTATTCAAGATAACACCTCGTTCACAATAGTGGGGGTATAAAAACCGGATTATGTTGAAATTCTCTTATTTCTACCTAAAGTCCTTTCCTTTGAAAAGGTGCTAAGGTGCTAGCTTTCAAAAATTGCGTTGGTCCACTTCTTCGAGAAGGTTCAAAATTTAGTTAAATATTGACTCATAACTTCTATACTACTACCCAGTATCTTTCACGATTCCACACATAATATTAATTTCTTGGTCGCTATCATCTTGAGAAAAATGGGCGAATTTGCCACGACCCTTTTGGTAACTCCCATACAAATGGACCATTTATACAAAAAGTTAACGGCTTATAACTTTGATTCCAGTCAATAAAAATAATTAACATTTTGTGGAGTGTGATGCCTTTACCGAACCTATAGTCCCATGAAAAATGGCCGCTATTACCACGCCCATTTTGATACCTCCTATACAAATGGTCCATTTTGCACAAAAAGTTAACGGCGCCCATTTTTCTGAAGGTGATAGCGACAAATTAACTATTACTATGTTTAATATTGGAAGATTCTGATAGGGAGTATAGAAGTTATTAGATAATCAATATTTCACAAAATGTTAACCATTTGTGAGGGAGGTATTAGAAGGAGTGTACCACGGTTTAGGTTAGGATGGCAGCCGTTTTTTACCAGCTCACATAGACCGGCTTAGGTCCCTAGTCTTCCCATAGGCTGAAATGCCCCTCACCGAAACCATCCTGATGTACAAATGATATACAATGTTCTCAATAGTACGAATATCGGTACCGGAAAAATCTGTTAGACTGCCTAGAAAGGCCGACCCCAGCATGTCCAGTCGTCATTTACTCAAACTACTCCACTTCTTCCTCATCTCCACAGCTTCTGCAGGGGCCATTGGAGTCAATACCCAATCTCCAGGTGAGTTCGCCGATCAGACAGTGTCCCGACAGAACTGATACTAACGCAGACAATCTTTTCCTCTCCAGTGCGAGGTGAAATTTTTACCTTCTCAGGTCATATCTTGATCAGATTTGTCTAGCTACCCTACAGGTGCCGATTTCTATCCATAATTTTTTGGACCAAAGAAAATATAATTTAAGAAGACATTCCTTCCTGTAGCGAGTTATTATCAGTTACGAACGAATAGGAATTTGATTTCAACGAGTAAGGTTTTTCACGTATTTTCTGACCGAATTTCCCGATTTTTTATACCCTACACCACACTGTGGTACAGGGTATTATAAGTTTGTTTCACGGCAGATGTTTGTAACACCTGAAAATAACACAGCTAGACCCACCTTAAAGTATACCGATCGACTCAGAATCACTAGCTGAGTTGATTTAAGCATGTCTGTCCGTCCGTCCGTCCGTCTGTCCATGTAAAGTTGTTCGTCGACTACAGGTCGCAATTTCACTCCGATCGTTCTGAAATTTTGCAGTTTAGAGTATTTCGCAGCTGTTAAGTTCGCTATTGAATTTGGTTGGAATCGGTTCAGATTTAGATATAGCTCCCATATATATCTTTCGTCTGATTTGGCCCTTTAGTCCTATAGAAGCTGTATTTTACATCCAATCGTTTTGAAATTTAGAATGGTAGAGTTTCTTGATACATGCACCAACATTGCCGAATTTGAAGAAAATCGGTTAAGATTTAGCTATAGCTCTCATATATATGTTTCGTCCGATTTGGCCCTTTTGCCCTATAGAAGCTGTATTTTACATCCAATCATTTTGAAATTTAAAATGGTACAGTTTCTTGATCCATGAACCAACACTACCGAATTTGAAGAAAATCGGTTAAGATTTAGCTATAGCTCGCATATATATCTTTCGTCCGATTTGGCGCTTTAGTCCTATAGAAGCTGTATTTTACATCCAATCGTTTTGAAATTTAGAATGGAAGAGTTTCTTGATCCATGAACCAACATTGCGGAATTTGAAGAAAATCGGTTAAGATTTAGCTATAGCTCCCATATATATGTATTTTACATCCAATCATTTTGAAATTTAGAATGGTACAGTTTCTTGATCCATGAACCAACACTACCGAATTTGAAGAAAATCGGTTAAGATTTAGCTATAGCTCGCATATATATCTTTCGTCCGATTTGGCGCTTTAGTCCTATAGAAGCTGTATTTTACATCCAATCGTTTTGAAATTTAGAATGGAAGAGTTTCTTGATCCATGAACCAACATTGCGGAATTTGAAGAAAATCAGTTAAGATTTAGCTATAGCTCCCATATATATGTTTCGTCCGATTTGGCCCTTTAGTTCTATAGAAGCTATATTTTACATCCAATCGTTTTGAAATTTAGAATGGTAGAGTTTCTTGATCCATGAACCAACATTGCTGAATTTGAAGAAAATCGGTAAAGATTTAGCTATAGCTCCCATATATATGTTTCATCCGATTTGGCTCTTTAGTCCTGTAGAAGCTGTATTTTACATCCAATCATTTTGAAATTTAGAATGGTAGAGTTTCTTGATCCATGAACCAACATTGCCGAATTTGAAGAAAATCGGTTAAGATTTAGCTATAGCTCCCATATATATGTTTCGTCCGATTTGGCCCTTTAGTTCTATAGAAGCTATATTTTACATCCAATCGTTTTGAAATTTAGAATGGTAGAGTTTCTTGATCCATGAACGAACACTACCGAATTTGAAGAACATCGGCTAAGATTTAGCTATAGCTCCCATATATATGTTTCGTCCGATTTGTCCCTTTAGTTCTATAGAAGCTGTATTTTACATCCAATCGTTTTGAAATTTAGAATGGTAGAGTTTCTTGATCCATGAACCAACATTGCCGAATTTGAAGAAAATCGGTTAAGATTTAGCTATAGCTCCCATATATATGTTTCGTCCGATTTGGCCCTTTAGTTCTATAGAAGCTATATTTTACATCCAATCGTTTTGAAATTTAGAATGGTAGAGTTTCTTGATCCATGAACCAACATTGCCGAATTTGAAGAAAATCGGTAAAGATTTAGCTACAGCTCCCATCCGATTTCATCCGATTTGGCTCTTTAGATCCAATCGTTTTTATACCCTACACCACACTGTGGTACAGGGTATTATTTAAGTATAAAATGTCCCAAAAGTAAATTTATGTAAACAATTTATACATGAATTACAAAATTTATACATCAGAATTATTCAATATTACGAGAGTGGTGTAGGGTATTATATAGTCGGCACCGCCCGACTTTAGCCTTTCCTTACTGGTTTTTAATTATCACGATTACAAAATTAATATCAATCGATATGTGCAAAAAAAGTTTGAGAAAACACACCAAAAACTATTTTTTCGCGGTTGAAAAATCGTTTCTATTCGTTCGTAACTCGAGAAAATGTAAACAAACTTGCGATGGCACATCTTCTATATTCATTGACTTTGTTTTGGACTGCCTGATTGCCTGTTGCCTAAGCCAAAGATTTCATGTGGATAGTGGTGCACCAATGTATGCAAATTCTTCGAGAATCTGTAATGTCGTCCCTTTCCTAGCAAGTTCATAGGCCTTGTTTCCGGGAATATCCCTATACCAAGGCACGCATATGAGGTGTATGTTAAACTGCTCAGCCATCTCGTTAAGAGATCTGCGGCAGTCGAGGGCTGTTTGAGAATTTAGGGATGTGACCTCCAGACAGCCTTGCTGTCCGAGTAAATTACAACTCCAGTGTTGGTTACTATATTGCTACTCAGGCACTTGGCAACTTCCCATATTTTAATTATTTCGGCTTGATAGACACTACAGTTATCTGGTAGTCGGTGAACGATATCCAGACTAAGTTCTTTACAGTGTACTCCGAAGCCCACCTATTCATCAAGCTTCGAACCATACGTATAGAAATGAAGATGGTTTCTATTATCTGGTATTACGACAGCCCATTCATCTCTGGTTGGTATTATAGTGATGTAGTTCCTCTCGAAGGTGTGTACCGTTGGTATATAGTCCACTCGGTCGGCTACCATAGCACTACTCTTTGAAATGCTCTTGTGACCATAGTTTTTGTACATCCACATTGATAGACAGTTTAATCTTAATGCCGCTCATGTTGCAACTTTTCTCGCCACGATATTAATCGGCAGTTTATGGTGTAGGGTTTATAGATACTCAGTCGTTGTAGTCCATAAAGTTCCGCTTATGCACAAGCAGGCAGTTCTAACATCACCAACTTTTTATAGTAGGTTGGTGATGTTCGTTTTTCAGTTCCCGTCCACCACCGTATAACAGTATTGGACGAACCGCTGCTATATACTTACATATATCCAATGGGCGATTTTAGGAGAGATGCCCCACCGCTACCCTGCAGCTTTCCTGCATGAATACAAGGCGACGTTGGCTTTCCTTACACGTTCCAGTACGTTAAGTCAGTTTCCTATCTAGAATTATTTCTAGAAATTTTGAACTTTCAGAAAAGACTAGATCTGTTCCATTTATCCGAGGAGAAAACCAATTCTGTCTTGTTTGGGTTAACGCCCAAACCAATGCTTCTGAACCATTCAGCCAACTTGTTCAGAGCCACCTGTAGGATGTCTCTGAGGACGTTTACGAATTTTTCACTAACTGTGATAGCCAAGTCGTCCGCATATGCCACGACCTTGCAGCCACAACGCTCTAGATCTAACAGGATTCCATTCACCTCTAGTTTACAAATTATTGGAGACAGTACTTCTGCTTGAGGGGTCCCTCTGTTCACAAACCTTGTTAGAGTTGTGGATGCAAGACATGCTATTACGCGTCTTCTATAGGGCAGGCTTTTGATTAGTCTTATCAACTCTAGCTTGATGTGGCAGCGCCGCAATTATCACATCTGACTGAATTTCGATGACAAGAAAGGCCACCATAGTGAATTTCTTGAAATGTAGGGACGATTCGATAGTGCTCAAAGGTTCGTGCAGGCCAGATTCTGTAGTATTTCCCTTAATGTAAGCATGTTGGATCCCCGACAGGAGTTTTGCATCCAGGTTCTCCCTAATGAAAGAATCTGAAGTCTTTTGGCATGGTGTGCGATATCTTTCCTGCTTTGGTATGAATACCACTTTGGTATCCCTCCATCGATTGGGGATGTATGGGAACCTGATACAGCCTTCATAAATTTTCTACAGATAATGTACTCGTATTTCAACATATTCTGCATTTCAGCTGGAGTGATGCCGTCTGGTCCAGGTGAGTTGAAGGGATCGAAGCTGTTAATCGCCCAGCTTAATCTGGAATTCTCAGTCAACAAGCTAGCGACGCTAGCAGTCCATCCGCTCTCCTTTTGGTCCTGCTGATCGTCGAGTTATATTGGTGAGTTCCCCGGGAAAAGTGTCGAGCATTACATTTAGCGACTGCTTGCTGTTTTTTGTCCAGTTATTTACCTCATACTGCAAACAACCAACTGCACAGGGAGTAGTGGATAATATTTTACGCAGCCTTGCGGCAATCCGAGACCTTTTCCATTTTTCCCCAGAAGGTGTGCCAAGAACGCCCTTGCGCTTTTCTAAGCTCCTTCCCAGTAAAAAATACTGGTTATATTTGTAACTGACTCGCCTAGTTTCGTTTGCGAAGATTCAATTTTCTATGCATTATATTGAAGTAGCTGTAGAACTAGCGCCAAGACATTAATTCTTCATATTATTTTTCCACTCCGGAATAGAATGTATAGCATTCTATTCCGGAGTGGAATAGAATGCTATACATTCTTCCAAAAATCCGCAAAAGTAAGCGAGTCCAAAAATAGAACTGTCGATAGCCTCAAGGCGAGGCTATCGACATAATCTGGTTTCCTTATATATGTACAGCCAGTTTTTCTATGTCGAACGAAAGCGATGCGAACGAAAAACAGCTGATTTTAGACCTACTAAATGGTATCAGACCGACAAAGTGACCGCAGACATAGTGGCTGATGCCAATTAGTAGGTCTAAAATCAGCTGTTTTTCGACATAGAAAAATTTGGCGTTGATGAGTCCGATACTGTTGGTGGTGCAGGGGACTAGAATGCACTGTTTTGAAGCAAATAACTCGGGTTCAAATCCTCGTCGGGTCGAAATAAAAAATAATAAATATAACATTATAAAAATAAAATTAAAAATATAAAATAAAGAGAAATAAAAATGAAAGAAAAAAATATATTTTTTTTTAATTTTCTAAAGTGTTGAAAATTTAGAAAAAAGAAGGTTTCCTTTTTCAGCAATTTAGAATTAATTCCGGAAGTCTCATCCCTTTATAAAAAGAAGGGAGCGAGTGGGAAATTAGTACGCACAAAGCTGTTAAATTCCATACTCGAATGCTTTTTCGTAAAATTTTGTACAGGGTTATTATAGATTTTGAGTCGCTCTTTATAGGCATCCCAGTCAATAGTGACCCCAGTATATTTGGTCTTATTGAATAGCTTGTTGCAGGTCCTTCCTTTTCCAAGCCTTTAACTCAGAAGCCCACCATTGTGGTTTACGGCCTGTTTCTGTATTTCTAATGAAAGTCTCTGCGAACGAAAACCAGTTACTCACTTTCGTCTGGAATTTGGTTTCTCTAAGGTTCGTTCGTTCGTTCGCCTAGCCTTACGTCAACGATGTTAGCAATTTACCAATTGAAAAAAAATGTGATTGCCAGATCAATAATGTCACAACTTCCGGTCTAAAAAAACACACATTTTTGTATGGTCGACCTTAGAAAATACACCTCTGTATCTTTTACACTAGCGGTGGCCAAAAATCAACCCTGGGTGGGTCAGTTGAGCTGATCCAACACTCTCATTTCTTTCTCTCTCTCTCACGTCTCTGTCGTTGTGCGCTGATGATTTTTTTCCATCTTAGCGAGCTGCCAATGTTGACTTCTTTATGCTTAAATATGTATACAATTTTATTGCTATTTAATTGTTTTTACCATAATTATATTATTATCTACTTATTTTTTGCTTTTAATAACGTTTTTTGCCATTGTTCCTATCAGTCGACAAATAAAATAAAGTGACTCGATCTGACATTTGTGTTCGCCCAGATGACAGCAGAGAGAGATAGAGAAACCAAAATTTACACTGAAATAATTACGCTTTCGTACGAGTTCATTATCGTGCGACTTGTAGTTGTGATGGTAGTTAGTGAAACCAAAATCAGCTGTTTGTCGTCTGGCAGGCGAACGAAAGCAACATTTTAAGTCACAGAAACAGGCTGTTAGTTTTCCCCTTTAGATCTTGGTTTTGAACAGGCTTCTTCAAGGAGTGGACCAATATGCTCCATCTTTGATCTTAGTCTGAGATTGGAAAAAATATTATCACATACCAAATTTGAAGAGTTATCGTGCGCTCCAGACAGACAGACGGACAGACATTGCTCAAATCACTCCTTCGATGTATTACACTTTTGGTCCGTAGCAAATTATAAAGGGTCCGCCAAATAACTTTTTTTTTGAAAACGTCCAACATCCGCCAAGATAAAAATGAGCTTCATCAGAAAAGATGATTTTTTTGGCAAAATCGGCATCTTCTGTAAGTCGATCGCTCCCAGCGTTGTTCAAGCGTATACACAACCATATTCGTTCAACGGAAGGATAAAACTAATTATCTGTCAAATCAGACATGAGCTAAGTGTTACCATTCACTAGTTGAAAAAAAAAACGTTAGATTGCGGACCCTTTATATACCCTCCTCCACTAAAGTGAGGTTATACGTACATATCTTTAGTATGATATGCTATACAAAGATAAGAATCTAAATTTCTTTTAGGATTTCTAATATAAGATAAACGTATAAAAGTGAAACAGGTTCAAATGAATAATCCCAATCGTAAAATATTTAGAATCGTTTTTTAGCAGTTAGACATTATACATTATTTTTAGCAGTTAGACAAAACTTCACAGAATGATTTTGTCTTTAGATCTTCATCGTTGGTAATTATTTTATTGCCAAAATTAATGATAATAACGAATATTTGCCTTTAGTGATTACTGCGACGTTAACGTCGACATCGACATCGAAGGTAGCTTCAGTCGACGCTCAGAAGCAGCACCCGCGGCGACAGTGGCAGTGGCGAAGAATATGACGCAAATACGAGTACTGCGTACCTCAACTGAGTTCGTTTGTTTAGGTCATATGCTGTAATAGCAAAACGAAAGCGAACAGTTCGCTTCTAAACGTTAAGCTCTACAGACAGCAGCGACCGGTACTTTTAAAGCTGCACTTAAACTCTGTTTAAAAAATAAAACCTACGAGTAGTATCGCTGAGAGTGATTAAATTCGTCAAGTGCAAAAAACAATTTTTTTTACTTACTGTATATAAACAAAAATTTTACCGCAAAATTTTTCTAACAACTAAAAACATAACAAATTACTTTAAATTAAATATAAAACCAAAGCGTTTTTAAAGCAAGAAAAAAACACGTCATTCAGTAGTCCCAATTATGGTGGAGTAATTTTAAATAATAATAATAATAAAAAAACAAACAATATTGCTCATTGTTTGCTACAACTGAAAACAGTTCTGTTCTCGTTAAAAATAAATTAACTTTAAAGTGTTTAGTGTCTGACAGTGAGTGAAATTCACAACGTTCCCAAATCATTGAATGTTTCTAAACAGGTAATAACTAAGCGATGACATTTAAAGCGGAAATTCACTGATATTTCAAACCGCTTTAAATGTGAAATAAGTCATGATCATTGTTTCAACTCCCAAAGATGGTCAACAAAATATTGTGCTACACAGTGAGACAAATAAATTATACAAAACAAAACAAAAACTGCATTTAAGATCAAGCGGTTTTCCTTGGATAGTCATCATTAAAGTTATTTTAGAGAAATAAACACAGTCAACAATGTTTACTAAGATGAAGAAAATTTTACACAACACTTTTTTCAAATAAGTAAATTTCGCCATTGATCTTAAGACATGGAGGAAAGAAAAATTATTTAAAAATTAAGAAATATTCTATAACGACTGTATACTTATAATATCCTTCACCATTATTTGCTTACCAATATACAAATAAAGGGTTTGTATCAAATAATTATTCTACAAATTGCTGCAGTTTAAATAGAGCTAAATTTTCAAGCTTCAGAAACATCGTTTGAAATCAACTTCGTCTGTGAGCTTCATATGGGGGTTATATCAAAACAAGGATCTACATATATGCTCCAAATTCACTAGGGACGATTTAATGCAATATAAAGCACAAACGCTTAAACTTCAGCATAATCGGTTCAAAAACGCGTTCACTAGAGCTTAAATAAGTGTAGATGGAAGGGACCTTTATATGAGGACAACATTAAACCATAGAAGGATGTGTTAAATTTTCTCTAGGGTGAATTTAATGCAATCTATATATGGGGAATTCCACGACAAATCGACGGTTTCAAAAAGACTTTCGGTTGTGATTTTTCCCATTATTTTTATATTTTTTTGTACACCTGAAAAGAAACGTTTTGTAGAATTTTTTGAGATTTTTCCAATAACTCGTTTAGAAGTTATCGATATTTAAAAAATCTTTAAGATATTACTCTGGGTATCGGGTTTTTGGTCATAACATCTTAAGTTATGGTCCGATTTGAAAAATCTTTTTCTTTGAAATGTTGGCATTTTTCGGTACTTTTCAAAAAAAATATAAAAAAATTATTAAAATTTTTGTTGTGTGCGATTTTCATGTTTTGAAATTTCAATGTAATTTTTTAAGTTGTTTGTACTCTTCGATTTTTCTGTTTTTTTTATATTTTATACTTCTAAAGACTTCGGAATAGTCAAAGAACAAAATAAAGGAGACACTACAGGAAGTATTTCTTCCAAAACACCCGCTACCCCCGCTGACCACCTTATCACTGATAACACTATGCAAGAATTTTTTTGTCCGAGACTAAAAGCTTCTTTATATAGATTGATGTATACTATTTTATGAAACAAAAACAAAAATTTTTTTTATGGTTAAGTTTTTTTAAATATTTTTTTTTCTAAAATTCCAATTTTCATGGTATTTGGACCATATTTTTTGAAGTATATGTTTGATAAAGCCGAGATACCATTTAAATTAAAGAACATTATGGGGGCTTAGAATGCTGAAAAAACAACTTTAACGTAGAAACGAAAGATTAGTAACTGCCGTTAAAACAATAAGAACAAATTTGATTTAAAACAAAAATTTTTTGCTTGCACGAAAAAACCCTTAAAAAATAGAAAAAAAAAATCGCCAAAAATTGTTTGTTCCAATTCTTGAAAGCTACAATCCTAACGATGAAAACAATAAATGTATATATTGTAAAAATACGGAAATTAAAAAAAAAATTCATATTTTTTATTTTGGCAATTGTGTTTGGAAGGTACCAAAAGGGGTGTGGCAATAACGCCCATTTTTAATATACTATGGGTACTATAATATACTAATATACTATGGGTATATTAGATGCGGTAGCATTTAAGTGATACAATTTGTCTGTGTTAAACCTTTAATATTAAAATATATAAATATATTTTGTTTCAACTAATTTTGAATAAATATTCATAAAAGATAAGATCATCTATATGTTTTCTATTTGCCACATTATATGTTAATATTTAGTCAGCAAATGTGTTTAAATAAATTCTACCCAAGCTACACCATTTTCAATTGTAACTCGAAAAAAGTCAATTGAGATTCGAAGATTCCTTTTGAAATTCGAATATCCCATTTGAAATTCGAAAAAGGTCAATTGAAATTCGAAAAACATCAATTGAACTTCGAAAAACATCAATTGAACTTCGAAAAACATCAATTGAAATTCGAAACACATCACTTGATATTCGAAACACATGATTTGAAATTCGAAGAACATCAATTGAAATTCGAAACACATCAATTGAAATTCGAAACACATCATTTGAAATTCGTAAAATTGCAATTGAAATTCAGAATACGTCAATTGAAATTAGAATTTTTCCATTAGAAATTCGTAATACACCAATTGAAATTCAGAAAACATCAATTGAAATTCATCATTTGAAATTCGAAAAATTTAAAGAAAATCAATGCATTTAGCATTTAAGTGATACAATTTGTCTGTGTTAAACCTTTAGTATTAAAATATTTAAATATGTTTTGTTTCAACTAATTTTGAATAAATATTCATAAAAGATAATATCATCTATGTATATGTTTTCTGTTCGTCACATTTTATGTTAAGATTTAGTCAGCAAATGTGTTTAAATAAATTCTACCCAATCTAATTTACAGATTTGTTTACATTTTCGAATTTAAATTGATGTATTTCAAATATCCATTGATGTTTTTCGAATTTCAATTGGTGTATTACGAATTTAAAATGAAAAAATTCGAATTTCAATTGATGTTTTTCGAATTTCAATTGATGTATTTCGAATTTCAATTGAGGTATTTCGAATTTCAATTGATGTTTTTCAAATTTCAATTGAAGTGTTTGGAATTTCAATTGATGTTTATCGAATTTTAATTGATGTGTTTCGAAATTCAATTGATGTGTTTCGAAATTCAATTGATGTATTTCGAATTTCAGTTGATTTTTTTTCGAATTTCAAATGGAATCTTCGAATTTCAATTGACCTTTTTCGAATTTCAAATGGAATCTTCGAATTTCAATTGATCTTATTCGAAATTGAATTGATTTTTTTTGAATTACAGTTGAAACTGGTTTAATGTACAGATTTGTTTACATTTTCGTATATCAATTGATGTATATCGAATATCAATTGATCTTTTTAGAATTTCAATTTGTGTATTACGAATTTCAAATAAAAAATTCGAATTTCAATTGATGTATTTCGAATTTCAATTGATGTATGTATTTCGAATTTCAACTGATGTTTTTCGAATTTCAATTGACGTGTTTCGAATTTCAATTGATGTTTTTCGAATTTCGATTGATGTGTTTCGAAATTCAATTGATGTGTTTCGAAATTCAATTGATGTGTTTCGAATTTCAATTGATTTTTTCGAATTTCAATTGACCTTTTTCTAATTTCAAATTGAATCTTCGAATTTCAATTGATTTTATTCGAAATTGAATTGATTTGTTTTGAATTACAGTTGAAAATGGTGTAATGTACAGATTTGTTTACATTTTCGAATATCAATTGATGTATATCGAATATCAATTGATCTTTTTCAAATTTCAATTGGTGTATTACGAATTTCAAATAAAAAATTCGAATCTCAATTGATGTATTTCGAATTTCAATTGATGTTTTTCGAATTTCAATTGATGTATTTCGAATTTCAATTGATGTTTTTTGAATTTCAATTGATGTGTTTCGAATTTCAATTGATGTTTTTCGAATTTCAATTGATGTATTTCGAATTGATTTTTTTCGAATTTCAAATGGTATCTTCGAATTTCAATTGACCTTTTTCGAATTTCAAATTGAATCTTCGAATTTCAATTGATCTTATACGAAATTGACTTGATTTGTTTCGAATTACAGTTGAAAATGGTGTAGTTATATTTGTAGGGAGATTATCAGGGGTAAGGGGATCAGCGGGTGTGGCGGTTGTTTAGGAAAAAATACTTCCTGAACTGTCTTCTTAATTTTGTTCTTTGACGTGGAACTTCTATTCCGAAGACTTCAAGCCACAAGCACAGTGGCTTGCAGCAAATTTTTTTAAAAATTTAAAAAAAAATAAGACAATTTTTGGCCCGCTTCCATCCAAAGCATATACTCGTATGTTAATTAATAGAAGTTTAAAATATAAAAAAATTCGCGAAAATCGGAAAGTAAACATAAAAATGGCACACAAAAATATTTTGATATTTTTTTTATATTCTTTTCTGAAAAGAACCAACATTGCAAAAAAAGATTTTTCAAATCGGACCATAACTTAAGAAGTTATGACCAAACCCCCGATACACAGAGTGATATCTTAACGAGTTTTTAAATATCGATAACTTCTGAACGAGTTATCGGAAAAATCTAAAAAAAATCCACAAATCGCTTCATCAGGTGTACTAAAAATATAAAAATAAATAAAAATATAAAATATAAAAAAAAGGGGAAAAATCAAAGCCGAATTTTTTTGAAACCGTCGATTTGTCGTGGAATTCACCATATATAAAAAGGGGAAAAATGTTTGTATGTATCTTTATAGACGCTGAAACCGCTAAATCGACTTTAAAATGTTTTCTTTTGTTTGAAAGCTATTTTGTCAGAGATGATCTTAGAAAAAAAATTTGGAAAAAGTGGGCGTGTCATTATTTAAAATTCGAATATCTCACAAAGTGTTGAAACACAAAATTTGAAACACACGTTAGTGGAGTTATTAAAACATCAATAAAATTTGGGGCGTAGCGCTAGTTAAACATTTATTATCTCGGAAACGGTAGAACAACAAAATTTGGATTGTAATTTATTGGAGTCAATATTAGTACTTTAACCAAAAATTTGCTTTATAGAATAAGTGGAAGTGGCATTATAAAAAATTCGGATATCTCAGAATGTGTTGATCGTAGAAGAACGAAATTTGCAACACACGTTAGTGCAGTTATTATCTAATTTTTCAACAAAAATTGGCATAATCGGATTAGTGGATGTGGCAGAAGTGGGCGCAGCATTAATTAAAAAAAGTATTATTTCATAAACTATTGACGGTAGAACAACGAAATTTGGACTGTAAGTTATTGGAGTCAATGTTAGTACTGTAACCAAAAGTGGGCGTGGCATTATTTACAATTCGTATATCTCATAATTGATATTGATTGTATAAGATCAAAATTTGAAACATACTTTAGTAGAGTTATTATAAAAAAATTTAACAAAAATGGTTTGGATCACCTAAGTGGGTTTGGCAAAAGTAGGCGTAGAATTAGTGAACAAAATTTTATCTCAGAACTATAGACCGTAGAAGAACGAAATTTGGATTGTAAGTTATTGGAGTCAATATTAGTGTTTTCATCAAAAGTGGGCAGGATAGAGGAAGTGGGCGTGGCAATATTTAATATTTAATCTATATATGTACATATAAACACAAAAAATTTTATAACAATCTCCGTTATGGACTTTTAAACCATCAAACCGATGTACCCCAAACCGGTTTTATTAGAAAGGCAATAATCTGAAGATCGTTTGATATTAATATAAAAGTGGGCGTTGCCCCGAAATATTGGATCAATCATCGTGAAATTCGGTATAGCTATATTTGACATCACTATGCGTGACTCAACAGAAAATAGGCGTTATCGGGAATGAGAGTATGACCCCGCCCACATACTTCCCTTACTGTAAATTAGATATATGTAGAACCGTTGCGCCAATTTTGGCGATATTGAATAGTAGGTGTCCTCGCTCCATTTCACTCCATTATTAAGAACGAAATGTATCGAGAAGCATTATCTTGAAATTTGGCACATACGCACTTAAGAGCAATATGAGCGATTTAGCGGAAATTGGGATAACAGTTATCAGTAGCCGAGGTGAGACACCCCCACGACGCCTATATTATTGAAAAAACAAGTGGAAGCATTGCAAGAATCGCCTTGAAATTTGACATGTACGCATTTCAGGTCATTACTGGATCGGTGAAAGAAATTATTCGTGGCGACTATACATATTTCTGGGTGTCGAGATTATTATAACTATAAGTACAAATCACATCGCATGTCTCTATTTCTCTAGAATGAAATGTGGGGGCATAAAAGTGCACCGGGTATCCATTAGTAAAAATTATAAAGCTTACATTTTAGCGTGATTGGTTACAAAATTCCGTCCTCAGGAGCGTCAAAACATGGACCACTTGCGGCGTCGGATTTCCTGAATTAAAGGCTCTTGCTTCGTGGTTGTCCATAGGTTTTAATGGGAGATTTTGTTAGGCCAAAATACAAATATGATTTTCCTCAAGCAGCGGTTTATGAAAGCTTGTTGTGCTTGTAGCTATTTCCTCGATGCGTTCCATGTTTCGCAACCGCATAGAGCAACTGACTTGCTGCTCGCATTAAATATTCTCATTTTTATGTCCCTCGAGATGTGTGTCGATCTTCAAACCTTTTCAAGTGAACCAAAAGCTGCACGACCTTTGTTTATTCGAGACCGTATATCTTCAGCTGAACCACCTGTAGTTGTTATGATATTGCCGAGATAGCAGAATGATGTAAATTATATAAGTTTAAATTTTAGCATGATCCGTTAAAAATTCGTCCCCTAGAGCGTCAAGAAGTCTAACCGGAAGGAACCTTTATATGGGGTTAAACAAATGTACAAAGTCATAATATCCTGTACCGTAGCGTGTTGTCGGGCATAACAACCACCCGAATTGACTTTTTGATGCCATAGAAACCCAAAGTTTCAAAAATCATCAAACTGACGTCTCTCCTGAAAAACTACCCTTTTGCACTTAGCATAGGTTAGAATGGAGCTATCGATAAGTAACTCCAATAAGTATATCCTCCCTGTTCCAATATTTTCTATAAATTCCAATTTTCGTTATTATACTTTGGAATGCTATCTATCCATGTCGTAGGGAAGGTAAGATTCGACCTGGCCAAACTAAACGCCCAGTTTTTTTTTTGCTTTTTTTAATAAAACAATTTTACATACAGATAAACATACACAATTTCTAAATTTTACATAAATTTTTTTCGAAATTTCTCAATGAAAGCAAATTTGTATAATTATTCAATTAGCTATTTTGTAATAAATTATTAAAACCACAAAAAATGATATACGACCATCCCACAGAAATATGTTAATATCATCAAATGTGGCTGCCAACATTGTAGAGATTTCATTGAGATAAGGAACGTTGCGCATGCGTGTTAACCACACACACACACAATAGTCATGTGAAATTAATAATAATGAATGATTAATTAATGTGAAGCTGCTGTGAATACATAAATTAAACGAATATATTGGTTGTGAGGAATTTCTTATAAGTAATCATAAAGAAATTCTTGATCGACTGATAAAACAAAATTAAAATATTTTATTGACTAACCCCCAATTTCACAACCTTCGGTTATAGCTAACTCACAGTTAAAAAATAAAAACTTCATACAATTTGACTGCTATAACTGTAGGTTAGCTCTAACTGTAGGATAACCGGAGATTGTAAAATTGGCCATTAAAAGTAAACATTTTACAAATGGATGACAACTTTGCCTTAGGAATATGTGGTCTCTGACAAGTTTTCTTTAGAAGATGGTGATCTCTGATAAAGTTTCCTTTAGAATAAGTGGTCTCTAACAACTTTTCCTTAAAAGATGGTGGTCCCTGAAAAATTTCCCATAGCAAAAGTCAGTCTATGACAACTTTTTCTTATAGACTCTTATAAATTCACCTTTGAAAAAATAGGTATCTGACAACTTTTCCGTAGGAAAAGCTATTCTCTGGAAATATTTCTTTAGAAATTGGTGGTCTCGAAAAATTTTCTATAGGAAAATGTGGTCTCTGACAAATTTTTCTTAGGAAAAGGCGGAAAGGGTTGTCTCTGACAACTTTTCCTTTGGAAAAGGTGTTCTCTGAAAACTTTTCCTTCGGCAAAGGTGGTCGCTGACAACTTTTCCCTAGGAAAAGTTGATCTCTGATTACTTTTCCTTAGTAAATGGTGGTCTCTGACAACTTTTCCTTAGGAAAAGGTGGTCTCTGACAAATTTGCCTTAGGAAAAGGTGGTCTCTGACAACGTTCCTTAGGAAAAGATTGTCTCCGAATGTACAACTTTTCCTTAGAAAAAGGTGCTCTCTGACAACTTTTCCTTAGGAAAAGGTAGTCTCTGATAAAAGGTAGTCTCTGACAACTTTTCCTTAGGAAAAGGTTGTCTTTGTCAACTTTTCCTTAGAAAAAGGTGGTCTCTGACAAATTTTCCTTAGAAAAAGGTGGTCTCTGACAACTTTTCCTTAGGAATAGGTGGTCTCTGACAACTTCTCCGAAGGAAACGTGGTCTCCGAGAGAACACCTTAGGAAATGGTGTTCTCTGACAACTCTGGCCATTTGGTTATCTACTCCTTAGTAAAGGAGGATTTGGGTTATCTAGTCCTTAGTTGATGGCCAGTTGGGTTATCTACATCATAGCTGACGATATCTTGGGTTATCTACTAAGGAGTAGATAACCCAAGCAGTTGGGACCAATTTTCTATGTTAAACGATTAAATAGTACATATTTAATTTGTTTATTTAATTTGACACCGTTGGACTATTATTTGTGGGGTGCCCTCAAAGATAAGTGTTACGCCGACAAGCCAGAGACAATTGACGCTTTAAAGGACAATATTCGTGAAGCCATTTGTGAAATACAGCTGCACACAATCGATAATGTGCTTAAAAATTGGACCGATCGTGTAGGCTACTGCATGACCAACCGAGGCAGCCATTTGAATGAAATTATTTTCCATTATTAACCTGAAGGATTGTACTTTCAAATAAAAAAAGAAATTTGAGAAAATATTCAGTAGTTTTTTTTATAGTATTTTCAAAAAAATTTTATTTGGCGGACCCTGTATATGGCATGTTGAGTTATGTACACCTATGTTATGTAGGCGACCAGTTAGGTTACCTACTCCTTAGCAGACGACCAGTTAGGTTATCTACTCCTTAGCAGACGACTAGTTGGGTTATCTTCTATCAGTTAGGTTATCTACGCCGTAGCTGAGGATAGCTTGGGTTATCTCTTCTTAGTAGATACGCAGTTGGGACTAGTTTTCAAAGTTAAACGATTAAATAGTAAATATTTAATTGGTTTCACAGAAGAGAATCAGTTCGGTGATATACTCCTTAGTAGATGACTAGTTGGTTAATCTACTACTTAGTAAAATGCTAGTTGATTTATCTACTGCTTAGTAGGCGACCAGTTTGGTTATCTACTCCTTAGCAGACGACCAGTTGGGTTATCTACTACTTAGCAGACGACCTGTTGGGTTATCTAATCCTTAGTAAAGGACGATGTGGGTTATCTAGTCCATAGCTGATAATACCTTGGGTTATCTACTCCTTAGTAGATATGCAGTTGGGACCAGTTTTCTAAGTTTAATGATTAAATAGTAAACATTTTATTGGTTTCACAGTAGAGAATCAGTTCGGTTATATACTCCTTAGTAGATGACTAGTTGGGTTCTTTAGTACTTAGTAAAATGCCAGTTGATGTATCTACAGTTTAGTAGGTGCCCATTTGGGTTATCTACTCCTTAGCAGAGGACCAGTTGGGTTATATATTCCTTAGCTGAGGACCAGTTGGTTTATCTATTCCTTAGTAGAGGAGGATTTGGGTTATCTAGTCCTTAGTTGATGGCCAGTTGGGTTATCTACATCATAGCTGACGATAGCTTGGGTTATCTACTCCTTAGTAGATATGCAGTTGGGACCAGTTTTCTATGTTAAACGATTAAATAGTACATATTTAATTGGTTTCACAGGTGACAAACGCTGTCTGACATTGAAGAGTCACGTAATGTAGGTATTCTTTAGATCAGTGCCTGAATATTTATCAAGTTAGCAAATCACCACTTCCAATACCTGCCAAGACTTGTTAAAATTACCGGTTGTTTTCACATAAAATATAAAAAGGAGCATAATAATTAGAGAACAAACAAAGAGTGATAGAAAGAAATATATGGGGTATAGATAAGGATAGGTCAGTTCTTTTCAGAACAATTTTGACCTTTATGTGGTATTTTAAGTTGTCTATTAAAGGTACTCGTACATTTGACAAATCTGCAGGTCAGTATAGGACTTGTTCTCTAAGGTGGAGTCTGATTTCTCATATTCCCAGACAGTTAGGTTTGGGTTAAAATGACAGCTGGAGTCACCAGCTTACATAGACCAATTGAGGTCCCAAGTTCTACCACGGGCGAAGTTGTCCTCCCCAAAGTTATCAATAATACTACTATCGGTACCGGACAGATCTGTCACACTTTCTAGAAAAGGAAGACGTAGTTTAATCAGGTGTTCAATTCTCTACACTTCTTCCTTATCTCTACGGATTCTGCAGAAGTTAGTGGACTACATTCCATACCTCCTGGCGTGCTCTCCGATACCGACTTTATTTCCCGTTAGAACCTCTCTATTGCGAGGAGATATTTTCACCATCTCATGTTGTATCGTGGCCAGATTGGTCTAGCTGCCCCTGCAGTAGTCAATATCTGTTCATCTCTCACAGCACAACCTGATTGCCTCATTCCTAAGACAAAGCTAGCTTGTCAGACTGTTAAACAGTAAGTACTCCGCTGATTCAGATCTTCCTTCTACGAGACCGCTCCTAGAGTAGTCTGTGTTTGTCACTCGTACCATGTACGAGTCTTGAATGTTTTAGTCTGGTTCATGCTTGTTGATAGGTAGTCTGTGTCTTTATCTACCAATCTCAAGATGGAGCTATGTACGTGTGTATTTTTTTAACAAGGCATACTTGTATTTCCTTAGGCTTAGAGCAGCTTTAACAGCGTATTTCGTATGTATATGTTATGCATCTAAGGGTTGGAAGATGAGCATCGCTTAATTGCATTGGTTCCGTGGTAGCACTAGGGACCTCAGTTGGTCTATGTGAGCTGGTAACTCCGACTGCCACTCTAACCTAAACTTAGTCTTGACTGCCTGGGAAATTAATCTGCTTTAGAAGTTTTTTATCTCTTGATTTCTTTCGATAAATAATCCAGAAAGCCTGATGTGGGAACCTTGGATAGCACCGAACGTAGTCTAAAACTTATATTTTGCCTTCACAGAAGTTCATGTTTCGTTTCCGTCTCTCTTGAACGGGCATTACTAGATCGAATCTGCTAGTGACTCGGAGAAGATCTGCACACCTTAAGACATATTCTATCTTCAGTATTTTAAGGTGATACAAATATCTGCTTCAAAACAAACAGTACCACAGAATTATGGTGTATCGTATTGTTATTATTCTGCATATCTTTGGAATAAAAGCTTTGCACTGATAACAAATTTATTACCGCCTGATTGCATTATAGACCCTAAAAGTGTACCACAAAAGTCGATGTAGCGCTTAATTATACATATTTGTGATTAAAATTCTTTATTACCGCCTGCATTTTTTGAAGCACCTTCGGCTTTGTTAAAATTCCTTTGCTTTAATAAACATTCAAAACAAATAACGACAGTTAATAAATCTCAGAATCTGCTGCTTTTATGACAAATTTATGAATGAATAACAATAATTGTTCCCAGACGTTGCATCCAAACATTCGTTGGTGGTTTCCATTGACGGTGTGTGTTTCACGATGAATTAGCGGCTTTTTGTTGTTATTGTTATTGTTTTATGTAAATTTACATAACTTTTTGTTGGTTTATAAATTTATGACGATTGCATTGTTTGTGCATTGTTCGACTGTAAGCTCTTGACAACCTTAATAGATAATGACAAAAAAGATCATTTGTTTTGTCTCCGATGCCGACTTTATGAATTATATACCTAACTGAAAGTAAAAACGGTGTAATAATTGGCCTGGTTACAATTAATATAGCCTCATCAGTCATATTATCTGCAGTCGTTAAATAATTCACACCAAAGGGTAAACAGATAAGAACGATAGGATATGAAAATGCAATAAAACAATAACATAGAGAGATAACAAATTGATTTTGACTTCATTTGAAGCTTTATTTATGTGTGGAATTCACAGCATTATCATTAGCGTAGACTAATGACTTGACTTAGCTTCAGAAAAAAAATAATCGAGGGGTATCAAGTCACATTAGCCCTAAGATGACCCAGTCGCGAAATTTTTCCATCACAACTTCGAGTCTTGTGTCGCTTGTAAAGCATGTAACGCCATCTTGGTAGAACCACAGCTCAGATATATAGATGTTATCGAGCTCTGACCACAGCAGGTATAAGACATTTGAGCTAATCGCCGTCGAGTCGATATTTTTGTCTCTTTTTCGATAATGGCCACTACGGCGGCTATACTTTCTTCACTTGGCACAAATATCTGTCTGGTTGCTGCTTTGAGGTTTAAAAGAGTATAGTCACTTGCTCACTGAAGCAGAGTATAGTCACTTGCTCACTGTATAAAACATATTAACAAATCGTTTACTTATGACAAATGGCATCACGTGTCCTAAATTTATAGCTGTAAAATATACCGTTATACTAAATATCACAGTTATATAAACAGATGTATGCATTACATATACATTTAAACAAAAAATAACCACACAAAAGAGACCTTCTCCTCTAAATTTTTGTGAACGGCGCTTACGTCTTTTTGACGGTTAGAGCTCGATATGTATGAAAACAAGCTATAGGTGGAGCATAGGATCTTGCAGTTCGTATTGTACGCTGACTGTTTACATTACATTAGACGCTTGTAGTTTTTGAATAATGAATTCTTCATCTGAAGAAGAGTCCGAAATATATATGTATGCGCTCCGAGACCGGATGTTCTCACTTTCAACAAGCTCGAGAGCACCACCTAGCCAAACCTCACCAACTATCTTCAGAGCAGCTTTGTAGCATTCAATAGACTGGTTGTGTCCAAAAGACCGGAGCTCAGTGTGGTCTTGAAACCAAATTACACTATAACAAATCGAAGGTGGACACGGCAACTCCTAGAGTATACTTGTCCCTGGGAATATTACCTCACCAGTCTATCTTTCACAGCCTTATCTAAGAACATTGGCCCAGTATTTTCAGTGAATTCCTTGGCCTTATTAGAAATCTGCAGGTCATCCGGCAACTGCAGTCTTTTTTCAGCCCGCGAGGAAGTTCAGCGATGCTCGCACCCCTTTAAAAGATTCTCTCTAGCATTCCAAAAACTTGGATCGGCTCCGCCAAGTTTCCTCAAAATTTGGAGATATTTGCGCCGACCTTCTTCTTCCAATTGTCTTTCCAGACTGAATATAGCATGCAGATCATGTCTCTCGGAATAGGTACTTTCACATCTGAGCATTTTGGTTGGTCCATATCTCAATTCAGTACCATTGTTGATTTTGGAGCCGTGTCCAGCGTTAGCCGCCAAAGTCTGTATGTTACTTTCTTCTCAATGTATACAGTTTGTTTAATTATTTTAGGATTAATAGTGTGCGGGTAGGTAGCCTCACGTTATAACCCCCAAAACGTGGCTAAGGGTGATATTAACTGAGGCGTTAATATCATCCAGGAATCAGTTATTGCTGGCAAGTTAATATGCTATGTGCGAGACATTTTTTGACAGGAAATATCGCAAGCGTACGAGTATACCATACGAATACATAGATGCATGGAAAGGCCGCATTCCTGGTGCTATGAGCTGTGTTAACTTCTGTACTGATGGTTCCAAACATAATGATAGGATTGGCCCGAGGTCTATAGGAAAGCTTTACGGCTCGTAGGCTTCCTGATCACAGCAGTATATACATACTAGGTTGAATGTTGGCTGTTGTAGAGATAACAGACTATGATGATATATAGCGTTATAGGTTGGAATAAATATATTCTCTGGTAGACAGGCTGCAATTTAATCCCTAGGTATATTCTGTATTTCTTAATTCATGAACAGCCATCAACTACCGCAGATCTCTTAACAGTATGGCTGAGTAGTTCACTCTAGGAAACTGTAGTGCAGCAGGCTAAAAAGTTTGCAAGGGTAAAACCAGGGAGTTTAGAATGTGTAGTGCCACTACGACTACAAACGACAGACGGTAACTAGTCAGGAACTGTGTACATACCATCAAAACGCATAAGTACCCTGTTATGTGTCCTATCATGTCTGTCATGGCGGGTTACACATAGAGACTGAGCATCTTGAGCAACTACTTTAGCAGAAGCTATAATGACGAAGAGGAACAGGGATCGATAGAACAGTCCCCGCATATGAGTTAATGCTGTTAAAATCTCATTCAATATAAAGAAAAGTCACCATAGTTAATTCCTTGATTCAACTTCTGTCAATTTGGAGGTACAAGAGCTACGAACACGTGAGGATATCACTCTCCAGCGCTATGGTTATCTACCGAATTGACTATATACCAACGGTGTACATGGTGGCTGATATGTAATGCAACAAAGTAAAGCGCTATATTTTTTTAATTTTTTTTTAAATTTTATTGTTCAAAAGCAAAACATGTCGGAAATAACATAAAATTTTAGAAACAGTTTAGATTGCACGAATGTGGCTCTGCGGTATTTTGGCCCATTCCCGGCGAAGCGCCGTCTTGAGACGATCGATACTTTGGTATTTTTTAGTGCGAACCTTACTCTCTAAAATGCCCCAGGCGCAAAAGTCCAACGAATTGAGATCCGGAGATCTTGGTGGCCATTGTGCGGTAGAAATGAAGCGAGGAACCTCCTTTTTAAGCCATTCTTGGTTGACGCGTGCTGAGTGCGATGGTGCTGAGTCCATGGTCTGCGGCCGAAATGCTTGTCTGCCCAGGGCTTCAATACTGTCTTTAGGACATTTTCCCGATAATATTCGGCATTTATTTTGACCCCATGGTCGATGAATACGAGCGGGGAGCGACCATCGGCCGTTATGGCGGCCCACACCATTACCATCGGCGGCGCTTGAGTTCTGGTGGCCAATCGAAGGTGTAAATTTTCAGCTGACCTCTTTGGCAAGTAAACCCGATCGTTTGTTTATTCACAAACTGCTCAATTTGGAATGGCTTCTCATCGGAGAAAACCAAATTCGGTAACTGGCCACTTTCGTGCAAGCGAAGCAACTCCTTGGCTCTTTCCAGTCTAACTTTTTTTGTGTATCGGTGAGCTCTTGCACTTTTTGGAACTTCAATGGCTTTAGTTCAAGCTAATTTTTTAATATGTGTTGTATCCATTCTCGCGATATGTTCAGCTCACGAGCAATTTTTCTACCACTGCGGCGTGGATTTCGATCAAATCTGGCCTTCACTTTTCGCATCATTTCTGGTGTTGTTACCGTTTTTTTCGTCCACTTTTTGGACGCGATGCAACACTGCCAGTATCACGGTAACGAGCAATGGTACGAGAAACAAAAGATTTATTCACATTTAAATGCTGGAGGGCTCTAACCACAGCCACTTGTGTTTTTCCACCCAAATATAAAGCAATCACACTATCACGCTTGAATTCCATCACGAATAACTTTTTTCTGAATGCAATAGATCAAAATGCTTTTGTAAGCTTGTAAACAATAAAATGAACTGTCACTGAAATAAATCTGTCAGCTATCAGACTAGCGGTTTAGAAATGATAGCAACCTGAAGTTGGTTGCAATACATATCAGCCACCCTGTACACCTTCGGAAGGAACATTGTCACTAAGATACCTGTCAGAGGAGACTGGGTAAGGGGAATACCAAAAAATATAAACTATCTCCACTTCTATACAGATGGATTGAAGCTTGTTGAACAGAAAGTCGCCAAGTGACTTAGTCACAACATAGTGACCATCACTGGTATCGTCACTTACTCCGACAGCCAGGCTGTCATATAATCTCTGGAGGTTACATCCCTAAATTCACACAGCCCTCGACCTAGAAGATCTCTCAACGAGATGGTCGTTTAATATGTATATACCTCATATGGGCACCTGGGCATAGGGATATCCCCGGTAACTGCAAAGCCGATGAACTTTCTAGGAAACGGATGAAATTACAAATTCTCGAAGAACTTGCATATATTTGTGCGCCTCTGTCCACATACAGGGTTTTCCAATAAGAGTGATATGATTTCTTTGAAAAAATAAACATACTAATTGTTAAGGAAATTCAAAAGTTTTTTATTTAATGTGAAGTACAATCGATACAATTAAGTTCTAAATGAAACGTCATTCAAATGGCCTCCACGACTTCTTCTGCAGGAACGAATTCGATGAAGCCAATTTTCGAGCACTTTTTCCACTAAATCAAGTCGTATGTCATGAAAGGCACGTTTAATATTGTCTTGTAAAGCTTGAAGAGAGTCTGGTTTATTTCGAAAGACCAATGACTTCAAAAAACCCCACAAGAAGTAGTCTAATGGTGTTAAATCACAACTTCTTGGAGGCCATTAAATATCACAATTTCTTGAAATAATCGAATCTCCAAACTTTTCTCGCAACAATTCAATTGTTTCATTTGCTGTGTGACACGTGGCCACAATCGGTCAATGACAAAAAGATAGCGCTTAACGAGAGCTAAAATATTGCTCATAGGTGTCAAGGTCGTAGGTCGACTGGAAAGTGTTTTTTTTTTATTTTAAAAAAATTGACTTAGCATCATTTTTAAATGTGAAGGGAAAGTTTATTTTTGCTCTAGCTCCTTAACGGTACGTCTGATCGGGAATCGGTCAATGTCAAAAAGATAGCCCTTAGGTTAGGTTAGGTTAGGGTGGCAGCCGTATTTTTTTACAAGCTCACATAGACCAGTTTAGGTCCCTAGTGTTACCACGGGCTGAAATGCCCCTCATCGAAACCAACCTGTTTGATATATAAATTTATCGATAGTACGAATATCAGTACTGGAAAGATCTGTTAGGCTGCCTAAAAAGGCCGACCCCAGTATGTCCAGTCGTCGTTTACTCAAAGCGGGACAGTCGCAAAGCAAGTGCTCAATGCTCTCCACTTCTTCCTCATCTCCACAGCTTCGGCAGAAGTCATAGGAGTCAATACCCAATCTTTTGGCGTGTTCGCCGATCAAGCAGTGTCCCGTCACAACCTGTACTAACGTAGACAATCGTTTCCTCTGTAGTGCGAGGAGATATTTTGACCTTCTCAGGTCATACCTTGGCCAGATTTGTCTAGCTACCCTGCAGGTGCCGATTTCTGTCCATCTTTCGTTGGACTGCCTGATTGCCTCTTGCCTAAGCCAAAGCTTGCACGTGGATAGTGGCGCACCAATATATGCAAATTCTTCGAGAATTTGTAATGTCGTCCCTTTCCTAGCAAGTTCATCGGCTTTGCAGTTCCCCGGGATATCCCTATGCCCAGGCACCCATATGAGGTGTATATTAAACTGCTCAGCCATCTCATTAAGAGATCTGCGGCAGTCGAGGGCTGTTTGTGAATTTAGGGATGTTGCCTCCAGAGAATTGATGGCAGCCTGGCTGTCCGAGTAAATGACAACGCCAGTGTTGGTTACTATGTTGCGACTCAGCCACTTGGCGACTTCCCATATTGCCATTATTTCGGCTTGATAGACACTGCAGGTATCTGGTAGTCTGTGAGCTATATCCAGACTAAGTTCTTCACAGTGTACTCCGAAACCAACCTTTTCATCAAGCTTCGAACCATCCGTGTAAAAGTGGAGATGGTCTCTATTACCTGGTATTCTGCCGACCCATTCATCTCTGGCGGGAATCATAGTGATGTAATTTCTCTCGAAGGTGTACACAGTTGGTATATAGTCCACTCGGTCGGTTACCATAGCACTACACTTTGATATCCTCATGTGACCATAGTTCTTGTACCTCCACATTGATAGGCAGTTTAATCTTATTGCCGCTTTGGTTGCAACTTCTCTCGCCACAATATTAATCGGCAGTATATGGAGTAGGGCTTGTAGAGACTCGGTCGCTGTAGTCCTTAAGGCTCCGCTTATGCTCAGGCAGGAAGTTCTCTGAACCTTTGTTAGTAAGTTGGTAATGGTTAGTTTGTCAGTTGCCGTCCACCATACCACAATACCGTATAACAGTATTGGACGAACTACTGCTATATATATCCAGTGGACGATTTTAGGAGAGAGTCCCCACCGCGACCCTACAGCCTTTTTGCAGGAATATAAGGCGACGTTGGCCTTCCTTACACGTTCCAATACGTTAAGTCTAAATAACATTTTCCTATCTAGAATTATTCCTAAAAATTTTGCACTTTCAGAAAAGACTAGATCTGTTCCATTTATCCGAGGTGGAGGGTCCACATGTGGGACATTATTCATCCTAGTAAAGAGAACCAATTCTGTCTTGTTGGGGTTAACGCCCAAACCGCTGCTTCTGGCCCATCTAGCCAACTTGTTCAGAGCCACCTGTAGGATGTCTCTGAGGACGTTTACGAATTTGCCACTCACTGCGATTGCCACGTCGTCCGCATATGCCACGACCTTGCAGCCACAACGTTCTAGATCTAGCAGGATTTCATTCACAGCTAGGTTCCAAATTAGTGGAGACAGTACTCCTCCTTGCGGGGTCCCTCTGTTTACATACCTTGTTAGAGTTGTGGACCCTAGACATGCTGTTATGCGTCTTCTGGTGAGCAGACTTTGAATTAGTCTAATTAAACTAGTGTTAACTTTTAGATGTGAGAGTGCCGCAACTACCGCATCTGAGTGAATGTTGTTAAAAGCCCCTTCTATGTCAAGAAATGCCACCATGGTGAATTCCTTGAAATGCAGGGACGATTCGATAGTGCTCACAAGTTCGTGCAGGGCTGATTCTGTAGACTTGCCCTTATTGTAAGCATGTTGGTTCCCGGACAGGAGTTTTGTATCCAGATTTTCCCTAATGAAATGATCTAAAAGTCTTTCCAGACCTTTCAATAGGAAGGAGGATAGGCTAATTGGTCTGAAGTCTTTTGGCCTAGTGTGTGAAATCTTTCCTGCTTTAGGTATGAATACCACTTTGGTATCCCTCCATCGATTCGGGACGTATGAAAGCCTGATACAGCTTACATAAATTTTCTCCAGCCAGGGGATAATGTACTTTAACATTTTCTGCATTTCTGCTGGAGTGATGCCATCTGGTCCAGGTGACTTGAAGGGCTCAAAGCTGTTAATAGCCCAGCTTATTCTGGATCTCTCAGTCAAGAAGCTAGCGACGCTCGCAGTCCACTCGCACTCTTGTTGGTCCTGCTGATCCTCGGGTTCTGTTACAGAGTTCCCCGGGAAATGTGTGTCGAGCAGTACATTGAGCGACTGCTCGCTGTTTTTGGTCCAGTTATTTGCCTCATCCTGTAAATATCCCACTGTACAGGGTGAAGCAGATAATATCTTCCTCAGCCTAGCGGCGTCGGAGACCTTTTCCACTTCACCACAGAAGGTATACCAAGAGCGCCTTTGCGCCTTTCTAAGCTCCTTCTTATAGATCTTGAGTTGCTCTTTATAAGCATCCCAATCATTAGCGATCCCTGTAGATTTAGCCTTATTGAATAGCTTGTTGCAGGTCTTTTTCATAGCCGTTAGCTCAGAAGTCCACCATTGGGGTTTAGTTTTACCCTTGTACCTTGTTTTTGGACAGGCTTCTTCAAGGGATCTATTGAATGATATGGTGATATGATCGACCAGATTATCCAGACCGGCTTTGTCATTCGGTTCGTACAGAAGTTTAGAGTTGAGGACTTTCTTAAAATTCTTCTCATACAGATGCCACTTTGTCTTCCTTACATTTCTGTGGACGGCGGGTTTAGGCGCTTTTTCCGCGAGTTTGAACTCAATATAATGGTGATCAGAGAATGAGTGGTCGTCCAGTACATTCCACCCAATAATTTTGTCTGACAGCCGGTCAGTAGCAAACGTTACGTCGAGTACTTCTTGTCTGTCTTTAATTGTGAAGGTCGGTTTATTACCTATGTTACAAATACTAAGGTTGGTAGTTAGAATAAAGTCAAGAAGCGAATCACCCCTATTGTTTATATCCGTACTACCCCAGATAGTATGATGAGCGTTCGTGTCTGCGCCAATAATCAGCTCGAGCTCGTCAGACGTTGCTTCTTCTACTACTTCCCTGAATAGAGCAGTCGGTACTACAGATTCATAAGGCAAGTAGCTGGAGACCACCCAATATATGCGATTACCGATCTCCAGGCTAGCAGCTGTTTGGTCTTTACCACTTAAATTAGTCAGGAGAAAGATACTTAGATCTTTCCTGGCCAAAATGCAGGTTCTTGGAGTGCCTTCACAGTTGGCCACAAGCAGTTTAAAGTTGGGTGTCCTAATACCACACACCCTTCCTCCCACTACGTAGGGCTCCTGTATCAGGACGATGTCTACTGCGCCTGTGGACAGGCGCAGCAATAGAGCCGCTGAGGCTGCTTTAGCGTGATGGAGGTTAATCTGTAGAATTCTTACCATCATTGGTAATTGACAGATTAACATCCACCCCGACAAGGGTGTTATCGAACTCTTCGTCCGTATCGTCGAGAAGCATGTCCCCGCCAGATGCGTCAAAGAGTCCGGAGACTCCCCTCAGCCTCTCTGTGTCCGAAGTAGAGCTTTTGTCGTCAGAGAAGGACGTTACAGATCTTCTGTTAGAGTTGGAGTCACCAGAAATAATAGGCGTGGGTACCTCCGCACTTTCAGAAAGTGCCACGGTGGACGACTCACCTTCTGCAGTGGGAGCTATATCCTGCTTGTATATCTTCAAGACTATAGTCTCGAAGCCATATTGTAGGGTTGCACTCGCACTTTGTATATGGGAGGTGGATTCTGCGTTTAGGATAAGATTGACCTGCCGCTTTTTACCATCCGCCTCACCCACCTTGCTGATTCTCCAATTATGGGCCGGCAGACCAGGATTGGAATCTTTTATTATTTCTAAGATGTCAGCCGGGTTGGAGGGCTCTTCTGTAACCCAGGTGATGGCTCTAGGGTGACTAGGGATGTTGTTTTTTTCGACAACATCCAACTGGGCACCCGGCCACACCTCACCCGCTCGACTCAGAGCAGCCTTATACAGGTCTACTGATCTGGCATCACCGAAATATAAGAGCTTTACTCTCCCCTGATGCCATCCTGCATCGTTGCAGATTGGTGGTTTGCCCGGCATTTCTCTACGGACATCGAGGTAATGTGCCATAATAGCTGATTGTACATGACTCCATTTGTCCTTGAGGATGGATCCATCCTCACTACTTCTGTCTATAACAGCCATCACTAGACTCTCCTTCGCCACTTGATTGAAGGGCTTGGTGAGTGTCCTGTTGATGGTGACAGTAGGGCCTCTTGCCTTTTTCGAAGGCAGGGGTTCATCAGGTGATCTGATTCGTTTTACTTTATTAGCCGTTAACACAGCTGAATTTGTGGCTCTTTCAGCCGACTCATTGGCCTTAGAAGCATCTATGACGCCTTTAGCCCAGGTAAGTGACTCTTTTTGTTTTTCGGTAAGAGCCGAAACCTCAACAGCCTCCAACTTCGTCAAAACTCTGAGCGCTACACGATGCTCATTGTGCTTCCGTTTTGACGGTCGGACATGACGTTTTCCCCTCACCGCATCACCTGTTGTGAGTACTTGGGGGAGATTTTCACCATTTTTGGTGTGGTCGGCTTTGGCCAAGACCAACGGACGGACAGTCGGACGATTGGGGAACCGCGCTCCATCGGAACACGAAGGCATCCCCGTCAAGAGAATTTATTTTTTATTTTGTCTGTATTAGACCGTAATAGGTACTACGATTTAGGCCTTACAGACTTTGTACAGATTTTTGGTATTGCGTAATAGGTACTGGTAACTATCCGCTATGTGATAAACACGTCCGTTCACTGCGAATGATCAGCAACGATAGCCCTTAACGAGAGCTAAAATCATGCTCATGGGTGTCAAGGTCGTAGGTCGACTGAAAAGTGTTTTTTTTTGATAAAAAATTGACCTAGCGCACGGAAAGTTACAATTGGAGAACGATTATTTTGATAACGAAACTGAATGATTTGTAAACGTTGTTCTTGCGTATATCTCTCCATGATGACATTGTAAACACTACTGAATACAATGAAAAACAAATGACAGATCATGACATATTACAAATGGCCGAAACATCACAAATCATATCATCCCTATTGGAAAACCCGTCACAAGCTTTGGCTTAGGTAAGAGGAAATCAGGCAGTCTAACGAAAGATGGACAGACATCGACACCTGTAGAGTAGCTAGACAAATCTGGCCAAGATATGAATGACCTGAGAAGGTCAAAATATCTCCTCGCACTAGAGAGGAAAATATTGTCTACGTTAGTATCAGTTCTGACGGGACACTGCCTGATCGGCGAACACGTCAGATGATTGGGTATTGACTCCAATGGCTTCTCCAGATGCTGTAGAGCTGAGGAAGAAGTAGAGAACATTGAGCATATGTTTTGTTTCTATCATGCATTGAGTAAACGATGTCTGGATGTACTAGGTTCGGCCTTTCTAGGAAGTCTGACAGATATTGCCGACAAGGAAGTTCGTATAATTGATAAATTGTATGTATCAAACTAGTTGGTTCTGATGAGGGGCAACTGAGCCCATGGTATCACTATGGAGCTCCGGCACGGCTTTAAATTTACATTATATTATTTATTTGTATAAGTTGGCATGTAATTTTGCTACTTAAGCGTAAAGAGCTATATTTACAACTATGGTGTCTCTTGAATTTTGGTAGAATATTTTAATCCTTAAATGTTCTTTTTGAAAGGATTTTTTTATTTTTTTTTTTTGAAAAAAGGGCCGAAATGACCCATTAAGAGTGGAGCTAGAGGGATAAGATCTTTCAAAGACACCAAATTTTCTTGCAAGTATTTTGGTAGAATCTTTTAATCCTTAAATGTTCTTTTTGCAAGGATTTTTTTTTATTTTTTTTTTCAAAAAAGGGCCAACATGACCCATTAAGAGTGGATCTAGAGGGTTAAGATCTTCCAAACACACCAAATTTTCCTGCAAAAATTTTGGTAGAATATTTTAATCCTTAAATGTTTTTTTGAGTGGATTTTTTTGATTTTTTTCGAAAAAAGGGTCAAAATGACCCATTAAGAGTGGAGCTAGAGGGTTAAGATCTTCCACAAAATGATCCTCATAAAATTCCATTATTTAACTTTGACAATAAGAAATCTCTCAGATATTAACTTACAGAATTTTTTTCATTTAGTATAATGCTCCCTTTGTAGTTATACCCTCACTTTAGTGTGACGAGGGTATATATCATTTGCTACGGAAAAAAGTGTAACACATCGAAGGAGTGATCTGAGACCCTAAGTATGTTCGGAGGAAATCCGTTTTGGGTCATTTTAAGTCGAATGAGCAATGTCCGTCCGTCTGTCTGTCTGTCTGTCTGCTGGCTGGTGCGCACGATAACTCTCGAAAGGAGTAACCGATTGACTTCAAATTTGGTATGTGGTAATATTTTGATCTATCTCCGGATGAGTTCGAAGATGGGCCATATTGGTCTACTCCTTCTGGTACCTCCCACACAAAGGGTTAAAATTTAGTGAAATATTGATTCTTTAATAACTTCTGTACTACTTATTCGAATCTTTTGAAATTCTGCACATAATATTAGTATATTATTCGCTATTAACTCGAGAATAATGGGTGAAGTTGGCATGCCCCTTTTGGTACCTCCCACACAAATGGACCATTTTGCATCAAAATTTAACTGCTTATAACTTTAATACAAGTGCATAAAAATGCTTGAAATTTTCTACAGTATAATGTTTTTGTAGCGCCTATAGTCCGGTAAAAAATGGGCATCATTGTACAGCCCCTTTTGGTACCGCCCACACAAATGGCCCGTTTCGTACCAAAGTAAACGGCTTGTAACTTTAATACCAGTGCATACAAATACTTGAAATTTTGCACAGTGTAATGCTGTTGTAGTGCCTATAGTCCTGTAAAAAGTGGGCGTTATCACCCCGAACCTTTTTGTACCTCCCACACAAAATGACCAAATCATACCAAAATTACATAGCTCGTAACTTTAATATACCAGTGCACACAAACGCTTATAGTTCAGCACAATGCAATGTATTTAAGAATGTACTGTTTACCGACAAATATGTGTATTTGGAAAACCCCTTCTGGTACCTCCCACACAAATTGACAGATTTATTGGTGTAATGTTATATATTACATTACTCACAAAGTGAGGGTATACCTTAGTCGGTTTACCCGACTAAAACTTTCTTACTTGTTTTTTTGTATAAGTTGCTAATTAAACGTAAAGACTCAGATTAACAAGTTTGGTTTCTTTAGCGACCCCCACTGAAATTGCCGCCAAAAATTTTTGTAGAATATTTTATTCCTTAAATGTCTTATTTGAATGGACTTTTTTGTTTTTTTTTCGAAAAAAGGGCCAAATTGACACATTAAATAGGGAGGATCTTCCACAAAATTAAGAGGGAAGATCTTCCACTTAAATGATAATCATAAAATGATCATTTCACTTTGACAATGGGATAAATCTCTGACATTTTTTTCATTTAGTATAGTAACTTTGACCCACTGTAAGAAAAACTGAGACCGGCTGGACCATAAGTTTATTCTACAAAAATTATCTACTCAATATGCCCTTTCTTACAGGGTCGCTATTCTGTTCCAATCAAAAAAGTCTTTATTTGTTGGACAGTGTTATGGGTCGACAGGCCAGGATGAGGGCTCTGTGATGTCGTTTTTTTTTGACAGCATACAACTGGGCGCACGCCAGGACCTAGCCCACGCTACTTAGAGCTGTCTTATACAAGTCTCTTGACATGGCATCATCGACATTTATGAGCTTTAATCCCCCGAATTCCATCCTGCATCGCTGCCGATTGGTGATGTGGCCGGCATCTCTCCAAGGACAGCGAGGCATTGAGCCATAGAGGCCGATTACATAGCCTCTTACCTATTTCGAGATTATACTCAATATAATGGTGATCTGATAACGAGCAGTCGTCCAGTACATTCCACCAAATAATTTTGTCTGGCAGAGAGTCATTGGCGAACGTGGCACACATGGAGGGTATAAAAAACGCAAATTATTATTTATAACAATCGATGTAATTGATCAATATGTCAACAACAAGTTTCCTCTCTTGCAAATATTATTGTTTATTAATATAATACAGACTGTAAATATATATTATACAATTCATAAAAATAGTTTGGTTACCTCTTTACGTTTATTGTGGACTACTCGAACTATATCGAAAACAAAAGTAATAGATAATAGTAATATAGTAAAAGGTTTGAGGTCGAATAAATTCAATGTATTGATTTAATTAAAGAAAATCGTTTTCTCTAGAGAAAAGAGTGCGATATTTGTTGCAAAACGACTATTTAAATGTGGCGCATTTTGTTAAAAATTAAAACAAACAAATTGGGAATCTAAGAAAATAGTTGCCTAGACTAAATAGTTGTTTATAAACTGAATTACTTTAGTGACTATAAAGTCACCATCTGGCACAAAAATACCCATTTAATCTAACGAATTGGATGTTATAGTATCAAATCTTGGGATTTAAACCCTAATTTATAATCCTATTAATTAATACAAATGTTTTTTTTCTTACAGATTTGTGTTTTAAATTCGTGTAAGTAATGATTTCAACATTTAAGGAAATTTCTATAATATTTTGCTTTCACTCTAAAGATTTCTCTTCTATAAATGTTGAGACTTTTGTTACATACACTTTAACCAATCAGTTGTCTCCTGTCGTAGGGTATTACAATTATGAATTGTAAGTAGAAGATCGTTTTTTAAAGTTTACGTGTTGTTGCCCTCAGTAGAATGCATAAGACTATTGCAGAATACATATTTATCTTATTACAAAATCACTAGCGAAAAGTGTTGTGAATTATAAAATTATTTTAAGCAAAAAATCTTTATTACTTCATTGATGAAGACATATGAAGTCGAAGGAATATAGCAAAAAATACCATTTCATTTTAATGCTTCTAAAGTTTTCGAAACTTTACTCTTGCGTGATAGTATTTGAAATGTTTTAACAATTTTATTTTGCCCACCAGACTAAGCACAGTGGTTCGTTAATTATTTCATGTACAAATTTTGAGTATCGATAATTCTAATGTGCTATATTTTGCAAGTAAATTCGTTTGAAAGGCCTACCTACCAATGCCATTTTGTATGGAAAATGATATCGTGCAAATGGCCGCAGCGGCTTTCCTGTCAATGTCAGCTGAATTTGACCGATGACATGGGTTATGTTGGCTTAAGGCTTATTCGCTTAGACCTGCGACTTAAGAAAAACCCACAAAAAAAGTCTAAGGGGTCAAATCACACCACCTCCACGAAAGTTGTCCATGCCCTCAAATCGCTCGTACAGAATGGCCAATATGGCAGTTAGCGTCGTCCTGTTGAAACCACATGTCGTTGGTGTAAATATCATCTAATTCATACCAAAAGAAGTTGGTATTTATGGACATATAGCGCCCGTCGTTGAAGATGATGATGAGGCCAATATCTTATACCATCACTCGTTTGCTTTTGTACCGGTAAAATTTCCCGTAGGGACAATTTTATCATGGATCTCATGTGGATTGATATCCTTCCAAATTCTACCTAGTCGTTGAAGATGATTTTCGCACTGAACGTTTCCCGAGCAGAACAACCAATTTGGATAAAACCCCTGTGGGAATTGAAGTTCCAAATTACCTGAGTCTTCCAATCTCAGTACATGTTCAATTGGGACCACTCAATGAACTGATCACGTAGGGATTGATTGATATTAATTAATAAGAAGTAAATTCTGGATGTGGTATTTCATAACATGACTGCATCGGAGTAGCCTACTACGTAGTACACGACCAGTTAGGTTATCTACTCCTTAATATACGGCATGTAGGGGTTACGAGTATCTACTCCAGTTGGGTTATCAACTTCTTAGTTGAGGTCCATTTGGGCTATCTACTCTTTAATGCAACAAAAAATAATTTTATGATAATTTCTACTCCTAGACCTAAAAATAATTTTTTTGTATAGATTGTGGCATACTGTTATATAAAATCTAAACCAAAAGTTTTTTTATGGCAAAATTTGTTTTTAAAAAATTTTTTAATAAAAATACCAATATTGTCGAAGGTACCCTTAGTATTTGCACTATAATTTTTGTAGTATATGCCCGATCAGGTCGATTGATAATGTTAAATTTTAAGCTATTAATGTGGGCTACCAATGTTGGAAATATCTCTTTCACTTAGAAACAGTGGTTTAGTAACAGTCATTAACCAAATTGGAAAAAGTCGACTTACTTAAAAAAAAAAAATTCTGGGACGAAAAAAAACCTAAAAATAGAAAAGAATATTTTATTACGAGTATATTATTTTTTAATGTTTGCATCCTAGCGAAGAAAATAATGCCTTATTGAAAAAAATCTATGGATAAATGTAGAAATTATAGCCCTTTGGGAGAGGTAAGAGAACTTCAAAAAATCTTTTTTTTTTAATATCTGTTTAAATAGCGATTTTATATGTTACTTTTATTTATATTATGTACATTTGAGTTTACTTACATGTACATACAAGTTTCATCAGAAGTAATTGTGAGTTCTTTGTTGACGTTTGTAGATTTCGGATTCGGTTTCTCTAATGAGGAACCAAATAAAATCTCCCATCATTCTTTCATCCCAGTGCCCTTGGTAACGCCGCTCGATGGACTTCAATTCTTGTGAAACCTTTCGCCATGTTCGTCACTTACGACGACAAGATTCTCGGGGAAAAAGTTTAAATGATAATGCAAGACATGAAATTTGAGGGACATATTTACACCTGTTGGAATACATAAAGCGAAAAATAAGTTGGAAGAATACATACATATGTGTTATATACATGAATATAAAAAAATATATTTCTAACCAATTTTTTTCATAATTTTTTAACAAATCAATAATCACTGTTTTATATAGCGGGCTTTTATTGAATCCAAGGAAATTTGAAACTACAAGCTTAAATGACCTCCATGCTGCAATTACATCCGATTATGATTCGAAATTCACATCTTTCATCGGTTTCCTTATTTTAGGCCCATCAAAAGCTGCTTCTTCGATTTTTTGAAAAGAAAGACTTTTAAATAAACTTTTTAAATATGAGAGTGAATCTTTCCTTAAGGCTTTTACAAAAAGTTTAAAGAGCCCCAGCTTAATATGCAGTGGTGGCAAAATATCGGCTATCCCAGAGGCATAACATACCAACTACTTTTAAATCGCAACACATTTTCCAGTCATGTTCATATTTTATGTATTTGTTTCGTATGATTCCTTAGTGTTGACAGCATGGGCAATGGGAATCGACGGTTTCTGATTTCCGTTGTGTAAAAGTACTGCTTTCAAACTTTCTTTAGTGCTGTCAACAAGTAACCGCCATTCCTTTGAATTGTATGTTTGATTAAGTTCCTTGTATGTTTGATTTTATTCCACAAAACATTGTAATACATTAATTTTAAAGTACTTACCGCATTCTTCCACTAGTCGAGTAAGGTTTACATGGCACGAATTACACAAAATACTAGGTGTCCACGGTTCGTTCATATTTTTAACTCGTATACCAAAATATTACACATATATTTATTCTATTATTTTACTAAATGCACGTCGATTTTTTTAATTACATATTTTCCGCAGATGTAGCAGAAATTGTCGCGATCATTTACACATTGAAAATTTATTTGCCTTTTACCCACATACTTAGGGGATGTCCATGCCCCTAGAAGGCGTAACTGAATGGAAACCTCATAAATAAAAAACGACAAATATTGTAGAATGACCCTCTATCTGAGCGGATCTCATCCAATATAGCTCTCACATTGCAGGGTTACGAACGGCCATAAAACCTCGTCCTCTCTATAATTTTATAATGTCTGACATCCATCCTCCTAAAATAAAAGCAAGTGCAATGTCTCTTATATGTCTCTCTCACATATGGCGAATTCAATATAAGCAAAAACATCATTTAAAAACGAAAAAATATTAAAAAAGATTTTTTTGAATTTCCCTAACATTTACAAAATGGCTCATAACTTGTACATCTACCCATAGATTTTTTTCAAATAGACAGTGTTTTCTTCATTAGCATGATGGCTTTGATAAAATAATTTTTTCGACTTTTTTTCTATTTTTTATGGTTTTTTTTTTGTACCAGGAAAAAGTGTTTAAAAAAAAAAAAAAAAAATCTCATAGTTTTCACGACTGTTACTAAACCAAAGATTCTACGTGAAAGCGATATTTGTAGCATATGTAGCCCTCATAATTCCCTTTAATTTGAGGCATAACATGACCAGTTGGGTTATCCTCTCCTTAATGAACAATATCCAGTTACGCTATCTACTCAATAATATACGACATGTTGGGTTATCTACTCCTTAGTAAAGTACCAGTCGGCTTTCACTACTATTTATTTGAAGACCAGTTTGATTATATAGTCCTTATTTGACGATCAGTTGGGTTATCTACTCCTTAGTTGATGACCATTGGGTTTATCTAATCATTAGTTGACAATCCGTTTAGTTATTTACTCCTTAATATTTAAACCGCCGGGTCAGATACTCCTCAGTACAGGAACAATTGAGGCCAGTTTTCGAAGCTCAACGATATTGTTTCGCCGTGAGCGATGGTTTTTGAAATAAATAAAAGAAATAAAACACGGGGTGTTAGGTTTTTTCAATATTTTAAATTATAAGCTTTATTAAAAGCAAAATTACCTTGTAAGGACAATATGGAGGTTTTGTTGATAGAACAAGAGTGAGAGTATGTTACTCGTTAGAAAGTAAACATACCCAGATGACGAAGGTAGCCAATACTCCAATAACCGGTAAATTCATTCGTCAAGATCAAGGCAATTACTCTACAAGGATGCATAAAAGAGTAAGCTGATCTGAAGGATTGAATTGTACGATCGGTACACTGTAGAAAGTCAGTGACGAGTATAGGAAATTTTAATTAAGTTTTGGCTTAAACAGATATAATTGGTTCCAATGTGACTGACTATGGGATGTTCTTTTAGACCAGTACTTAGATATGTCGAAAGATCGCAATTCACCACCTCCAACAGACAATATGCGAACCGATCCCTATCCTTAATGGACCTATCATTCGTTTGGTTTTGTATCGGTCTAATTTTGTCATGGGCACGTGCTGTTAAACGCAATATCCGTCAATGGTGATTTGGCAAAATAGACTGAATAAATGTCACCCCATTCAATAGATGTAGTTTTAACAATATGGCCGCTATAAAATGTCGAAGCTCGCAAGTCTCTTTTGGAAGACCCCAAATTTCTTCAAAGTGAAGGTATAAATACATCAGTCAGTTTCCTCCAGTGGAATTTTCTTAATCGTTCCTAATGGCTGGATAAGGCAAACGTGACCGTAACGTCGCCGTAGCGTATCGAATCGGCTGATACAATCTGTCATATTGAAATCCTTTTGGAAGCCCCTAAATTTCTCCGAAGTTAAGGTATACATACATCAGTCGGTATCCTCAAGTGGAATTTTCCTAATCGTTGCTAAAGGCTGGATAAGGCAAACATAACCGTAATGTCGCCGTAGCGTATCGAATAGGCTGATACAACTTTCATATGAAAATCCGTGTAAATTAGCCAACTTACGGGTTCCAAAATTATCCGACATCACAAAGAAAACACAACAAATTTGGGAAAATATTTCTTTATTTTTCAACATAATCTACTTTAACTCGATACACTTTTTCCAGCGATTTTCAATAGCTTAGATACCCTGTTTATAGTAAGAACTGTCGAGCTCCTGAAAATAGACATCAATCGCGACCTCCACCTCTTTTTCCGCGAAGCCATTTTTTCAAGTTTGAAAACAAAAAATAATCCGAGGGAGCTAAATCTGCTGAATAAGGAGCTCGCTGAAGCAATTCGAACTTTAGTTCATTGATTTTGGCCATCGCAATTGTGGATGTGTGAACTGGTGCATTGTCTTGATTGTGAGCAAACGCGGCACCCATCTTGCGCACAGCTTTCTCTTCATCAAATTTTCTGTCAGTATGCGATGTGCAGCCCTTTTGAAATGCCTATGACTTCAGCTAGTTCACGAACCTTCAATACCTACTTCTGTTGAAGATATAGTTTTAACAATCTGGCCGATATTATCTGTCAAATTTCGCAAGTCCCTGTTGGAAGACCCAATATGTCTCACAAAGTGAAGGTATAAATACCTGATTCGAATTCCTCGGAATGGAATTTTCTTAATCGTTTCTAAAGGCTGGATAAGGAAATCGTAACGTAGCCGTAGTATCGAATCAGCTGATTCAGTTAGTAGATGTACATTCGCATCTGCAAACTCTAGATGACTACCTAAAAATCGTATCTCTCGCATATAAACGTACGCGAAATTGACTTTTCCCCATCTTGTGGGAGAAATGTGTGAATACACTATAACCTAAATCGTCTTTGCTGTCATGTGGAATCAGCTGATTCATTCTGCCAGTGTAAACGATTAGCCAACATAATCGGACGGCAGAAACGGTTGAAATTTGATGCGAGAGATACGCTTTGTTAATTAAAAAGTGAGGTAATGTCGTCAATAAAATCAGTTAACCAATGGGTCAAAATTTTTTATTTAAAACTATGAATTTTATGTTTGCCTAAAAAGTTTCAAAATGGTAAAATAAGGTCACGATATCAATTATTCAAAAAATCTCAAATTTTACGGGGATTGTGAAATGTTCAAAATTTGAAAAAATTCATTTTTGGGTTCTGCGAAATTTTTAATTGATCTTGAATTGGTTTGGGAAAGTTATCGAAACATGGACCGATATGTCCCAACTTTATATGTATAAAAACTGTTTCAGCCAAATGTGAGCATTAGCATTGCAGTAGTCTGAGTTAAACAGACGAACAGACGACAAAGTCTAAAACAAGTAATTACTTTCATTCCAACATCCTACCGAATGAAAGTACTTTCCATTTGTCTGAAATAGTTCCACAGTGAGATCAGTTCCCCATAACTTCTGATTCAATTACTCACCCTTATAAAAATACGAAATTCTAATGTTTAGCCCACTGTCAATGAAAATATAAATTCTAATGCAATAAAATCAAATTGGCAGGCAATGATTACATTAAGTGGGGGAAGATTCATAGTTTGTGCAACCCATGCCAAAACACAGTTCCACAACGCCGCTGCAGTGCCACCTGAATAGTGGTGGTGGAACTTGTAAAGGCCAAACACCGAATATTTTGCGCAATCTCTCATTTGGCCAACACGTTCTCTGATGGCTTTTGTTTTCCAAGCATTCTTTATCACCGGTATTGTTTGTTTTGTTTATGAAGTTACACGGGTAAAGGTAATGTACTACAATGTGTGTACATCAAGCATAGGGTGTAACGAAAGAAAATTAGTTAGAGAACTTCATCTAGCCGCAAAGAAACTTTTTTTAAAAAGTTGTTTTATTAAACAATATTCCAGTAAATATTGAAAAAATGTGTAAATTTGTTTTAGAGTAAATTACCAAATTTAACTATTTTTCAAAATTGTAAAGCACCATCTAGAGGATATTTAAGTTCAGGGCCATTTTACATATATTTACATTGCTGTAGAATGCTGAATATATTCATTTTTCTGATAAAGATCACTACAACATGATCCGATCTGCCAAAGTTATTATTGATTGGTTTGCCATTTCATCAAGATGATACTACTAGCAGAACAAAGCTGCAATTTGTGCAAATTTATTAAACTTTAAATGATTGGATATAGGAAATAGGCACCCCTTAACTTAAAATGGCCATAACTCCTTAATAAGCAACATTGTGAACTTATTATTAGCTAAACATAATATTGCCATAACTCCGTAAAAAAAGCGTCCTAAATAAAAAAGTACGAAACTTTGTGATCACTTATTAAAATGACTATAATTCCGCGAGAAATCTGCTTTTCATTTTTAAAAAAAAATTTGTTTTACTAGTTTCACATAGACCAGTTTAGGTTCCTGGTGTTAGCACGGGCTGAAATGCCCCTCATCGAACCAACCTGTTTGATATACAAATTTATCGATAGTACGTATATCGGTACTGGAAAGATCTGTTAGACTAGCTAGAAAGGTCGACCGCAGTATGCAAGCAAGTGCTTAATGCTCACCACTTCTTCCTCATTTCCACACGGGGCAAAATCGCATTTTTTGATTTGTTTGAATCGAAAGAAAATATACTTGGAACACAAATTTTTAATTATTATATATTTTCGACCAAATAAATATTATTTGAAAATCAATAAAATGTATTTAGAACGCATATGTTAATATATTAGAATAAAATATATTTGCGAACTAATTTCTCAAATAAAATATGTGTTTAAATACAAATAAAATTATTGTTTATGAATATTTCCAAATATATTTTATTTAAAAAAAAAAAAGATTTTCAAAACTTTGCTGAATTTTTCGAACTTTAGTTTTAATTTTTTTCATGTTTTCGAATTATGCTTTCCTATTAAAAATGGCATATTTAGCATTGACTTCTATTTGAAACAACTTATTTTAATTTTCTAACTATTCCCAGTCATTATTTTCAATTATAAAGAAATTTTACTAACATTAAAAATTTCTAAAAATTAGCTTTCAATTGCTGAAAACTTAAAACAATTAAAGAATAGATATACATTCACGCAAATAGATCTTTGTTTGGGAAATAACATATGCAAATAAAAATATTAGGATGTAAACATAGTTTTGTCTAGAACAACATCCTCCCAAACATGTAATATTTGTATGTGTCAAATGTTATATATTTGGAGTGCACCCTAAAAATATATATGTTTCAAGCAGAATATGTTTGGGACAATATACTACAGAGGCGATTTTTTTTCAGCGTGCACAACATCTGCAGAAGTCATTGGAGTCAATACCCAATCTTCTGGCGTGTTCGCCGATCAGGTAGTGTCCCTTCGGAACTGAAATAGCTGCCATTGTCCGCCCACGGTATGGAAATAGCTGCTCATCGATGGTTACACTTTCGTATGGTTCAAAATTACTGGCAAGATTGTTATTGAAGAATTTCCATATGTCGCGAATGGGAGCAGCTTTGTCAGTTTGTTGACGAAATGCGCGCGTACGACTATCGTCAAATCGAATACAGCGCATCAAAGTAACAAATCGTCTATATGACATGGCTGCACGGAATATTGGAAGTGCATCAGTTTGCCACATCAATCTGGAGAGCTGCATAGTATTATGACTGACACCAAAAGCCAATAGTATCCCAATAAAAGCGTCAAGCTCAACACTTGTCATATCAACCCATACTCGTGGTGTGAAGTTTGCATGTTCTGCGTTCCATTTGCGTGTAACTTTTTCTCCATATAGATTAGTTTGTGTTACGATGATGAACGTAATATTCGGTGAAAAGAAAAGCTTGAACACCTCAAGCGGAGTGGTCACCTCCGAAACGCATGATGTTGTGCTGGCGGAATCTCACTGTAGCGGGTTCAGCTGCACTCCACTTGGTACCATCTTTTTCAAGCAAAAAACCGTCTGCAGCTTGAGTTGGTGCATTCTCACTTTCTTCTTCATCGCTGTCGAATATTTCATTTGCTTCAATTTCCAATTCATATTCTAAATCCTCTGCCATAATAATAGTAATAATTTTACTTTAGTTTCCGCACAAAAAAATTATATTTCGAACTGTCGATGTTGTATGTTCAAGAGAAAAATTAACACAGAAACTACCTAATAATAATTTATTTCATACAAATTGTATAGGGGTCTGGCCAGGCATATGTGAAATTTCCAGTTTTCAAATTTCCAAAACGTGTAAGAAAAGTGAACTTTTCGGGAAAAGTGCAAATAAAATGCTGCACTTTTTCCAGGAATGAAATCTCCATTGGTACCAGTAGAAGATCATGTTTTTGGGTTTTTTTACTTTGTTCACTTCTACATCGTTCAGCTCAGAGTCAGACCTGATTTTCCTCAGAATATCTGCATATATAAGTATTATATCTTCTTTTGCAGATTTTACCATAGTTTCTTTGGTTGGGTCTCTGGCTTCTTATCCAAACTTCGTCCAAGCCGTCTTGTTTGCGTCAGTTGTGACCGCTTTATATGTATTCTCGGATGTAGTCGAATTCTTTCCGGATTGGATTTTAGCCGCCTTCTTAGGGGAACGCTTTTTAGGCATTTTCGGGATCATTACCCGTGACGGCTGCTTAATTAAATCATTCGTCACGAATTTTCTTGTAGGATCAGTAGGGACATGATTTAATGAAATGCCAACTGAAGACATGTTTTCCAACAGGACTGCACCAAATGCTTTGTAGCGGGAAACAAATGGTAAACATACTCACAGTTCGTGTAATTTATTTTCATTACACCCTATGTTATCTGTACTTGTATCTCCATTGTACAGCATATTTACGTGTGCAACTTTAGTTCAGTGTATTACGAAGTCACTGTGTCAACAGAAGCATTCAATAGTTACTCGTAATGCATTCAGAGTTAATGGATCTGCATAAGTTTCCATGTTTCCTTGGCTGCATGCTGACGATGATGGTGTGTGACGATGACGACGACGACAAAGGCATGTGAATCCAGCGACAGGTTTTGCAACACCAGCATATCTTTATCATCACCCACGGGGGAAGAGCACTGAACTGAATGAATGAAAATGCATGCAACCCACCGAATGACTCAATGACAGTCAGCCAGTGTACCATGGAAATGATCAATAGATGCTTAATATTTGTTGTGATCTATCTCATGGCTGGTTTGTGACGAAAGAGAAACCAGATATTACCGGCAGACTGAAAAAGGCGTCAAACTTCAAAAACTTAAATTGTAAACAAGTAAAGTGATTTGTTGATTGTGGTGGTCAACAACTTGTACATATCGTTGGAATCCACAAGGTCTCCTCAGCAGCGGGAAAAAATGCAGTTTGAGTTAAAATAAACATACTTCGATCCATTCATCTGCCTGAAATGATAGTTTAGATACGAGTATATAGATTTCTAGAACCCTACACTACACTGTAGTGTTTGATTACTCTTTTAATTGAGATGTATGTCGAAATTATTGTTCCGAGCGAGGGACGCTCAGTGCAACGGATTTGAGTAAATTCTACAAAAACCGTGTTGATTCTCTTCAGAAGGTAATACAAACTACCAGTAGAACCAATATCTTGGGGGGGCACAAAAATACATTTTACTGACTGCTTAAAAAATATCCTGGAGTTTTGCTAGACATAAAACTGAACTTCCAGCTCAACAACATGAAAAGGGGAAAAAGCCCTATCAGTGCTATATGCTTTTAAACAAATAATAGCCGGAGCATATGGTCTCACGTGTCGGACCCATAATACTCTACGGAGTTACAGTGTAGGGGCGACACTATGATGTACTAAATGTAAAACTACATGTGCAGCATCTGGACATTTTAGGTAAACGATTTGCAGAAGACAAGCATGTACGTTTGAGGGAACTAACATTGTGATAGATTAGGAAATAATTCGGACATAGTTAAATCCTCTCCACAGTACCTGATATTGTTGGTATCACAGGCTACACTTTGCCTTAACCACTCTTATTCCAGACAGGGATATGTGGAACTGTTGCATTCCAGGTGGAAAGAGAGGTGTGTTCTTCTGTCCAAAGTTGATGAAAGGTTTGATCTCGAGGTCCATGCGAATGATCTAGCACTGTCTATAGCTCCATGGCTACCTAACCATTGTAGTATTTACTAAATGGTGTAACGGCTCCCATGTAGTATACCCTGGGTAAAGCTAAGTGGTTCGCCAGTATTGGTTCTACTTATAACGAACTCCCCTAAGCCAGGAGTGTTATGCGAAACGTGTTCATCGGACTTGTCGGTTCGCAGTCCTTTGTTGGCGCTGCTAAGGGCAGCTTGGTTCTGAAGATAATCAAAAGGTGTGATGAAGACGGAAATATTTCAAAGGGAAAGTGGAATTCTCTGTTTTCTTCGGCGTTCTCAAGGATCTGCCGGGTCCAACCATGGACTGTGTATCAGAGCCTCATAAAACTAATATGGTTCAGTAATATGCGCTCTGTTGAGTTCTACTGCTACACTTTGAAGAAGATTTGTGAAATCTGGTCGGGTTCAGCACTGGAAGTTGTTATAAAGAAACCAATCATGTCTCGGTCCAGGGCACATGCATGGATTCCGGTATCTATATGTGTGATCCACATTTTTATACCCTCACTTTAGTGTGACGAGGGTATATATCATTTGCTACGGAAAAAAGTGTAACACATCGAAGGAGTGACCTAAGACCCCAAGTATGTTCGGAGGAAAACCGTTTTGGGTCATTTTAAGTCGAATGAGCAATGTCCGTCCGTCTGTCTGTCTGTCTGTCTGTCTGTGTGTCTGCTGGCTGGTGCGCACGATAACTCTCGAAAGGAGTAACCGATTGACTTCAAATTTGGTATGTGGTAATATTTTTTTCTATCTCCGGCTAAGTTCGAAGATGGGCCATATTAATCCACTCCTTCTAGTACCTCCCCCACAAAGGGTTAAAATGTTGTGAAAAATTGATTCTTTAATAACTGCTATACTACTTATTGGAATCTTCTGAAATTCCACACATAGTATTAGCTTATTAGTCGCTATCAACTCGAGAAAATTGGGCGAAGTTGCCACGTCCCTTTTGGTACCTCCCACACAAATGCGCCTTTTTGCACCAAAAGTTAACAGATTATAACGTTAATAACAGTGTATAAAAAAACTTGAAATTTTGTATAGTATTATGCTTTTATATTGCCTACAGTCGAGGGAAAAATTGGCGTTGTTGCCACGCCCTTTTTGGTACCTCCCACACAAAGGTGCCTTTTTGCACCAAAAGTTAACAGCTTATAACATTAAAACCAGTGTATAAAAATACGTGAAATTTTGTACAGTGTAATGTTTTTATAGTGTCTATAGCCCTGTGAAAAATGGGCGTTATCGCCACGCCCCTTTTTGTACGTCCCACACAAAATGCCCAAATCATACCACAATTTAATATCTCATAACGTTTTTACCAGTGCACATAAATGCTTATAATGTTCAGCGAAAAATAGGTGTATTTGATAAACCCCTTCTGGTACCTCCCACACAAATTGACAGAATAATTCGAGTAATATTCAATATTACATTACTCACAAAGTGAGGGTATACCTTAGTCGGTTTACCCGACTGAAACTTTCTTACTTGTTTTAAATAAAGGTTCGCTACTCTGACCTCCTATTCTTTTATAGAACTAGCAGATTTAGCTGATGTCACACTCGGTCTAAACTATAGCTCTTTCAAGGCAATCAATTTGGCCAGGCGAAGAACCAACTATATTAATAGTTAATCCCTGTGGTATCGCAGTTGGCTCTCAGCCTTATTGAGTCTGATCACAGTCTAACACACACAAAGTGCTCTATCAATTCCTCCTCTCCGCGACTCCCGCTAAAGTAATTTCTCAAGAATTTAAGTCTTCTGCGTGAAGCAGAGGCAACAATATCGCTCCCCAGCACTGAGAAGAAACTAAAAAATTGCCAGAAGAGATTGAAATCAGCCCTAAAATCAGGCGAGGAAAGTGATCTAAAAATATATTTGCAATCTCTGGATCCAACCCAGAAACAGATTATAGTCTCTGGAAGGCCACAAAAAATATGCGAGGCCCTGTTGCGCATGAATCCCCAATTCGCCTTGAAAATGGGAACTGGGCAAAAAGTACAGAAGAGAAAGTAAATGCATTCGCAAACTACCTCGAGTCCGTTTTTACACCCACTATCCGCCCGTGATAAACGACATAATTCCTCGCCCAATCTATCCGCCCGTGATAGATGATATAATTTCTCACCCAATCTAGCCGCCCGGGATAAATGACTCAATTCCTCTCCCAATCTATCAGCCCGCAAAGAAACTGGTCAATTCTAACGCTGTTTCCAACGGGATGCCGTTGAAAATTACCAAGGCGAGCTTGTAAATTCCAAGAACATTAAATTAACCTCTGTCACTTTTGTCCACCGAAACAGCCCTGCATGATCTAGTCAGCTTTATTGAAGGATCCCTGTTAAGGAATATACTATGGCAGCTTTCTTACATATAAAGGGGGCCTTCAATAACATAAATCCAGCCGCTATAATTACGGCGTTAGAAACCCTTGGTTTTGACAGAAGTATACATAGGTTCATTCATAACCTTCTAATTAAGAAACGCATTTCAGCTAGTTTAGGATCAACTGACCTCCATAGATTTGTCAGCAGGGGAACGCCCCAAGAGGACGTTCTGTCTCCTCTGCTATGGAATCTCTCCATGAACAATATTTTGCTTTCTCTGGAGAAATGGGTGTGAGGTGGCCTGTTTGAGGGAAGTTTCTAGATACTCTCAGAGACATCCTACAGCAGTCCCTTCATACAACCGCAAGGTGGGCTTCCGGCAATGGTCTTAGTGTTAACCCGACCAAGACTGAACAAATTATTTTTACCAGGAGAAATAAGGTGCCACAAGTTACACCTGTCTCCTTGGGAGGTATTGAAATTCCCTTCTCTGAAAGTGCGAAATACTTAGGTATTTTACTAGACAGGAAGTTGCACTTCAAACCCAACATTTTTATAGCGCTATAAACCTGTAAAAGGACAATACGAAAACGCTGAGGTCTGAACCCGCAATAAGTTTATTGGTTGTATACCGTAGTAGTAAGACCGATAGTGCTGTACGGCCTTGTTGTCTGGTAGACAGTTCTGCAGAAATCCACCTTCTGTGCGATACTAAACAAGGTTCAGCTGAGAACGACACCAACTGCGGCACTAAATTCTATACTACATTTAATGCCGCTAGATATTATAGCAGTGCAATATGCCGCATGTACTGCGATTAGTCTCAGGGACAGACATTGAAGCCGACCAAAATTTTCGGCGGCGGCGGCGCATGGAAAAATATCGATAGGCGGCGGCGGCTGATCGGCTGAGCCGATCAATTTTCAACAATCGGCTGAGCCGGTAAATTTTCCACAATCGAAAGCGCACGAATACGTAATGTAATTCTCCTGCAAAAGTGGCTTTTTTGATATTTAGCGTTAGAGGAAAAAACATAAAATTAACACAAAGTTATGGAAGTTTGATATAATATTGAAAATCGGTTTAATAAATCTTCAATGGTTGATACATTTGTTATTAAGTTGACAATCCTTGGCCAAAAGGAATTGGGTCGTTCCGGAGTTTTGATCCGATGGTTTTGGGCCTCAGTATTTTTAAAAGTTATGGACGAAATACTAAGATTGGTCTCTTAATTTTGGCGCTTTTCTTCTATTTCTGCACATATGAATTTTAAACGCCCTTGCGAATATTCTGTGAAAATTTGAAAAAAATCGAGGGAAACAATTTTTTTGGAACTCAAACTTTTTTAAACGTAGACTTTGAAAAAATCGGTTCAGCTGTAATTTTCGTTTTTTTAATAAAAGATAGCCATATCTTATATTAACATTAGCAACTTTTTATAAACTTTGTACGCTACGCATTGTACTTAACTCTAAATATTGCAAATTCCGAACCTAAGGTATCACTTAGTAGTCGCTTTCTAAATGTTCCTGGTTGCAAAAATAAAATCTTCTTGACTCACCAAATAAAATTTGGCGGCTGAGTTTCAGCCGATATGAGCCGCTAAAATCGGCGGCGGCGCCGGCTTGTAAAAAATCATCGGCGATGGCGCGCCGCCGGTTTGCGCCGCGTCGGCTTCATAGCCTGCTCAGGGAACTGTCACTATGATCAGGAAATAGATACGGACATAGTGTCATTTTAGACAGAATACCGGACCTTCCGGGCACTGTTGATTACACTATTACTGAACCACTCTTTGACAAGAGGTATCTCACTCTTATTCCTGATAGATCAGAATGGAATGGTCGTATCCCAGGACATAGAAGATTTAGTAACTTCTATTCGGACGGTTCCAAACTCGATAACCAAGTGGGCGTTGGTGTCTTCTCTGAGGAACTTCAGCTATCACTTGCAAACAGACTGCCTGATCTCTGTAGAGTTTACCAGGCAGAAATCTTAGCTATTAAAGAGGTAGCGGATTGGCTGATAAATAATGTGCTGACCAAAGTCGTTATAAATATTTTCTCTAATAGTCAGGCTGCTATCAAGTCCCTGGAAACTATATTCCTGAATTCGAAAACTGCCCTAGACTCTCGTAGATCTTTTAACGAGATGGATGAAGAGTTCAATATTCACCTAATATGGGTGCCGGGCCACAGGGATATATCAGGGAACTGCAAGGCTAGGAACTACTTTACATGCTCCAGGGGACCTGGATCATGTGGGCATGCCTCTAGCTACCTGCAAGCTCCTCTTGAGAGATAGTGCACTTACGGCATCAAATGACAGGTGGTCACTAGTTAGGAATTGCATACATTCCAGGCTGATGCGCCCCTGTCGCACTACTATCGATGTCGAGAACGGACGTCTCGCTTATCGTGTCTGTCACGGCAGCTCACTGTCTTATTGGACGGCACGCAGAGAGATTAAAGGTCTTGCATAATGACTTCTGCAGAATCAGTGGAGACGAAGAGGAGGTGGAATCAATAGAACACCTTCTTTGTATGTGCCCCGCTCTCTCCAGAAGGCGGCATACAACCTTGGGCTCTAATTACTTTGAGGAGTTAGCTAATTTGGCTGATGTTGGAATCCGCCAACTTTTGAGCTTTTTAAAGCAATCAAATTGGTTCAACGGATAACTTATGTTTTCCCTTACGTCCCTGTGTTAACACAATGGACTGGATAGTCTAAGTGAGTATGTTTTACAGGCAGCCACTATTAACCTAACCTAACCTAAGCTCTGGCATGAATACTATAGATCAATGCTGTCCACACCTAGCACTATGAATATAGATAACCCCAACATTCGCATAGACTGCCTAAACGTAACAGAAATATGTTCAACAATAATGTCTCTAAAAGGCAATAAATCCCCAGGGCTTGACAACATTTCTCCAGAATTTCTACTGGCAGACCCGCAAACCAGCGCTAAACTTTTCCTACCAAACATCAACCGTTTCTGGAGGAACGAAAAACTACCTAATGAACTAGCCAAAGGGCTTATTGTCAACAGGCCCAAGACAGGCGATCTAACAGATCGAAGAAACTGGAGAGGAATAACTTTATTAAGCATGTTTAATAAAGTCCTTGTCCATACTCTGAACAAGAGATTACCGAATGCCATTCTACCAGAATTCAGGAAGGAACAAGCCAGATTTCGACCACTTGAATAGCCTTAAAGTGGTAGTAGAACAATATGTCGAATGGAGAACGGCCCTTTTGTTTAACATGCATAGACTTTGACAATCTGCACCACAACGCTATGCAGACTGCTCTGATCGCCCTCGAGAAGGGTCTATATGTGAATGGCTCATGTCGAATACTTCATGAAAATATGCTGACCGACATGCTTAATACACATAAACGCTGGATTAAGGTGTGTTATCACCTCTCCTATTTAACTGAGTTTTAGATTGGGTGATGCAAAAAGCAACAGCACATGGAAGGGGTACAGCATGGGGACTGCTTGGCCGACTAGAAGATCTCGACACGAAATGTGCTTACTAACTCATACTTTCGTAGACATACACGAAAATGTAATACAGGTACAGGAATCTGCTAATTGCGTGGGCTTAAAAATTAATATCAAGAAAGCCCACCAAGACCCACTCAGAATACAAAATCGATGACGTTGACTACTTCTGCTATCTCGGAAGTATACTTGATAAATCTTCAGGCAACACAAAGGACAGGGTTACTTAAGCGCAGAATGATTTTGGCGTACTGAATCCTCTATGAAAATCGTGCTCCATATCACAGAAAACAAAACTGAGCATTCTCAACTCTAACGTGAAATCGACTTTGCTCAAGTAGAATGCTGCTGCTGCGCGTGAATTTCAAGTCGTACAGACTTTCGCAAACAGCTGCCTCCGTAAAATACTCCGAATATACTGGCCCAGAACTATGACAAATAGTCTTCTATGGTCAGAAACACAGCAGCTGCCCATCTATCTTGAAATTCGTAGACGTAAATGGGGATGGTTAGGTCATACAGGCGGCGGGCCCCAATACACATGGAAACTTAATGAATTAAAATTACATGCATTAAATATGCATGATTGGAACTCGACTGTTGCGGCCCTATACTCATTATAGGAGTAAAAGGAATAAATATATATAGGAAAGAGAGGCAGGAGAATTCCAAACAGTCTATTCCTCCCGCCTCTCTCTCCTATGAACTTCCGAATTGCTGCAACTAAAGTTGGCTCGTGTGAATCGGAATTAACAATACTAGGGCGTTGGTGCTACAATTCGTGGCTTTCTGCCGCCGGTCGTTTGTTATCATAAGGACACTATCTCTTAAGAAGAGCTTATATGTCCCTAGAGGCATATCCAGTTCCCCCAGAGCATGTATGTATGTAGTTCCTACCCTTGCAAGCTCATCTTCACTACAGTTCTCTGTGATGTCCCAGTGGCTCAGGTTCAGGTAGATTTTAAACTGCTCAACCATCCTGTTATACTTTGAGAGAAGGAATGGTATATCAGGCCTAAAATAGCAAACCTAAGCTCGTCTACTACTTTGGCTATGCTAAAACTGTTCATAGTAGCTACTGCAATAGTCATTTCTCCAGACTTTGAGACTATCTGATAATAATGCTGATGGTTCCAAACTTAATTTTAGGATTGCCTCGGGGTCTACACGAAGTATCTTGACCTTTCATTAGCTCGTTATCTACCTGATTACTGCAGTATTTACTTATACTAAGCTAAAATTTTGGCTATTAAGCAGGTAGCATAATAACTGAAATATAATGTTCTGAGAAAGGATGAAATAACAGAACAGTCCGCTCAAGATATGGCTAAGCAGTTCTAAATCAAACCTCATCTGCACTGTAGATCTCTGCAATAGGACTGTGACCTATTCCAGAAATCCTCAAGGGGGATTTTGAACACCTCAATTCAAAAACAGTCCTCTAAAGAGATGGCTAAGCAGTTCTAAGTCCAAGGTCTCTGGAATTGGACTGTGACCTATTCCAGAAATACCCTAGGGTGATTTTGAACACTCCAACTATCTCGCAAACGTTAAGGGAACAAAAGGTATACCAGTCCTAAGATTTCAAACTTAAGGTCTTATCTTGTCCAACTCTTGAACTCACTTTGACTATGGCTTTGTATCTAGGAGTCGGTACAGAAATTTTCATTATAGCTCCTACAAAAGTCATTTCTCAAGACTTTAAGACTATCTTGGCGTCGTTCAATAAGGCAATGACCCGTCATGACAAACGCGATAAGTGAGAAGTCCTGTCTAACATAAGCTTGGAATGTATACACTTCCTGACTAGCGACAAACTGAAATTTTAACACTTTCTCTCAGGAAGAGGTAGCAGGTCGCTGGGAGTATGTCCACAAACTCCAGACCCGTCATGACAGACACGATAAGTAAAGGCCCAACTATAATATGCATGAGCTGACTTAAGCCAACTTAAGCAACTGTGCGAGTACATATAAATCATATGCGGCAAACCATAATGTACTTAGGTTTAGGTTTAGGTTAGGGTGGCAGCCGTATTTTTTTACAAGCTCACATAGACCAGTTTAGGTCCCTAGTGTTACCACGTGCTGAAATGCCCCTCATCGAAACCAACCTGTTTGATATATAAATTTATCGATAGTACGAATATCAGTACGGTAAAGATCTGTTAGGCTGCCTAAAAAGGCCGACCCCAGTATGTCCAGTCGTCGTTTACTCAAAGCGGGACAGTCGCAAAGCAAGTGCTCAATGCTCTCCACTTCTTCCTCATCTCCACAGCTTCGGCAGAAGTCGTTGGAGTCAATACCCAATCTTTTGGCGTGTTCGCCGATCAAGCAGTGTCCCGTCAAAACCTGTACTAACGTAGACAATCGTTTCCTCTCTAGTGCGAGGAGATATTTTGACCTTCTCAGGTCATACCTTCGCCAGATTTGTCTAGCTACCCTACAGGTGCCGATTTCTGTCCATCTTTCGTTGGACTGCCTGATTGCCTCTTGCCTAAGCCAAGCTTGCACGTGGGTAGTGGCGCACCAGTATATGCTAATTCTTCGAGAATTGTAATGTCGTCCCTTTCCTAGCAAGTTCATCGGCTTTGCAGTTCCCCGGGATATCCCTACGCCTATATTAAACTGCTCAGCCATCTCGTTAATAGATCTGCGGCAGTCGAGGGCTGTTTGTGAATTTAGGGATGTTGCCTCCAGAGAATTGATGGCAGCCTGTCTGTCCGAGTAACTGACATCGCCAGTGTTATATCTGGTAGTCTGTGAGCTATATCCAGACTAAGTTCTTCACAGTGTACTCCGAAGCCAACCTTTTCATCAAGCTTCGAACCATCCGTGTAAAAGTGGAGATGTTTTCTATTACCTGGTATTCTGCCGACCCATTCATCTCTTGCGGGAATCACATTGATAGGCAGTTTAATCTTATTGCCGCTTTGGTTGCAAACTTCTCTCGCCACAATATTAATCGGCAGTATATGGAGTAGGGCTTGTAGAGATTCGGTCGCTGTAGTCCTTAAGGCTCCGCTTATGCTCAGGCAGGCAGTTCTCTGAACCTTTGTTAGTAGGTTGGTGATGGTTAGTTTGTCAGTTGCCGTCCACCATACCACAGTACCGTATAACAGTATTGGACGAACTACTGCTATATATATCCAGTGGACGATTTTAGGAGAGAGTCCCCACCGCGACCCTACAGCCTTTTTGCAGGAATATAAGGCGACGTTGGCCTTCCTTACACGTTTCAATAAGTTAAGTCTAAATAACATTTTCCTATCTAGGATTATTCCTAAAAAATTTGCACTTTCAGAAAAGACTAGATCTGTTCCATTTATCCGAGGTGGAGGGTCCACATGTGGGACATTATTCATCCTGGTAAAGAGAACCAATTCTCTCTTGTTGGGGTTAACGCCCAAACCGCTGCTTCTGGCCCATCTATCCAACTTGTTCAGAGCCACCTGTAGGATGTCTCTGAGGACGTTTACGAATTTGCCACTCACTGCGATTGCCACGTCGTCCGCATATGCCACGACCTTGCAGCCACAACGTTCTAGATCTAGCAGGATCATTCACCGCTAGGTTCCAAATTAGTGGAGACAGTACTCCTCCTTGCGGGGTCCCTGTTTACAAACCTTGTTAGAGTTGTGGACCCTAGACATGCTGTTATGCGTCTTCTGGTGAGCAGACTTTGAATTAGTCTAATCAAACTAGTGTTAACTTTTAGATGTGAGAGTGCCGCAATTACCGCATCTGAGTGAATGTTGTTAAAAGCCCCTTCTATGTCAAGAAATGCCACCATGGTGAATTCCTTGAAATGCAGGGACGATTCGATAGTGCTCACAAGATCGTGCATGTACTTACGTGAACTTTTCGTTAAGTTCTCTCAGCTCTCTCTCAGTACCAATTTGCTTAAGCAAGGTGCGAAACTGAACGCACTTTCCGAACGGAATTACTTAAGTTAGCTTATGCATATTATAGTTGGGCCTTAAGACGTCCTGTCTCGACAACTGCAATAGGGTGTTGATGCGTTTACAGTTTAGGCAGGTCACCTTGGAATTTGTTGTTCGTTGCCATAGGGGCACTATATCTCAAGAAGAGCTTGCAGGTCGCTATAGGTAAGTTGTAGCTTTGCAATCTCATATGCACTGGATTTCCTGGAATCTCTCTGGGAATTGATCAGCAATCTTGTTCGATTTTCGGCAGTTGACGGACCGAAAGGATTGGGCAGATCTAAAATATTCATAATATTTGAATAAAATATCGTAAGTAATAGTTTGCCAAAAAATAAATATTATTGCATTGATTTCTCACAATTGCCAAGACTACCTCGTTGCAGATAATGTGAAAAAAATATGCAAACAATACTGAAGTTTTCATAAAATCACCAATATTTCACTAAACCGCATCAATTAGCGGAGTGTAATCATAGATTATAATTATATGCAATCATAACTTTACTTACAAAACATAATTATGTTTCTATCCATGACTGTGTGTGTGTGTGAGTGAGTATGTCATACATACTCATATATAGTTGTAGTGTAGCAACATATAATTATAAAATTCTCCACCTGCATTTAATTCACTGCAGTTGATCTGTAATTTTTCCTCCAGTGTATGCCACACTTGTAGTGCAAGGTTTGAAATTTAATTTAAGTGTTTTTTGCCATATTTTGAAACGAACAAAAATTGTAGGCAATTTTTTGTCGAAAACTAGTTTTTTTGCAGCTACAGATTTTTTACTATTTATTCTCGTAACTATCATTTTTCGTTGCAGATCATGCCATTGTCCTTGACAAATATTTTATTACTTTTGGAGCATAGCAAAAAAGTCTAACACTGCGACGTGCGGTGCAATTGGATTTGAGTGATTGACTTTCGGAAGTTTTTTTTTTGGACCACCTGCCATGGCTGCCAATGAGTATGAAAGTGGAGCGGCCGGTTTTATGAATCCCGCATATGTACCTTCTCGTCACGCCTCGACAACCTCAATTCCTGGAGAATACCGGAAATCAATCGATAAGGAAGAGGGCACTGAATCCGTAAAGAGCAATAATAGTACAATAAGAATAGAGGCAACACCGGCGGGTGATGTTAGTGATGGCATCGACCTCAATGGAAATGTAAGTTGAAGAAATGAATTAAAATTTAACTATAGCACAAGTTTCTGAGATAATTGTTTAGTGGATGTCTGTGGGGTGTTATCTTATCTTCTGCAACTAACAGACCTACTTTCAGTAATTTATTTTTAATATGTATTATATGTGTGGTAGAGATGAGAGCGTGATTAGTTTTACGCTCACGCACATTCACGCCTCGAAGTGTTTTTTCAAGCTCGAAGAATAATTAATCGTTCACGCATGCTAACGAACCACTTTCACTGAAGTCTATTCACGAGTAATGTTCACTCACGCCTACTTAATTAGGAATCACGCTTTGAAACAAAGCGAAAATTTTTAACTATTTTTAATTTGATTAAAAATTAACCTACGAACGACCAAATTGGTTCTCTTCACTCAAAAGTTTAGGAATTTTGAGGAACCCGTTCTTGACGGAATATGAAACATTGGAAAATTGTAAAAAAAAAAATTGTGTTTGTGTCCCGCTCCCTCTAGAAGACGGAGGGCTATCTTTGGCTCTCAGTTCTTTGGGGAGTTAGCAAACTTGGCTGATGTTAAAATCCCAGAACTCTTGAGCTTTCTAAAGCTATCAAATTGGTTCAAAAGGAGGTGCTTAATTTATATCAAGACATAATAAATGGTCAATGGCAAAAAGACAGCTCTTAATAAGAGCTAAAATATTGCTCATGGGTGTCAATGTCGTAGGCCGACTGGAAAGTGTTTTTTTTATTTAAAAAAAAATGGGCGTAGCATCATTTTCAAATGTGAACGGAAAGTTTATTTTTGCTTTAGCTCCTTAAAAGTACGTCGGATCGGGTATCGGTCAATGGCAAAAAGATAGCCCTTAACGAGAGCTAAAATATTGTTCATGGGTGTCAAGGTCGTAGGCCGACTGGAAAGTGTCTTTTTCGGATTTAACTAAAATTGGCGTACCATCATTTTCAAATGTGAACGGAAAGTTTATTTTTCCTCTAGCTTCTTAACGGTACGTGGGATCGGGAATAGGTCAATGGCAAAAAAATAGCTCTTAATGAGAGCTAAAATATTGCTCATGGGTGTCAAGGTCGTAGGACGACTGGAAAGTGTTTTTTTGGATTTAAAAAAATTTACTTAGCGCACGAAAAGTTGCAATTGGTATAAAACTTAATAATTTGTAAACGTTGTTCTTGCGTATATTTCTCCATGATGAAATTGTAAACACTACTGAATACAATGACAGATCATGACATATTACAAATGGCCGAAACGTCACTTCAAAATCATATCATCCCTATTGGAAAACTCTTTAGTAGTTATGTCAGAACACAGAGAAAACTAAAGAGAATCGTATGAATTCATTAACTGAAGGCAATGAATTTATGAAAATTGTCGCAGCATCATCAGGAAGGGGACATTTGACTATGCTGAGTAGATGATGCTTATGAACAAGCTCTGTAAGCATCAAATTTGTACAGCGACAAAGACTCTACAAGCTATATCGCCTAAAATCACAGCATTAAAATTGAAATGTCTACAAATGTGGACTGGGAAAGATTAGAGTCATAAAAATAGGCCATTTATTCATCGCGAATGAAAATGATAAAATAATGAAATTTAGCGCAGCAGTATTAGAAAGAAAGTATTTGACTATTTTGAGTTGGGAAAGAACTCTATGAGCATCAATGTTGTAGAACGGCAAACACATGCCAATCCTGCTCCATCTCCTACAGATCGACTCTGCATAGATCTAAGTAGAGTTGTGTAGTTCGCGAACGAACTAGTTCAGTTTAACGGGTCAATTTACTCAACGGTAGGAACTAGTTCACGCAACTCGTTCATTTAAGTTCACCAAGTCTTTTGTCTTCATCCATGTCATTTTGTTCACTCTTCTCAGCTGTTATGTTTTTTTTATCCACTTTTTATGTCAATTAATGTGGGATTCTACCTACACAAACGTGTTTCATTCATTGTTTTAATCAGATTCCTATAATATCGGTTGATTTGAACTGGTGATCTACTAGACGCTAGTGAGATGATGAACTAAAGTAAGCTGATGAACTAAAGTGAGCTGGTGAACTAAAGTGACGTGCTGAACTTTAGTGAGCTGGTGAGTGAGCTCGTGAACTAGTGGTGAAGTGCTGAGCTGGTGGAGTGCTGAACTAAACTGAGGTGGTATAATAAAGTTAGCTGCTGAACTAGTAAGCTGGAGAACTCAAGCGGGCTGTTGAACTAGTAATCTGGTGAACTGCTGAAAGAAAGTGACCTGGCGAGCTAAGGAGAACTAGTGAGCTAATATACTAAAGTGAGCTTCTGAATTAGTGAGCAGGTGAACTAAGGGGAGCGATCTCCTAACAAAACTAAAGTGCCCAACTCTATACCTAATCATAAACCTCTTTTAAACACTAAGCTGTCATAGGAAACCTAGAGACTACATCCGTTAGTCCCTATTTACATTGGCTGAATGTTCAGCAGATTATCGGCGTTTTGTAGGAGAGAGAGGCAGTCGGCAAGAGGGTGGAAAAAACTCTCCCGTACTCGGGCTTATCGGTCTGAACGTTTTGTGTTTTTCACTCGGCCTTTGAAACAACAACAATTCACACAGAAATATCCGAAACAAAATTATGTGTCTAAACGCAGAGGCAAGTTTAAAAGAGAATTACCGGATAAGCTGCTGAAAAAAATATACTAGTGTAAATCTGGACTTATTTCACAAACAGTCGTAGACTACATCAAATCTCTGAACGTGATGACAGTGCAGTTTGGTATTCACTTCAGTTAGACTTCAGAGAAAAGAATATCTCGGTGGACTGATGAGCAGATGAAGTTGCTAGTATGGATATGACATTTTATATTCTTCACTGTTAAGTCTAATCTATAACTCAATTAAGAGATGCTGATAAGGAGGAGACCTTCACTGACGTTCAATGGATTACCTAGTCTAAGTGCATCTGGAATACAGACTGCAAACTTTAACTTAACCTAACCTAGGCAGAACAGATCAGTAACGGTATCCGTATTTGTCCGTACAAGTGCATCTGGAATGCGGGCTGCAAACATTAACTTAACCTAACCTAGGCAGAACAGACCAGTACCGATATCCGTATTTGCGCCTTGCATATCAGGATCACGTAGACTATGTAATGAATTGTGTTACCATAGGGACGTGAAGCAAAATATAAGTTTTTTTTAGCCCCTCCCGATGAAACAATTTTATTGCTTTAAAAAACTCAAGAGTTGACGGATTTTAACATCAGCCAAATTTGCGAATTCTCCAAAGAAATTAAAACATAGACTACCCTATGTCGGCTTCTACAAAGAGCGTACAGCTTCTGCAGTCATTTTGAAAGACTTTAAATCTATCTGCGTGCCGTTTCAAACAGCAGTGACCTGGAATGTATGCAGGTCCTGACTAGTGACCAACTGTTATTTCTTGTCATAAAGGTAATATCTCCCAAGAAAAGAGATGGAGGTATTCCCACATATTTGTGTTCCCTTGGATCATGTTAGATAGTTACTAGTCTTGCAAGTTCATCTGCAGTTCCCTGGTATGTCCCTGTGGCCCTGCACCCAAATCAGCTGAACATAGAAAAGTTCAGTCATCTCGGTAAAAGATCTGCTACAGTCGAGGACAGTTTTAGAATTTAGGAAGACAGTTTCAGGGGACTTTTTAGCAGTGGACTGACTATTAGAGAAAATATTGATACCGACTTTAGTCAGAACATTAATTCTCAGTTATTCTGCTATCTATCTAATTTCTAAGATTTCTGCCTGGTAAACTCCACGGTGATCAGACAGTTTTTTTACAAGTGATAGCTGAAGTTCCTCGGAAAAAGACACAAAAGCCCACTTGGTTATTGAGTTTGGAACCGTCTGTATAGAAGTTACCGAATTACCTATGTCCTGGGATACGACCATTCCATTCTGATCTATCAGGTATAAGAGTGAGATAATTCTTGTCAAAGATTGTCAATTAGTCATAGTATAATCAACAGTGCCCGGTAGGTCAATCATTCTGTCTAGAATGACACTATGTCCGTAGCCATTTCTTGACCATAGTGACAGCTCCCTGAGTCTAATAGCAGTACACGCGGCATATTGGACTTCTATAAAGTCTAGCGCCATTAAATGTAGTATAGAATTTAGTGCCGCAGTTGGTGTCGTTCTCAGCGCACCTGTGATACGTATAGCAGCCATTCGCTGAACTTTGTTTAGTATCATGCAGAAGGTGGATTTCTGCAGAGCTGTCCACCAGACGACAAAGTCGTACAGCGTTATCGGTCGGACTATTGCCGTAACATCCTATAAACTGTACGCGGGTCCAGAGCCCAGCATTTTCCTATTGTCCTTTTACAGTTATATAGCGCTACAACAGCCTTTATTGGGTTTGAAGAGCAAGTTCCTGTCCAGTAAAATACCTACATAAGTACTTTGCGCTTTCAGAGGAATTCCAATACCCTCCAAGGATACAGGTTTAACTGGTGGTACCTTTTTTCTTCTGGTGAAAAGAACTAGTTCCGTCTTAGTCGGAGACGACCAAGACCATTATCGGAAGCCTATTTTGCGGTTGTATGAAGGGCCTGCTGTAGGATGTCTCTAAGAGTATCCAGAAACTTCCCTCTAATAGGTATTGCCTCGTCATCTGCATAGGCAACAACTCTGACACCCATCTTCTCAGAGAAAGCAGAATATTGTTTGTGGAGAGATTTCATAGCAGAGGCGGCAGAACACCCTCATGGGGCGTTCCCCTGCTGACAAATCTAGGGAGGTCAGTTAACCCTAAAATAGCTGAAATGCGTCTCTTAATCAGAAGGTAATTATAGCGACTGTTTCATCTTGATCGGTCTAACACCAAGACCATTCTCGGAAACCTTTTTTGAGGTTGTATGAAGGGCCTGCTGTAGGATGTCTCTAAGATTATCCAGAAACTTCCCTCTAATAGCTATTGCCTCGTCATCTGCATAGGCAATAACTCTGACACCCATCTTCTCCAGAGAAAGCAGAATATTGTTTGTGGAGAGATTTCATAGCAGAGGCAGCAGAACACCCTCATGGGGCGTTCCCATTCTGACAAATCTAGGAGGTCAGGTGAACCTAAGCTAGCTGAAATGCGTCTCTCAACCTCCAGGGTTGCTAAATATCGACTGGATTTATGTTATTAAAGGCCCCCTCTATATCTAAGAAAGCTAACATAGTGTATTCCTTAACAGAGAGGGATCCTTCAATAAAGCTGACCAGATCGTGCAGATTGGTTTTGGTGGACTTGCCCTTGCGGCAGGCATGCTGTTGAGTGGACAGTATCCTGTGATTAATTTTAGTCCTAAGGTAACTATCTAATAGTCCTCCATTGTTTTAAGAAGAAATGACGATAGACTAATTGGCCGGAATATTTAGTGGCAGTATGGGACGACTTTCCCGCTTTTGGGATTAAACAGCCTTGGTTTCTATCCAGTTTGTTGGTATGCAGGCTTGATTGATATCCAGGGGACATGCGTATATCTCTCAGTCAGGAAAAATTGTATCAGCCTGTAGTTCGTATGCAGAGACTTTGTGTGGTCCTGGAGTCTTAAAAGGTTTAAAGCTTTTGATAGCCCAAGAAATTCTAGATTCGGTTTCAATCTCGCTGGCGACGTCTGATGGCTGCACTTCAAGGGAATCCGCAGTTGAAGTATTCAATGCATTTTCAGAGTTCCCAGGGAAATGTGTATCCAGGAGCACTCCAGCTATTACTCACTGGGCGTAGTCCAAGACCTATTATCTTTTTTCATATACCCAATAGTACAAGGTGCTGAGGCTACAATTTTTCGCAACCTTGAGGCTTCGGATGAGCTTTCTACGCCACTACAGAAATCTATTCAGGATTTATTTTGATCCTTTAGCAACTCTTGAGTTCTTAATTGTATGTGTCCCAGGAGCTCTGCTGGCCTTTGCCCTATTAAAGAGCTTCCTACAGCACTTCCTCAGTATTACGATCTTAACAATTTCTTTAATGCGAAGAATGCCTATATAAATTTGAACTCTTAATTGTTTTTAACAATCGATTTGGAATTATTTTTTATGCCAAGAAGATCCAAGACACGATCCCAGAACCTCTTTATCTCATCCCATCTTAGTTTGGATTCACTGAATGCTTCAGATTATTCTAGAATTATAAATCTTTTCACAAATCATTTACTTTACTGTATTTCTAGAAATTTCCTCTGCCCGATGACAACTCCGACCCATCAAAGGCCCCCCAACGTGATAGTTGGGGCAACGATATTGAATTCTTAATGTCCTGCATTGCATTGTCTGTTGGTTTGGGAAATGTCTGGCGATTTCCCTTCACAGCGCTGGACAATGGCGGTGGAGCCTTTGTGATACCCTATCTTATAGTGTTATTCCTAGTGGGTAAGCCAGTGTATTATATGGAAATGTTGCTGGGGCAATTTTCCAGCAGAGGCAGTGTAAAGGTTTACGATTTTTCACCAATAATGAGAGGTAGGTAATTAACTGTATACAGATGCTCCTTACTAATTATCATAATTTCTTTTATTCCAGGTGTGGGTTATGGTCAGGTCTTGGCCACTGGTATTGTCACCACCTACTATGCCACTCTGATGGCTCTGACATTGAGATATTTCATTGATTCCTTCTATCCCATACTGCCCTGGAGCTACTGTCGCGAAGAGTGGGGTGATACCTGTTTAGATTCTAAACCAAAAACAGAGCTATATTTCCAAAACTCAACGGTGAATGAAAATGTGAAAACCACCTCAGCGGAATTTTATTTTATGTAAGTTACGCTGGAAAAGCAACTGGAATAATTAATAGTAATTCAATCCTTCCATCAGTAATGTAATTCTTCAACAAAAGAACGGTATCGATGATGGCATTGGTTATCCCAGTTGGACGCTATCGTTGACATTGGCATTTTCTTGGATTGTCATAGCTCTGATCATGATGAAGGGCGTCAAAAGTTCGGGTAAAGCTTCATATTTCTTGGCCCTGTTTCCCTATTGTATTATGGTGGTGTTACTCATACGTTCGCTGACATTGCCGGGAGCCTTCGATGGAGTTTTGTATTTCTTGAAACCTCAGTGGGATAAGCTCTTTGAACCTAAGGTATGTAATTCTGATATCTGATAATATGGGTGCCCAATTGTAACTGATTTTACTTTTCAGGTTTGGTATGCGGCAGTTACACAGGTGTTCTTCTCTTTGGCCATTTGTTTCGGCAATATCATTATGTATGCCTCATACAATCGATTTGGACACAATATCAAAAGGTAAAAATTTAAAACGAAAATACAATGGTTGAGAACTTTTTCTGTAGAAAAGTTGATCGTTGATGACCTTTCTTAGAGAAAAGTTGATCGTTGATGACTTTTCTTAGAGAAAATTTTATCGTTGATGACTTTTCTTAGAGATAATTTCATCGTTGATGACTTTTCTTCTAAAATAATCATCGTTGATGACTTTTCTTAGAGAAAAGTTCATCGTTGATGACTTTTCTTAGAGAAAAGTTCATCGTTGATGACTTTTCTTAGAGAAAAGTTCATCGTTGATGACTTTTCTTAGAGAAAAGTTCATCGTTGATGACTTTTCTTAGAGAAAAGTTCATCGTTGACGACTTTTCTTAGAGAAAAGTTCATCGTTGATGGCTTTTCTTAGAGAAAGGTTCATCGTTGACGACTTTTCTTAGAGAAAAGTTCATCGTTGATGACTTTTCTTAGAGAAAAGTTCATCGTTGATGGCTTTTCTTAGAGAAAGGTTCATCGTTCGAGACTTTTCTTAGAGAAAAGTTCATCGTTGTTGACTTTTCTTAGAGAAAAGTTCATCGTTGATGACTTTTCTTAGAGAAAAGTTCATCGTTGATGACTTTTCTTAGAGAAAAGTTCATCGTTGATGACTTTTCTTAGAGAAAAGTCATCGTTGATGACCTTTCTTAGAGAAAAGTTCATCGTTGATGGCTTTTCTTAGAGAAAGGTTCATCGTTCGTGACTTTTCTTAGAGAAAAGTTCATCGTTGATGACTTTTCTTAGAAAAAAGTTCAACGTTGATGACTTTTCTCTAAGAAAAGTACATCGTTGATGACTTTTCTCTAAGAAAAGTTCATCGTTGATGACTTTTCTCTAAGAAAAGTTCATCTTTGATGACTTTTCTCTAAGAAAAGTTCATCGTTGATGACTTTTCTCTAAGAAAAGTTCATCGTTGATGACTTTTCTCTAAGAAAAGTTCATCGTTGATGACTTTTCTCTAAGAAAAGTTCATCGTTGATGACTTTTCTCTAAGAAAAGTTTATCGTTGATGACTTTTCTCTAAAAAAGTTAATCGTTGGTGACTTTTCTCTAAGAATAGTTCATCGTTGATGACTTTTCTCTAAGAAAAGTTCATCGTTGATGACTTTTCTCTAAGAAAAGTTCATGGTCGATAACTTTTCTCTAAGAAAAGTTCATCGCTGATGACTTTTCTTAGAGAAAAGTTTATCGTTAGTGACTTTTCTTAAAGAAAAGTTCACCGTTGATGATTTTTCTTAGAGAAAAGTTCATCGTTGATGACTTTTCTTAGAGAAAAGTTCATTGTAGATGGTTTTTCTTCTAAAAAATCGTCGTTGCTGACTTTTCTTAGAGAAAAGTTCATCGTTGATGGTTTTTCTGCTAAAAAAAACATAGTTGCTGACTTTTCTTAGAGAAAAGTTCATCGTTGATGACTTTTCTTAAAGAAAAGTTCATCGTTGATGACTTTTCTTAAAGAAAAGTTCATCGTTGATGACTTTTCTTAGAGGAAATTTCATCGTTGATGACTTTTCTTAGAGATAATTTCATCGTTGATGACTTTTCTTAGAGACAAGTTCATCGTTGATGACTGTTCTTAGAGATTAGTTCATCGTTGATGACTTTTCTTAGAGAAAAGTTCATCGTTGATGACTTCTCTTAGAGAAAAGTTCATCGTTGATGACTTCTCTTAGAGAAAAGTTCATCGTTGATGACTTTTCTTACAGAAAAGTTCATCGTTCTAAGAGAAAAGTTCATCGTTGATGACATTTCTAAGAGAAAATTCATCGTTGATAATTTTTCTAAGATAAAAGTTCATCGTTGATGAGTTTCTCTTAAAAAATTTCATCGTTGATGACTTTTCTTAGAGAAAAATTAATTGTTGACGACATTTCTTATTGAATTCTTCTTTTCTAATAATTTTGTCCATTTTTTTATTTCAGAGACTGCACTATTGTCACGACTTTGGATACTTTTACTTCTTTGCTCTCGGGTATTATTATTTTTGGTATTCTCGGAAATTTGGCCTATGAATCGAATACCAGCGATATTAGAAGTGTGGTTGAAGGTGGTCCCGGATTGGCATTTATTTCTTATCCTGATGCCATAGCAAAATTTAAATTTGTTCCACAGGTGATTTTTTATTATTATTTTTATGATCTGAATCTGCAAATTATTGAGTTCTCTTAGATCTTTTCAGTATTATTTTTCCTAATGTTATTTGTCTTGGGTATCGGCAGTAATGTGGGCATGGCCACGTGTGTTTTGACCGTTATCAAGGATAGGTTTACCCAAACCAAAAACTGGATTATTGTCCTATGCATTGCAGTGGTCTGTTATTTATGGGGCCTATTGTATTTGACCCCGGGTGGTCAGTATATTTTGAATCTTTTGGATTTCTATGGAGCCTCTTTTGTGGCTTTGGTCCTGGCAATATTTGAATTGATTGCAGTGGGGTGGATTTATGGTGAGGAGTTTTGCTATCAATTAATCTGTGGAGTAAAATGTTTAATACCTTTAATCTATAGGTGTCAAACGTCTCTGCAAGGATGTCAACTTTATGTTGGGCATTAAAACCTCTTGGTATTACCGCATCTGCTGGGGCATTATTACTCCAGCCTTTATGGCGGCTATTCTCATTTATACTTTAGTGGAATATGAACCTTTGCAGTATAATAACTACACTTACCCGTCGGGAGTTTATAGTGAGTTTTGGAGGAAATATTTTGAAATTTTAAATTTATTATTATTCTTATTTTATAACTATTTTTTTCTCCCTTTCATTTTGCAAAAAGTTTTCGGTTGGTGCTTGTCTGCCTTTGGCATTGGCCAGTTACTCTTCTGGGCCATTCATGGCGTTCGTAAACGTACGGGAGGCTCAATCTGGGAACGAGTGACGAATTCATTTAAACCTAAACCCAATTGGGGTCCTTTAGATCCGGTCATTTTGAGATCCTACCAAAAATATTTGGATGACATGAAAGTCGATGAAATGTTTAGACCTAATGGATTTTGGTATAGAATTTATGATAATATTTTCGGTTAAATTCCAAGTGCTTGTAAAGTATGTATGCGATATATTTTTTGTACATAAATAAAATTGTTTTATATTTTAATCTATCTAATTGAAAAATAAAGGATAATTAAGGAGAACAATAGTCCTGTGATAAGTAAATGTAAATTTGTATTTATTTTTCTAAAATATTCATTTCTGATTTCAGTCTTGTTTTTCGTAAGGTGAGCTCAGTCATCTTTTAGCTTTCGTAAAAGTGCAGCCTTCAGAGGTCGAGATTATAGTCTTGTCAAGAATTCTTGGGGCAGAACCAATATAACTCTCGCCGGCGGAGTTATAAGGCAGGAGCTACAACCTTTTAATTGCGAGACACACTTCCGCAAGCTTAGGGTCAGCTTTATAGTTAAGGAATGCAGAGTTCGAGATTGTAGCCGAGTCTAGAATTATATGGCAGAAGCAGACATTTTCTCTAAATGTTTTTAGTATACCATCGAAGTGCACAGAAACTAAGGTTATCTTTATACCCAATGTGGGAAAGGATTTCCTGTCGATTACTCTATCGTAAATTCTCCTTAAAACCTTAGAGAGATCAGTAGATACTTTGATATCTTAATAAAATAGACCACCGACTACCATCCAACCAATAGCATGGCTTCAGCAACGGCCAATATACCCTAGCTTATCTAGTCAACTATAATGAAGGGTCGCCCTCGTGTTAAGGAACGTCCGATTTCAGACGTTCATAGCATTTCCATAGACATATTAGCTTTTTAAATAAATGAGAAAACACGTCGCTTTCTTCCCACATAATATTAGGAGGGCAGCTTGGGATAATGGTTCATGGTTCTTGAACCCTGCCCAGAAAGAACTAGTCCGTTTCAGCATGAGGTATAAGGTAAAAATGTTATGCTTGTCTCCTTGTAGGAGAAAAAAGTCTATGGTTGCGTTATCCACATGTAAAAGGGCCATCGGAAAACGAGGGGTCTGAACCCCCTTATAGTTTATTGATTGTATGTCCTAATTACACTAGGCAAGTTTTTTCAGCAGCTTATTATCAAATTTTCTTTTGAACTTGCACGGATAACTCAAAACGTTCAGGGAGAGCTCCCTGCCTCTCTCTCCTACAAACTTTGGCAGTTGCTTGGAAAAATTGCCGAGTGTAAATCTGGACTTAGAAATTACTAAATTAGCTACAACTTTTTTAATTATGCATCGATTTTCTTCGGAATGATATAATTTAGTTCATGACCAACCAGACTTTACGGTAAAATCATAAAAATATAATGATTGTCCATTTTTATATTGCTTTAATGGGCTTTTATTTGAAAATTATAAAAAATATAATTTTTTGCAGAGTTTTGTAAGATATCCACACGAATCCACAGAACGGATGGAAAATAGTTTTGTATGAATTTGAAGGCTACTTAATTTTGAGTTCTTTAAAACTTTCCTAAACTAATTCGGATAAATGGTTCTAAAGTTATACTAAAATATGTGGTTCAACCTCTCCATTTTTTTCAATATCACGGTTTATAGCGAGAATTCAAAGAAACAACCCTTTAGGCTAACAAAAAATAGGTTGAACCACATATTATGGCATAACTAGAGAACCATTTGTCCGAATTGGTTCAGGAAAGTTTTAAAAAATTCAAAATTAAGTATTCTTTAACTTCTTATAATAATACCTTGTATCCGTTCAGCGGCTTTGATGATATCTTACAAAGTATTGCGAAAAATACTATTTTTGAGAAAATTTTACTAATTTTCAAATAAAAGCCCCATTAAAACAAACTAAAAATGTACAGTTTTTATATTTTTATGATTTTTTCTTAAAGTCTGATTGATCATGAAGAAAATGGGACCATTCTGAAAATAATCGATGCATAATTTAATAAGTTGTAGCAAGGAATCGAAAATTTGCTCTAATTTCTACACAAACAAACTTTGACAAAAAAAACCAGTATACTGAGCAAAAAATTAACCTTATATAAGGTTAACTTAACCATAAATAAACATGATTTGGAGTCTACGTTATATAAGGTTAATTTGACCATTTTCTTGTTGACTGGTATTTAACAATAATAATATTTAATTTAACTATTCCATGGTTGAATTTTTTAACCATGAAAATTTTTAATATTATAATAATAATTGTTACTTTAACAATGCATTTTTGAATTTTTTAACCACGAAAATTGTTAATATTAACATTTCATAGTTAATTTATTGAAACAATGCATGTTCAATTTAACAATGAAATTGTTAATATTATTAACTATGAAGATTGTTATTGAAACCTTTTTTATTGTTAATTTCACTATTTAGTGGTTACTTCATGTAACCAGAAACATAGTTGTTTCAATAATTTTTAATATTTATATCAAATAAAACAAGAAAAATTGAACTTTCGCATTTTTATTTTTTATTTTATTTACAAAATATATGTTAATATATATATGTATAAGAAACACCTGAAAAGAAAAAAAAAACAAAAAGGTTAGAAAATATAAGTATAAATGTAAAAAAGGGTGCAATTCTAAGAAGACTTTTTTTGACTTTTTACCTAAATTCTGTAGTTCAAAGAGCATAAGCTTTTACCGATGGGCTGATCTGATGGAAAAATCTGCTCTGTGACTATGAGTTAAGTGCCTACGTTTCTGTGCTTGACCAACATGTGATCAGTCCCCGCTCAAAAGGTGCCGTCCACGTCCCAGGACGGTTAGGCACTTAGTTTGGGGTACTGAGCTTAGTCCGATCTTACGGCAAACTTATAGGAGAGAGGAGATTAATAACAAAGGCAATCTGATAGAAAGCCGATGTCCCACCAAAATCATAATCGGAATAGATATAAAAATCAAGGATTGGGTAAGTCAATGGATGATACTTCAAGGAAGTGCACTGAATTGTATATTAAAAACAAGTAAGAAAGTTTCAGTCGGGTAAACCGACCAAGGTATAGTTGTTATTAAAGAATCAATATTTCACTAAATGTTAACCCTTTGTGTGGGAGGTACCAAAAGGAATGGACCAATATGGCCCATCTTTGAACTTAACCGGAGATAGAAAAAAATATTACCGTATACCAAATTTGAAGTGAATCGGTTACTCTTTTCGAGAGTTATCGTGCGCACTAGCCAGCAGGCAGACGGACGGACATATCTCATTCGACTTAAAATGACCCAAAACTAATATGCGCTGAACATACTTATGGTCTTAGATCACTCCTTCAATGTGTTACACTTTTGGCCCGTTGCAAATGATATATACCCTCGTATTACTAAAGTGAGGGTATAAAAAAACAAATGTATGCATGCATACCACTTTTCGTTTAATTACTTCGCACACTACAACTAGTATTGATACAGCTTATCAACAGTTTCTAGTATTAGCACAACTTACCAACAGATTCAAGGCCGGACTCCCAGCACAAGCAGCCGCAAGCCACAGAAAAAGAAACAACTGAAAAGAAAAAAAACAAAAACATCGTTTATATGTATGTATGTAGGTATTACGAAAGCACTTCTAACAACATATGTATGTACATTTAACAGTATCAACATCGCACAACAAAAAAAACTAACGTATGTATGTACGGCGTAGCAGCCACAAGTGTTCAAACGAAAAGACAAGATGAACACATACCCACACGTACACATCACTTCTCTCCGTATGTTTGCTTGCTGCTGCATATACTTACGTACATACATTGTTGTTTTTTCATGCTCAGTTAATGCGACAGCGTGTACATATTTTTTTCCACTCTTAACCACTGAATTTCACAATTGTAATGGCATAATCACAAAAAATAATATTAATATTACATTCGCCTTTACTATAATTAAACAGGCACAAAACACTATTAACATTTTTAACACACATATTTTATTATTTCACTTTTTAAATACACATATGTACATACATACTTATGAATGTAGTTCTTTACAAAATGTTTTACTACTTACCTCTATACCAACAGCTTCCGACAACAGCACTAGTCCCATCGACTATTCAACACCAACTGAACTCCCGCACTCGATCAAGCACCGAAGCTGGCATTTGGTGGTGTTTTCAATGAGCGAGATAAATTCTCTTATGACGACAGTCGCATTCGTTTCAACTTCGTGTAACTTAATACTCAACTTCGTCTAACACAAAGCAGTTGAAAAACGTCGACCACAACAGAGCCGAATTGTTGTTTATCTCGCACATTTTTCTGCCTCTCTTTCAAAAAAACCAACCATATATAATGTTAACTTAACCATTTTTCATGTACATTTGAACTTATATAAGGTTATTTTTGTCTTCGTAATCAAACATTTACCATGAAAAATTTAACCAGACACATGGTTAAAAAAATCATTGTATTTTCGGCTCTGTGTAAGGAAAGGCAGAAAGTCGGGCGGGGCCGACTATATAATACCCTTCACCTCCCTAACAATGCGATGAGGGTCATTGCCATAATAATTTGGAATAATTGGTAAATGGGTAGAAACATATTATCTAATTCTGAAGCGATAATCGCTAAATTAAGCAATATTCGTTCCTAAATTGAGAAACATCTTTCTGGAAAATTTTAATGATCGGAAGTAAAATACAACTTCTATAGCGGTTTGATACCAAATCAGGAGGAACATATATATGGAGTTTTAATATAAATCTGAACCGATCTTCCATAAAAAGACCTCCTTCTGTCGAATTTCGTACTGATCGGATATAAAACACAGTCTATACAGCGTTTACATGTCAAATCGGGGGTAACATATATATGGGAGCTATATCTAAATCTGAACCGATTTTCTCCGAATTTGGCAGTATTCCTTCATGTAGAAAGAAACCTCTTTTTGCCGACTTTCGCACTGATCGGATATAAAATAACATTTTTACAGCGCTCACATGTCAAATCGGGGTTAACGTATATATGGGGGCTATATCTAAATCTGAACCGATTTCTTCCAAATTTAAAAGTGTTCATTAATATAATAGGAAACCTCTTTCTGACGAATTTCATACTGATCGCATATAAAAAATGTAGTTTTTACCCCGCTTACATGTGAAATCGGGGGTAACATATATATGGGGGCTATATCTAAATCCGAACCGATTTTCTACGAATTTGGCAGTATTCCTTCATGTAATAAGAAACCTCTTTCTGTCGAATTTCGCACTGATCGGATATAAAATACAGTTTTTACAGCGCTTACATGTCAAATCGGTGGTAACATACATATGGGGGCTATATCTAAGTCTGAACCGATTTTCTCCGAATTTAGCAGTATTCCTTCATGTGATAAGAAACCTCTCTTTGGGGAATTTCGCACTGATCGGATATAAAATAAAATTTTTACAGCGCTTACATGTCAAATCGGGGGTAACGTATATATGGGGGCTATATCTAAATCTGAACCGATTTCTTCCAAATTTAACAGTGTTCATTCATATAATAAGAAACCTCTTTCTGCCGAATTTCATACTGATCAAATATAAAATAAAGTTTTTACAGCGCTTACATGTCAAATCGGGGCTAACATATATATGGGGGCTATATCTAAATCTGAACCGATTTTAACCAAATTCAATAGGGATCGTCCTTGGGCCAAAAAAAAGATATGTGTAAAGTTTCGTCGAGATCGGACCATAATTGCGACTTTGATTACAAGAATACATGCACAGACGGACAGACAGACGGACATAGCTAAATCAACTCAGAAAGTGATTCTAAGTCGATCGGTATAATAAACGATGGGTCTATGTCTTCTCCTTTTGGGTGCTACAAACAAAGGCACAAAGTTATAATTCCCTGTACCACAGTGTGGTGTAGGGTATAATTATCTTTCCCATTATTTGTAACAAAAACAGAAATTAATATTTTACACTTAGAATTCAGACCCAAAAATCGTGTCGACCAGTGTTTTGAATTACAGATCAAGTTCTTTAAATTGATGTGAGTGGAATTTCTTGAATTTCAATTGATATGCTACCAACCTTTAATAGAAATTTTTGAAATACAAATAAATTTTTGGAATTTCTATAGATGGATTTTAAATAAAAAATGAGTTTTAATTTCAATTGTGTTTCTTGAATTTGAAATGGAATCTTTGATTCACAATTGATTTTATTCGAATTGCAATTGAAAAAGGTTATAATACAGGGTTTTCCAACAAAAGGTGTTATTTTGAATCACCCGGGATTTCGATAGCTGTCACTTTTGAAGCTTTTATTCTTTGACATTTGTGTATCGTTCGATTACTAAAAATGGAACGATACACGATCATCGAACGATACAAAACGATCGAACAAAAAAACGATACGAACGATACAAAATCATCTTGACTGATGAGGCTCATTTCCACCTCGGTGGCTACGTCAACAAGCTAAATTGTCGCATCTGGGGCTCGAAAACTCCAAGAGTTATTGTTGAGAAGCCTCTCCATGCTCAACGTGTGACTGTTTGGTGCGGTTTATCGTCCGGCGGCGTCATTGGACCTTACTTTTTCAAAAATGAGGTTGGATCAACAGTTACGGTGAATGGATTGCGCTATCGAGAGATGATTAATGATTTTTTATGGTCGGAGTTGGATGGTATTGATCTGGACAACGTTTACTTTCAACAAGACGGCGCTACGTGCCACACAAGCAACAAAACCATTGCTCTGTTGCGGGAAAAGTTTCCGGACCGTGTTATCTCTCGAAGAGGTGATCACAATTGGCCACCGAGATCTTGTGATTTAACACCTTGCGACTTCTTCCTTTGGGGCCACGTGAAAGATAAGGTCTACGCCAACAGCCCGGCGTCGATTCAAGACCTCAAAGATAGAATTCGTGAGGCTATCGAGGACATAGGGCAGCCACTTTGCGATTTGGTTATGGAAAATTTCATGAAATGGATATGGTCCTGTAAGCGTGGTCGTGGTGGCCATTTGGCTGATGTTGTTTTTCATTATTTACGGCACACCTTCCTCTTTATTATGAAATAAACATCCGATCATTTATCTCAAAAAATGGAATTTTTCTTTGAGCTCTCGCTCTTTTCGCCTGCCTCTTGTTGTTGAGCACAACAATTCAACAACAAACTCGGAATTTTGTTTGTTAAATAACAAAACTTAGTGAAGAAAAATAAAAATGTCATAAAATCTCGATTTTGATTTTTGTTATCTTAATGTGACACCCTCCGGTGGTACTGGCCAAGGCACCTCATCGAAGAGAAGACGTAAAAAGTGCAGTAGTTTGAGATGTGATGTGGCAGTGGAAGGTGGATTCAATGGAAGGTGTTATAATGCCTTCCGTTATTTGAATTTTTTGGCTCCACCGGTGTAATGTGGCGATTGAAGGAAGTGGAACCCCTTATTGTAGAGGTGTCTGTATGCTCTGGGTCCGGCTGCGTGTAAACAAATGGCATTCGAAATGTCATTCCATGTCCAGCGCAGAGTTCCAGGGGACATTATTTTTCGGACTTGCCCTTCCGTGAATACAGAACGCATACAAGTAACTACTCGGTTTGCTTGTTCCAGTTGGATTTTCAAATCCTCGACTTCCATTTGAAGTTTTCTAATTAATGTTTTGTTCCCTGACGCTTGTCTCTGCATTTCCGAATAAATTATAATATGTCTAGGCGGAGTTTAAATTTTTATGTACAAAATGGTTTTAAATTACGATTTTGAAAACTTACTCTGTCCGTGTGTCATTGTCTACGAGTTCTAGTATTCAAAATCGATGCATCTAGAGGTAGTGTTAAATAGTATACATATACAATAAAATAAATTTAATGAACGAGCAACTGTGGTCAATATTAATATTTATTAGAAAATTAAAGCCGTAATTGATATTTAATAACGAATGTACAATATGTGCCGCCATAGAGTGATGAAGGAAGTATTTAATTTTATAATCTTACTCTGTTTCTGTTCGCATATCTGTGTATTCCAAGGGATTTTCAGGAAGAATACTAGAAAAAGATTTGTAAATAAAAATATAAAAAATTTATTTATACTGATATGTTTCTTACTAACCCAAAGGACATATCCATCTCGTCATTAAAATTAATGTCGGAGCTTATCGATGGAAAACTGACACTAAATTAGAAAAAGGACATAAATATTCATTGCTTCCAATACTGGAGTTACTTACTCTAGAGGTGGCGTTTGACACAGATCAGACACAACAAATGGTATTGCATTAGTCAATAGCACGCTATTTTTTGCTCCTCTTACAATATCCGAGGGCAAAAAATGATCGTCGCAGATGAACTGACCGCTTTCTAATGCAATACCACTAGCCTGACACCACTTCCATCGGAGCTCTCCATCTTTCGGTATTTTGAAAAACGATCCATTTCCATGGTCATCACGTTTGTCACAAATGCGACACTTGCGCATTTTTTCTTATTAGAAAAGTATATATTTTTTAAAATAAAAACAAACACACAATATAATTTTAAAACAACAATAATTTTTTATTGTTTTCTCCACTTTATATTATATTTTTTCACTCAGTCTTATTTTTTTCACTTCCTATTACTTTTTTCCAATTTCAATTTAAACTCATACGTTTCCTTTTTTCGCTCTCCACTGCTGTCAAAAAATGTAAACAAACATTTGGAATGTAAACAATGAGATTGACAACCAAAATGCTGTCAAACACGACAAAATAAAAAAATTGTAATCAGCTGTTAGCTTGAGACTACCTTTACAATTATTGTATCATGCTTGCTCCGCAAAATTGCCTTGTGAGAAGCAGCACAAACTTGTGGCAACACCGTCTCAGCAGATGCCATCTAATTCAAAATCTGGCATCATCACTCAACGACAGCATAAGCAGTGTTGCCACTACAATATTTTTTTTTCTACCAAAATTGTCTAAAATTTCTACCAAAATCTTTTGAAATCTTCCATTTATTATTTTACGAAAAACATAAGCATAAATTGTTCTTGTAAGGTGTTATTTATATTTAAAAAACATTTTTAATTATTTTTTTTTTATTTGGTTTCCTTTTCTAGTAATCACTTGAAGAAGGTTATTTTCCGATTCTGAATGCTCTTTTTATGAGGTTATTATAATTTTTTTTGGTCCAGATGTTTGAAACGCATTAAAATACTAGACCCAGAGCTAGAACCACCTTATCATTTATCTCTAAAAAATGGAATTTTTCTTTGAATACCAATATAACACCTCTTGTTGGAAAACCCTTTAGTTCGAATGCAAAGTCCTGTTTCACACGAGCCAGTTTTCTCCAAGCAAGTGTCAGGCGAAAAGAGATCTCTCTCCAATAAATTTTGTCACTTGCTCCGAAAAATTGCCTCGTTAGAAGCAGCACTAACTTGTGGCAACACCGTCTCAGCAGATGCCATCTAATTCAAAATCTGGCTTCATCACTCAACGACAGCATAAGCAGTGTTGCCACTACAATATTTTTTTTCTACCAAAATTGTCTAAAATTTCTACCAAAATCTTTTGAAATCTTCCATTTTTTATTTTACGAAAAACATAAGCATAAATTGTTCTTGTAAGGTGTTATTTATATTTAAAAAACATTTTTAATTATTTTTTTTTATTTGGTTTCCTTTTCTAGTAATCACTTGAAGAAGGTTATTTTCCGATTCTGAATGCTCTTTTTATGAGGTTATTATATTTTTTTTTTGTCCAGATGTTTGTAACGCATTTAAATACTAGACCCAGAGCTAGAACCACCTTAAAATATGCGGATAGATTCAAAATCACCTGCTGATTCGATCTAGCTATGTCTATCCGTCCGTCCGCTGTACATGTAAACTTTTTAATCAATGTACAGGTCGCACTTTTGGACAAAATCCTGAAGAATTTTGGCACGGACAATATTTTCGCAAACGAGGACGAACGGTATTGAATTTGGAGAAAATAGGTTCAGACTTAGATATAGCTCCCATATAGTTGACTTCAAAGCGCGATAGAACTAGTATTTTACATCGTACATTACTAGATTTTGCACAAAAGAACCAGGAATGAACATTGTAAATTTTGAACGCAATTGGTTCTGAATTAGATATAGCCCCCATATATACTTTCTTTCCGATTTGGTATCAATGTGCTATATATATACTTTATTTAACATTGGATCATCATGAACTTTTGCAGAGAAGAGTTTCTTTCGGCTCAGATTTAAATATAGCCTACAAAATATAATTTTTATCAAAGTGCAATAGAAACTTTATTTAACATCCGATAGTTATGAATTTTGGCAGAGCAGTTGTGTCTGTAGAAAATCATGTAAAAAGCTTGTTCCTAAAATATTTCTAACCTGCGTTTTATAGAATTCAAGTAATAGCTGAGAGAATATTGATCGAAAATAAGTTACAGAAACAGGCCTTAACCTTTTATGTATAATCTTACTTCTCCATTCCGTTAAATTCACATTTTTTAAAGTTTTTATATTAAATTTGTTTGACATTCTACAAAAGAATTGGGATAATTAGGTCGTCAACAGTCAGCAATATTGCTTATTATTTGTATCGGGTAATTGTTGCAAAACCAAAGAAATTTTATACCCGATTTTTATCCAAAATTCTATAAATAAAAATTTTTGAGGAGAGTTAAATCTACCAAATTTACGTTGATTCTTCCATTCTACCAAAAACGGCAACACTGAGCATAAGAGAAAACAAAAGTTGAATGCTCGTGAAATCTACGACACCACAACTATGGCATTCTGATTGTATCGTTGTTAAATATTTTTAATATTAAATAAATATATTTCAAATAGTTGTAAAATTAACCGGAGTGTTTCATTCAACCCCCAAAAACCATAAACTAATAGTTCAAATAAGTATTACTAACGGTCACAGCTACGCATGTATCCATCTATCTGGCAACCCTGCCGCCAATCTGCTATTTTATTTTCTTGTTTACTTCGCTACAAAAATTATTAATCGTTGCGTATTCTTTGTTAAAGAGGGATGGCTGTAATGTTTTTAATTTTTGTCTCTTTCTCGCAGCAACTGTCAAAGTAATATTGACAAAGCCTCAGTCAAAAGAATGAGAGGACAAAGATGTTAATGCAAAAGAATGAGAAGACAGAGAGAGTTATGCAAAAGAAGAAGGAGAAAGATATAAAATTTCAAACAGAACAGACGTGTCGACGGACGGTATTGTTATTTTTTTAAATAATTCGACAACGCAAGAAAATTTCTTAGCTGCGTTGCCCAACAACGAAATAAAACTACAGATAAAAATTAATTAAGAAATTACACTTACGGTATGCGTGTTTTTTAATGCGATGACAAATAATTGAAGCGTTTAGCGTGTTAGTGAAAACAACAAAGTATATTTGAGAAAAAAAAATACAAAAAGTCATTGTTCTGCATGCCCGGTTGTTGTCCTACCCCTCGCTCACTATCTATCGTTCACTATATGAAAGATATGCCTAAAATGTGATTTATGTTAATAACGTTGTTTAAAATGCTTCGGAAGATGTTCATTATCGCCTTTGTGATGATGGATTTTTCTAGCGTTTCTTTTGCTGTGTTCTGACATTCGTTTTGTGGGGTTCATTGTTTTTTTTTTTTGGTGTGTTATAAAGAAAATAAAAATTGGGAAAACCAAGAAAAATTATCAAGAATTTCTTTTTGCGCGTGTGACCAAAAGTTTTAGATATTGTAATTTGTTTTCTTTTCAAGGAAGTCGATATCGCTGTAGCTGTTGTTTTTTAATTAAGTGAATTAACTGCTGCCTCTGTGTTACGGGCGGAAATTATTTAGAAAATTATCACTTAACAAACATTTCAACGCTGCTTTGTTAATTGACTTGTTTTTCCCCACTTCACTTCACAGCTGTGTTCGAGGGTATTGTGCTTTTTGCGGTGCTAAATGCTAATTAAAGAAAATATTGTATACAAATAAAATGCATAAAAATTCAGTGAAAGAAAATCTGCAAGAAAAAGTGAAAATCTCACGCTAAAAGTCAAGAAATAAGTTTCATAATTGCCTCCACTCCCTTTCGACATTGATCGGTGGAAACAAAAAATGAAGAAAACAGGATTTGCGATTATTTAAACAACGCCGGTCGATCGATCGAACGACAGACAGGAAAAAGTGTCTTTGGAAGTGAAAAAAAGAAGTTTCGTCCCATGATCATTGCAGAGTTTGTATGTGTGTGTGCGTGTGCATAAGCTAAACAAAAAACCAGTTGCCTTTGGCCTACAAGTGTTCAGTCAGTGGTTTGGTGTTATTGACGCCACCAGCAACAAAAACAAGCCCCAACATTCTGCTTTAAATCAACAGCTCAAAACCGACGGATTCTAAAGTTCTCATTTTGGTAAACCAAAAAAAAATAAAAAAAACGACAACAGCAACAAGCTAACACCGCAATTGCAAAATTTCGCTGCTGTTGTTTTGTTTTACTCAATATTTACTCCACCACAGCATACAACAACAGCTGTATCTTGCCCCCACCACACACACACACTGGCACAACAAAGCTGAACATACATCCCCAACAGCAACAACAAAAGTTAAACCAGTTTTTTGTGAGTGTTCTCCGAAGACGACCTCTCAAATATCAGCTGCTCTTTTTCGGTTGGCACACTAACAACAACAAGAGCATTGTTATTTTTGTCTTTGCCCCATTGTTGACAGCTGTTACAGCAGCAGCTTCCCACAAACACAATTTAAGGTAAGTTGAGACAACGAGTGATGTGCTCTCTTTTGTTCTTTTCAAAATCATACATAGCCAAAAATATAAATATTTTCTACTCACAAAGTCCGAATCAAAATCATCATATCTTTTATCATTTTCCTGACGAAATCTTGGTCATTATCAGCGTCATCATAATTATTAGCATCTGCAGCACTTGTTTATAGTCGCATTTTCTCACAAAACAAATGTTGCAATTTTTCTTTCTGTGGCCCCAGATAAGAGGGAGTTTTTTCTACATATGTACATTTTTGGCTTCAGGGAAATTAATCTAACATGTGTTTGCTTTTGGATTTGTATAGCATGGAATTCAACGGTATAAGAGTTCATGTCTGTGTCTGCATGTTTGTATGTAGCTAAAATTCATGCATACATATCTATGTATGTATGTATCTATGTCGTTGTTTTGACTGACCTATTTCCGCCCTCGTTTGTGGTTCGTGTGACAGACGGCAGGCGGTGGTGTGAGAAGAGTGCATTGGAAATAAAAAACAACACTTTCAATTGACAGGAAGAAATATGTCACAGTTTTCGTTTTTTCCTCTTTCATTCTCGTTTGGTTAGAATGGATGACAGATACGGCAGTTAGGGATGCCAATATTATGTTGCCCAGGATTTGTTCGTGGGGGGATGAATGAAGTACATAATTTCTTGTATTGGCTTAAATGTCGATGTCGGAAGTTCTTGACATATTGCAGACACTTCGGATAAATTAATAAAATTTATAAATTGCGAGCGCATTTATTTTTGTAACATACGAAATTTTTTCCGATTTGTTTTTGATTTGGTTTTTTCGTCGGCTTAATGCTATTTTGGTCCATACACCATTTTTGCGTTTTTGGAGTTAGGAGTTGATAATATGGGTTTCAAGCATGCTCATTCAGAATCTGCAATAAGATATTGGTAGGGTAAATTGATATAACTCTTATTTAAGGGAAATAATTTTTATATTTTTGTTCTATATCCTCATTTTTCTATCGCCTTATATTTTTTACTCACTATTTTACGTTTTTCGATCACAATAGGTAAATTACTCTCCTTTCATACCGACCTTCTTTGTGGTCCATGTAATACAAATACGAAACAATATTAAAATAAAAGTGGATATGGACCAAAATGCCATGTACAAAAATTGTTATAACTTGCTTATTTTTGAATATAATGGCATAGAAATGCATGGGAATAATACAAATACTGTTGGGAACCCTATGGAATAAAAAGTGTGCAACTCTTCAGTCCCGTTTTTACTCAAACAATAAATTGCGTTTTTCTCCGATCATACAAAATGGTATGGAACAAAGTAGCATTAAGCCAACATTTTGTGTCTGGTTTTAAAATCATTGTACATGGGTACGAAGCTAATAAAAATTTCCGGTACCATATATGTACACCTGGGTATACGATAATACATATTTACTTCGTATGGTATGAACCACTATTGCTACCCTTACTTTTGCCGCACTCGCTCACTTTTGGCGAAAGTACTAATATTGATCCCAATAACTAACTATTCAAATTTCGTTCCTCTATGGTTAATAGTTTCCGAGATATTAAATTTTCAACCATTGCTACGCTCACACCCACTTATCGGATTCCGTCCATTTTAGTTGAATTTTTAAATAGTATCTCAAAAAAACGTGTGTACCAAATTTCGTTCTTCTGCGCAGGCTTGCCATTTTTTTTAGTGCCGTATCCCCAAATTTGTATTTTTTATCCCCTAAATCCCCAAAAAAAGATTTCTCATCCCCAAAAAAATCCCCAGTAAATACTTTTAACTCATGTGACTGAAGAATTTTAAAATTAAATGTACTTTGTACTAAAATTCATTTTATTTGTACAAAATTTACGTTGTCAACATTCATTATATCAAATATTTTTGATTCAAACTCTTCCACTTCATCTAATCTAATTCTTGTACATGTTTCTAATTTTTTGTACATGTTTTTGGTATTAAAAGATTGATTATTTCTGCCAATGGGCTAAATAATTGGCAACATATTATTTTTAAAGTACATCAAAGGGTTAATAATAGCAATGTCTCTTATTTAAAATGGAGTTGGACCAGCAAAATTCTGGTACAAGTAATCTTTACTCCAAAATGAGCTTAAATTGTTTGTAATGTTGCCTCCGAAGAATTCTTTCCATTTTATAAACTACATTTGGTTTCCATTGAGGTTTATAAATATCTATAAAAATACGTATTTGCAATTACTACAGGTTGTCTATTTAAGTAGGTCTCTAATACACTGCGAGTCGAAGTTTCTTTTTGTTCGAACTTTTGCCAAAATTTTTACGGACGCATTTTTAAAAAAAGATTTAACAGAAAATACAAATTTTAACATAAATGAAGACATGTAATAATAAGAAATTTCAATCCCCACCAAATCCCCGGATCCCCAAACCAAAAAATATATCCCCATTTATAAAGAAAAATCCCCAAATTGGGGATAAATCCCCTAAACTGGCAGCGCTGCTTCTGCGATAAATACTCTCTGAGATATTAAAATTTTAAATAATGCCACGCCAACTTTTTATCCCGCCCACTTTTTTATTTTTTAAGAACCATCTGTGGCCAATAAGCGTTCATATGAGAGAAACATTTTTAAAATTGGTTCAATAGCTCTTGCGTGATGGCGTTACAAAGAATTTGTCTACGTTTTTAAGTATATATAGAGAGATATTGGTTTAGGTTAGAGCGGCAGCAGTTTTTTTTACCAACTCACATAGACTAGTATAACATAACTTTTCGATACGCCTGTTTGTTATCTATTGAATCGTTCCTGTGGACATATTTCATAGAACCGCTCAACGTGGAAACACCACGGAACAAAACATTCTTCGCTCAAGGTGTATTATTCCACAGAACCACTCAACTCACTAAAACGAAAACACTCCTTGGTTCTTTCCTCGTCCAGCAACATCTGGGCCGTACATGCATTCAAAACCAATTCCTGTATTTTCAGCCACCGTCTCTTTCAGATATTTACATTCGGACACGTTTCTGAAATCTTTGTCTAATAATAATAAAACCGAAATCTTTCCAAAACATTCAGAAGCCGCAAGGTTCTTCAAGCCATAACTATGGTAATTCCATCCGCAGTCATTGATTTGCCTACTAAAGAAGGCTACTGGACATTCCACGCCTTCTGGCGATATCTCCTTATCAGTAATAACTTATTTAATTTCTTCAATTCAAATGTCATCTTCATATTTCCACATACGAGTACAATGTTTCCACTGCTGCTGGAACGAATGATCAGATCCACCAATTGCACGATTATGACAGGAGCATTACCGAAAGTCATTCGTCTGTATTGGTAATGGCCGCTCGTGTTTCGATCACCGTTTTAGAACATAAAAATTTCACCAGTGAGGTAAACTTCCTGTATCGTTTCTAATATCAACATCTTACCAATGGCGTTCACTTCGTTTCCACAAAAGACCAAAAGTTTCGTATTATTCTCGACAAAATTCCGGCGAAACTTCTCCGCTATGTCCAATCTCATATCAGAACGTTCACTGCTGAGGTCACGAAAGGCGTTTGCGTGTTGCCTATCCACAGAAGTTGCGTTAACCCATTGCTCTTATTGGCTGATAAAGTTATAAAATCATCCCTAAGAAAAAATTCGTTTCTGGGAAATTAGACAACTTCATCTCTGGTTTACGACTACTGAAATTCTTTTGGTCAGAACAAAAAATTGCTTACGCGAAATAAGTTTCTGTCACAACAAACGAAATTTCAGTTCCGGCAAACTAGAATTGTAGTCGTCTAATATTTCGTTTCGCATAAACGAATTTTTTCTTTGCATGTAGTAGGCCTCTCGATGTGTTTTCTGCGAGGCTTGATTGCGTCGTTGGTCCATGACGGTTAAATGTATTTTTAACTGAGAAGAAATCCAGGCAGCGATGTTCCTCGAGTAATGTTACCTTAACTGCGTTTATCATTCATCAAAGAATTTCATACAACGAAATTCTTTGTACATTCATTGATGAAATCTGCATAGTTTCACACCGATGTTCCTGTCTATTTAGTATTTAAGCGCTTTTGTGCTATCTTTTACCTCAGATCTCTGTATAATTTGTCAGAAATGAGGTGTTCGATCCAAGTTGATGAAAATCTGTTTAGGTTATGTATAGTCCGATCTATTTGTTTCTTCCTATACTTCATATACGACAGAATACTGCACATTTTAAGCTTATCGTTTTAATGACAAATGTCAAAAATGTTCATAAAAGCATCAGTATTTCGCCCATACTCTTAAAAATGTTGAGAGGCCAAAAATCCATTTACTTTTTTTAATTTGTAAGAGTCGGTGCATATTCCGTGTAAATTTTGGAAAATCGAAGGGAAGCAATTTTTTATAGTCTTAAAGAAATATATTTGAAACTTTTTTTGTTTTAAATTCCACAGAAAATTTGTGTTTTCAAGAAATTTTTATAAACATTTTAGGCAAAAACATGTAAGATAGTTCAGTCGGGTAACCCGACTAATGAATCCCCTCGCCTTGAATCTCAAATAAGTATTAGTAAATCTATTTATTTTTTTGTGTTATTTAAATTATTATCAATTTAATTTGCATTTAATAACTTTAAGGAGTGTACTGTTATTAAAGCTAAAAGCTGTTTTCTTTTGGTACAAAATGGTCCATTTGTGTGAGACGTACCAAAAACGGTCACTTTTCTCTAGACTCTAGGTACTATAGAACATTGCACTGTACGAAATTTCAAGTATTTGTATGCACTGGTATTAAAGTTGAAAGCTGTTAACTTTTGGTACAAAAAGGTCCATTTGTGTTGGAGGTTCCAAAATGGCGGCACAATAATGCCCATTTTTCACTGTATTGTAAATTTTCTTATTTTTAAGTACAAAATTTACTTATTTTGAAGACTAAGGACGTCTTTGGAGCATTTCTTTAATTTTATGACAAATTTTTTTTTCAGTGTAGGTACTATTAAACCATTACACTGTACAAAATTTCAAGTTTTTGTCTGCACCGGTAATACATTTATAAACTTTTGGTTCAAAATTGTCCATTTGTGTGGGAGGTACCAAAAGCGGCGTAGCAACTTCGCCCATTTTGCTCGAGGTAATAGTGACTAATAAACTAATACTATGTGTAGAATTTCAGAGTATTCGAATAAGTTGTACAGAAGTTATTAAATAATTAATATTTCACTAAATGTTAACCCTTTGTGGGAGATGTACTAGAAGGAGTGACCGAAATATGACCCATCTTCGAATTTAGCCCTAGATAGGAGAAAATATTGCCACTTACCAAATTTGATGTCAATCGGTTACTCCTTTCGTGAGTTATCCTGCGCACCAGCCAGCAGACAGACAGACGGACGGACATTGCTCATTCGACTTAAAATGACTCAAAACGGATATCCGCCGAAAATACTTAGGATCTTAGGTCACTTCTTCGTGACCTTCCTAATAAAATTCAAAAATTTTTTTGCTCTCCTGAAAAACAGAGTTTTTTAATAGAGCCCCTTTTGGATATAAGCCATCGATATATGCCTCGTTATGGATGGTATTATCCTGAAAATCCCGTTTTTCCAACGACAACATTTTTAATTTTTGTTTTTTTTTGCTTCTGTAAAATTTTCAAATGATACGCCCTTTTCTACTTTCTGATAACGATATGTTGGCTATAACTAAATCAGAACCGTTTTTTTTTCAAATTTGGCTATGTTTGTCCACGGATCAAGAAAGTCTACCATGCTAAATTTCAAAACGATTGGATGTAAACTACAACCTCTATAAGGATTAATGGTCTAATCGGACGAAACATATATGTGGGGCTATATCTAAATCTAAACCGATTTTCCTCAAATTCGGCTATGTTGGTCGATGGTTCAAGAAACTCTACCATGCTAAATTTTAAAACGAATGGATGTGAAATATAGCTTCTATTGGTGCTAAAGGGCCAAATCTGACGTCAACACGATTGGTTGAAAACAACTACTTCTATAGGGCTAAAGTTCCGAGTCGAATGAAACATATATACATATATTTGAGCTATATAATAATGTTTCAAATTCAAGAATCTCTACCATGCTAAATTTCAACACGATTGGATGAAAACTACAGCTTCTATAGGGTTAAAGGGCCAAATCGGACGAAACATATATATGGGGACTATAGCTAAATCCGAATTGATTTGCTTCAAATTCAATAGGTTTCCCTCCAGGCACGAAAGACTCCTAACTGCAATATTTTAACACGATCGGAGTGAAATTGCGATCTGAACTCAATGAACAAAATACGATGGACCAACGGACGGACAGACATGATTCGGTATAGATACGATCGGTATGCTATACAAGGTGGGTCTAGCTGTAGTATTTCTATGTGTTACAAACATCTGCCATGAAACAAACTTAAATCTTACCAGAACTTCATGTAAGGAAGTTCGCGCCCCAGAACTCTCAGAACATCGATAAACTAGGGAAATGATGAAGTCGTGAAAAATTGTCGATTGTCTTTTGGAGAAGTTGTGGCTGGCTCATTTCCTGCAATTTTTCCGAAGTTTTGGACATACAACTTCTTCCCACTAAGTTTGTTCAGGAATACCAATAGTTTGACGACCTTTTTTGTGTTCCAAAAACTGAAAATGCAAATGAAAGGAAGTAGACTTGTCACGATTGAGGTGATAAGGCCGCATTGATGGAATACCTCAAGGCCATACCTGAAGTGTTTCCCTGATTGGGAAATGTGCTGCTAGGATGGTATTATATTTGTATGGGATTATTCTGATGGGGGCCAAATTTATATTGACGAATAACAAATTATCCATGAAAATAAAAAGTCGCATTTTTTCCACATCTCGTAAGAAATTTTTGCATCTAATTAAATTGTTTCCTATAAGCTACAAATAGGTCTATTTTTAAAATTATTTACATTATCAAAAATAAGGAAGAAGCTAAATCATTGCAATACCGATACAAATGAAACACACATACATACATATATCTACATGCCTAAGTTATTGTTAATTCTACAGCTTTTCTTATTTGTTTGTAGCAACTTGAAGAGTATTGTTCTGCAGCAATAGGAATTGCCTTGTTCATTCCATCGACAAAAAATTCGTCATCAGGAATGTTTATATTTTGAATTCCATAGCAATCGTAGTATTTCCAAAAACAAAATTGTTGTCCATAAAAGATTAAATTCAATTTCTCCGCCTTCATTCTAATGGAATATTAATAGATTTCAGTAGTACTTGAGATTACGTTAATATTACTTTGAAAAAAAAAACTGTTAACTTGCAAAAAAGCGATGGGTTATTGTGGAGTATTAAGACTTTATTCTAAATGCTACAAAATCCTTCCCTATTGTCTCCACTTCTAAATACAATACAATGTCACAAATTGAAGCCCTCATGTAAAATGTATTTATGTGGATGAGTAAACACATTTCCGGAATCCATTCTTAACAATGTAGCCAGGAAATAAATCCCTGCATATCCTTATTGCGGCAAGTGCCCACACTTCCGTCCTTTCTATTTGTCTAACCTTAAAAGATATTATCTTAATCTGTGTATAACGACAAATCCAACAAGAATGGAAAGACAAAAATCATTTCCAGTAACACATTTGCATTCATTCCCAGTGCCATCAAAGACAGTTCCGGGAATTGTTTTACATTTAAAACCGCTTAGAGCGAACGAATAACTAAATCCCTCATGGCAACCCTTATCGCAAAGCGGTGTAATAATAAACAGATGCAACGCACCGTAGCAGTGTCCCGTCCATAGCCACAACAGGGCACAGATCGCTTGCCTGGCTGTCTGTCTCATCCATACCTACATAATTACCGTAAAGAAAACCCACGCACACACCCTGATCTGCTGTAGTCATCGTCGTTGTCGACGATGTCATAGCCGCCTCTCAATGGAGGAATGTTGGAGTGGAGCGATGATAGTGGTTGTGGCGGCGTGGTGTTTTATTGCATTTGGAGGCGAACCAACTAAACTTGTCACATCGAGTTTTTGTTTATTTTTTTCTGTTTTTTTTTTGTTGTGAATTCCCATTATGGTCGGACGTCATTGGGATGGATATGTACTCAACAATACACTCACTCATACTCCTAAGATGAAATAAACTTATATGCGTATGACAGCAACAATAGAGTGACAAAGTTATATAGAAACTCTTACAATGATGACAATGACAACAAAACTGCATTGTCACCAAGTGACAACAACATTATACTCACTTTCATTTAAATCCCAAATGCTGCATGATAATCAGGTGGTGGACAGGGCAACCAGTGGGAGAGATGAATGACGATTGCAGTCTTTTGAGATGAAATGTTCTTCATTGAAGGCTTTTACTAAAGAGAATTTCTTCACAAAAGATTTTATTTATAGAAAAGTTCTTCATTAAAGTCTTTTCCTACAATAAGTTATTCATTAAAGACTTTTCCTACAGAAAAGTTCTTCATTGAAGACTATTCCTATAGAAAAGTTCATCGATGGTGAATTTTCTTATAGAAAAGTTCATCGATGGTGAATTTTCTTATAGAAAAGTTCATCGATGATGACTTTTCTTATAGAAATGTTAATCGTTGATGAGTTTTCTTATAGAAATGTTCATCGTTGATGAGTTTTCTTATAGAAAAGTTCATCGTCGATGACTTTTCTAATAGAACAGCTCATCGTTGATGACTTTACTAATAGAACAGCTCATCGTTGATGACTTTTCGTACAGTAAAGTTCATCGATGACGACTTTTTTTATAGAAAAGTTAATCGTTGATGACTTTTCTTATAGAAAAGTTAATCGTTGATGACTTATCTTATAGAAAAGTTCATCGTTGAAGACTTATCTTATAGAAAAGTTCATCGTTGATGACTTTTCTTATGGAAAAGTTCGTCGTTGATGACTTTTCTTATAGAAAAGTTCATCGTTGATGACTTTTCTTATAGAAATGTTCATCGTTGATGACCTTTCTTATAGAAAAGTTCATCGTTGATGACTTTTCTTATAGAAAAGTTCATCGTTGATGACTTTTCTTATAGAAAAGTTCATCGTTGATGACTTTTCTTATAGAAAAGTTCATCGTTGATGACTTTTCTTATAGAAAAGTTCATCGTTGATGACTTTTCTTATAGAAAAGTTCATCGTTGATGACTTTTCTTATAGAAAAGTTCATCGTTGATGACTTTTCTTATAGAAAAGTTCATCGTTGATGACTTTTCTTATAGAAAAGTTCATCGTTGATGACTTTTCTTATGGAAACGTTCATCGTTGATGACTTTTCTTATGGAAAAGTTCATCGTTGATGACTTTTCTTATAGAAAAGTTCATCGCTGATGACTTTTCTTATAGAAAAGTTCATCGTTGATGACTTTTCTTATAGAAAAGTTCATCGTTGATGACTTTTCTTATAGAAAAGTTCATCGTTGATGACTATTCTTATAGAAAAGTTCATCGTTGATGACTATTCTTATAGAAAAGTTCATCGTTGATGACTTTTCTTATAGAAAAGTTCATCGTTGATGACTTTTCTTATAGAAAAGTTCATCGTTGATGACTTTTCTTATAGAAAAGTTCATCGTTGATGACTTTTCTTATACAAAAGTTCATCGTTGATGACTCTTCTTATAGAAAAGTTCATCGTTGATGACTCTTCTTATAGAAAAGTTCATCGTTGATGACTTTTCTTATAGAAAACTCATCGTTGATGACTTTTCTTATAGAAAACTCATCGTTGATGACTTTTCTTATAGAAAAGTTCATCGTTGATGACTTTTCTTATAGAAAAGTTCATCGTTGATGACTTTTCGTATAGAAAAGTTCATCGTTGATGACTTTTCGTATAGAAAAGTTCATCGTTGATGACTTTTCGTATAGAAAAGTTCATCGTTGATGACTTTTCGTATAGAAAAGTTCATCGTTGATGACTTTTCGTATAGAAAAGTTCATCGTTGATGACTTTTCGTATAGAAAAGTTCATCGTTGATGACTTTTCGTATAGAAAAGTTCATCGTTGATGACTTTTCGTATAGAAAAGTTCATCGTTGATGACTTTTCGTATAGAAAAGTTCATCGTTGATGACTTTTCGTATAGAAAAGTTCATCGTTGATGACTTTTCGTATAGAAAAGTTCATCGTTGATGACTTTTCGTATAGAAAAGTTCATCGTTGATGACTTTTCGTATAGAAAAGTTCATCGTTGATGACTTTTCGTATAGAAAAGTTCATCGTTGATGACTTTTCTTCTAGAAAAGTTCATCGTTGATGACTTTTCTTCTACAAAAGTTCATCGTTGATGACTTTTCTTCTAGAAAAGTTCATCGTTGATGACTTTTCTTCTAGAAAAGTTCATCGCTGATGACTTTTCTTATAGAAAAGTTCATCGTTGGTGACTTGATCGTTGATGACTTTTCTTATAGAAAAGTTCATCGTTGATGACTTTTCTTATAGAAGAGTTCATCGTTGGTGACATTTATAGAAAAGCTCATCGTTGATGAGTTTTCTTATAGAAAAGTTCATCGTTGATGACTTTTCTTATAGAAAAGTTCATCGTTGATGACTTTTCTTAGAGAAAAGTTCATCTTTGATGACTTTTCTTAGAGAAAAGTTCATCGTTGATGACTTTTCTTAGAGAAAAGTTCATCGTTGATGACTTTTCTTATAGAAAAATTCATCGTTGATGATTTTTCTTCTAGAAAAGTTCATCGAAGGTGGCTTTTCTTATAGAAATGTTCATCGCTGATGAATTTTCTTATAGAAAATTCATCGCTGATGACTCTCTTTTATAGAACAGTTGATGACTCCTTCTGTCATCAATTACTATTCATATTTTATTTTGTATACCAAACGAAACTCCTTTCATTCTTACTTATCTTTCAATATAGTCAACCCGGAAGTAAATTGTTGTTTTTTGTGTTACTTTCGTCATCGAAAGTCCTCTCCTCAATTAGGAGCACTTCATACCCTGTAAGATGTGCTGTATGATAATGTAATTAATATTTCGCAGTAATACAGCTCTGCTGCAGAGCAGAAGATTGAGTTACTTTCAAAGTAGCCACTTCTGTTTTGTTCTTTATTTTTTGATGGCTTTGTTAAAAATGAATGATTTCGTAACATGGAAATTTACCATTATCATGGCAGTTGTCGTGTCGTCGACGTCATACACATATGGATTTGAAAATTGGTCGAAACATGAAGATAAGAAGCTTTTAGTATTTGAGGTTTTGATACCATCAAAATTGCTACAAAGACGATAAGAGCTAACCAACCAAACCACAATGACTTGAAAATGTGGTCACTCTGGACTTATGCAAAAAAGTGGCAAAACATGTGAATAACGAACACTTGTTTTATGTAATTACATTTAAATTGTTGAAGAAAATCCCAAAGGCATTTGATTCTGAATTTCAACAAAAGAATGTATTCTATTACTCAGGCAACAGAATTGTGTATTCATTTCATGTACAACCCCAGCGACGGAGACAATCCCCTTTTGCGGACACAAGCACTGCTGTGCATCTGGCTCATTGTGCTGGGATTTATATTACATCTGCTCATATTTTTTAAAAAGGAATAATAGCACGTTTTCTTACAACTCGACATTTATGTATGCTCTACATGAATCTTACAGCCAAACATTGTATATAGTTTGGTTTAACAATAGTGCCCCCTCGAATTTGAGGAAACACTTTATAATTAAACGGCTACTTGAGATAAGCAAATATTCCTACTACGTCAGGGGTTTTTAATAAAGATACGGAATAAATTGTTTATTTGCTGGAATTTATAAGATAAGCAATTGAAAAAGTGTTAATCTTAACGCTGAGTTACCGGTAAACGATATCTATAAATAAAGTCATCCACGATGAACTTTTCTATAAAAAAAGTTATCAACGATGATCTTTTCTATAAGAAAAGTCGTCAACGATGATCTTTTCTATAAGAAAAGTCGTTAACGATGATCTTTTCTATAAGAAAAGTCGTCAAAGATGAACTTTTCTATATGAAAAGTCATCAACGATGAACTTTTCTATATGAAAAGTCATCAACGATGAACTTTTCTATAAGAAAAGTCATAAACGATAAACTTTTCTATAAGAAATGTGATCAACAATGAACTTTTCTGTGAGAAAATTCACCAAAGATAAACTTTTCTATAAGAAAGGTCATCAACGATGACCTTTTCTATAAGAAAAGTCATCAACGATGATCTTTTCTAGAAGAAAAGTCATCAACGATGAACTTTTCTAGAAGAAAAGTCATCAACGATGAACTTTTCTTGAAGAAAAGTCATCAACGATGAACTTTTCTAGAAGAAAAGTCACCAACGATGAACTTTTCTATAAGAAAAGAGATCAACGATGAACTTTTCTATAAGAAAAGAGATCAACGATGAACTTTTCTATAAGAAAAGTCATCAACGATTAACTTTTCTATAAGAAAAGTCATCAACGATGAACTTTTCTAGAAGAAAAGTCACCAACGATGAACTTTTCTATAAGAAAAGAGAACAACGATTAACTTTTCTATAAGAAAAGTCATCAACGATTAACTTTTCTATAAGAAAAGTCATCAACGATGAACTTTTCTAGAAGAAAAGTCATCAACGATGAACTTTTCTATAAGAAAAGAGATCAACGATGAACTTTTCTAGAAGAAAAGCCATCAACGATGAAATTTTCTATGTGAAAAGTCACCAACGATGAACTTTTCTATAAGAAAAGTCACCAACGATGAACTTTTCTATAAGAAAAGCGATCAACGACGAACTTTTCTATAAGAAAAGTCATCAACGATGAACTTTTCTAGAAGAAAAGTCATCAACGATGAACTTTTCTATAAGAAAAGCCATCAACGATGAACTTTTCTATAAGAAAAGCCATTAACGATGACATATTCTATAAGAAAAGTCACCAACGATGAACTTTTCTATAAGAAAAGTCACCAACGATGAACTTTTCTATAAGAAAAGTCATCAACGATTAACTTTTCTATAAGAAAAGTCATCAACGATGAACTTTTCTCTATAAGAAAAGTCATCAACGATGAACTTTTCTCTATAAGAAAAGTCATCAACGATGAACTTTTCTCTATAAGAAAAGTCATCAACGATGAACTTTTCTCTATAAGAAAAGTCATCAACGATGAACTTTTCTCTATAAGAAAAGTCATCAACGATGAACTTTTCTCTATAAGAAAAGTCATCAACGATGAACTTTTCTCTATAAGAAAAGCCATCAACGATGAACTTTTCTCTATAAGAAAAGTCATCAACGATGAACTTTTCTCTATAAGAAAAGTCATCAACGATGAACTTTTCTCTATAAGAAAAGTCATCAACGATGAACTTTTCTCTATAAGAAAAGTCATCAACGATGAACTTTTCTCTATAAGAAAAGTCATCAACGATGAACTTTTCTCTATAAGAAAAGTCATCAACGATGAACTTTTCTCTATAAGAAAAGTCATCAACGATGAACTTTTCTCTATAAGAAAAGTCATCAACGATGAACTTTTCTCTATAAGAAAAGTCATCAACGATGAACTTTTCTCTATAAGAAAAGTCATCAACGATGAACTTTTCTACAAGAAAACTCATTAACGATGCACGCCTTGCGTGTGATGTAGTTAAATGTTAAATTTATTTAAAATTAAACGGTGATTTGAAACGACTGAATGTATTCGAATTCGTGGAATTAATTAATTTACAATATCATTGAACTCATTTGACAATTGTAAATTAATTCCACAAACTAATCGTGTAAACAATTAATTTTCCGAACAAACCGGAAACTATTTATTCGAATTCTCTGGGTTAGGCGGTCAACTATTCACACTTTTTTTCTTATGAATAAATTAGATTTCTGTTTTTTACTCGTATGCATTTTCTCTTCACATACTTTGTTTCAGAAGTTCTGAAAAAAGCTATTATCGGTCTCTGGTATTTGCGTTGTTTCACTTTCACTAAAAAACTCGGTCGTTTTTTGTTTCATTTCGGAGGGAAATCGCATTTAATGATCGTTCAACATTTGCTGATGAATGAATGGGAACTTAGAACTCACATTTGCCTACTTTTTCCAAATGGAGAAACATAGACAAAACTATGGCATTTAACAAAATGTTTAAATTTATTATTATTATATTTGTTATTGTATTTTATTGCCTACCGAAATGTATATTTGGCAAATTTACTAAAGGTCATGTTCATTAAGATTTAAATGAATTTCCTTCTATGTAGAATTGAATAATAGCAAATTTAAATAATAAATTTTAAATTCAAGCAAACACCTACAATCAGCCGCAACAATAGTTTTGTATATGTAGAGATCTTAATCTCTGTAAGAAAGTGAAATTTATAACAATAAAAGAATTGAAAATAGTTCTGAGTGCGGGATTAAAATGGAAAAAACGACTTAGCAAAGACAACTTTAATATAATATAATTGTATAATATCGGCTTATTTTTCAATACTTCATATACTTTTTATATACATATATGGAATATTGTTTCAATTCAGAATAAACCTCACATTTTTTTTAAATTATAAAATTATAAGTAAAAAAATCCCCAATGATTCACTGATGTAGCGCCAATTTCTTAGCAAAAACATACTCGTATTCACAATATTTGAGCTCATTAAAATAAATCAATAAACAAATTACCCAAACGACCGCTTCAATTGTGGCAATTTTGTTTAGTTGGTGCGAGTGGAACATTTGGAATTTTGTATACGAATTTGTGAGTCACAATTGGGTGTTTTTTGCTCCCACAAAAAAAACAAGATCACTGAAAGCAGTTCAAAATACTTTTCTGCGGAAGTGAAATAATAAATCAAACAAACTTAAATTTGCGCCACTTTCTCATTTTTTGAAACACTTCTTCTAGGGAAAAGTTCATCGCTGTTGACTTTTCCTATAGAAAATTTCATCGTTGATGACTTTTCCTATAGAAAAGTTCACCGTTGATTTCTTTTCCTGTAGAAAACTTCATCGTTGATGACTTTTCCTATAGAAAAGTTCATCGTTGATGACTTTTCCTAAAGAAAATTTCATCGTTGATGATTTTTCCTAAAGAAAATTTCATCGTTGATGACTTTTCCTATAGAAAAGTTCATCGTTGATGACTTGTCCTATAGAAAAGTTCATCGTTGTTGACTTTTCCTATAGAAAAGTTCATCGTTGATGACTTCTCCTATAGAAAAGTTCATCGTTGATGACTTTTCCTATAGAAAAGTTCATCGTTGATGACTTTTCGTATAGAAAAGTTCATCGTTGATGACTTTTCGTATAGAAAAGTTCATCGTTGATGACTTTTCGTATAGAAAAGTTCATCGTTGATGACTTTTCGTATAGAAAAGTTCATCGTTGATGACTTTTCGTATAGAAAAGTTCATCGTTGATGACTTTTCGTATAGAAAAGTTCATCGTTGATGACTTTTCGTATAGAAAAGTTCATCGTTGATGACTTTTCGTATAGAAAAGTTCATCGTTGATGACTTTTCGTATAGAAAAGTTCATCGTTGATGACTTTTCGTATAGAAAAGTTCATCGTTGATGACTTTTCGTATAGAAAAGTTCATCGTTGATGACTTTTCGTATAGAAAAGTTCATCGTTGATGACTTTTCGTATAGAAAAGTTCATCGTTGATGACTTTTCGTATAGAAAAGTTCATCGTTGATGACTTTTCGTATAGAAAAGTTCATCGTTGATGACTTTTCGTATAGAAAAGTTCATCGTTGATGACTTTTCGTATAGAAAAGTTCATCGTTGATGACTTTTCGTATAGAAAAGTTCATCGTTGATGACTTTTCGTATAGAAAAGTCCATCGTTGATGACTTTTCGTATAGAAAAGTCCATCGTTGATGACTTTTCGTATAGAAAAGTCCATCGTTGATGACTTTTCGTATAGAAAAGTCCATCGTTGATGACTTTTCGTATAGAAAAGTTCATCGTTGATGACTTTTCGTATAGAAAAGTTCATCGTTGATGACTTTTCGTATAGAAAAGTTCATCGTTGATGACTTTTCGTATAGAAAAGTTCATCGTTGATGACTTTTCGTATAGAAAAGTTCATCGTTGATGACTTTTCGTATAGAAAAGTTCATCGTTGATGACCTTTCATATAGAAAAGTTCATCGTTGATGACTTTTCGTATAGAAAAGTTCATCGTTGATGACTTTTCGTATAGAAAAGTTCATCGTTGATGACTTTTCGTATAGAAAAGTTCATCGTTGATGACTTTTCGTATAGAAAAGTTCATCGTTGATGACTTTTCGTATAGAAAAGTTCATCGTTGATGACTTTTCGTATAGAAAAGTTCATCGTTGATGACTTTTCTTTTCTAGAAAAGTTCATCGTTGATGACTTTTCTTTTCGGGAAAAGTTCATCGTTGATGACTTTTCTTTTCGGGAAAAGTTCATCGTTGATGACTTTTCTTTGTAGAAAAGTTCATCGTTGATGACTTTTCTTTGTAGAAAAGTTCATCGGTGATGACTTTTTTTATAGTTCATCGTTGATGACTTTTCGTATAGAAAAGTTCATCGTTGATGACTTTTCGTATAGAAAAGTTCATCGTTGATGACTTTTCGTATAGAAAAGTTCATCGTTGATGACTTTTCGTATAGAAAAGTTCATCGTTGATGACTTTTCGTATAGAAAAGTTCATCGTTGATGACTTTTCTTATAGAAAAGTTCATCGTCGATGACTTTTCTTATAGAAAAGTTCATCGTTGATGACTTTTCGTATAGAAAAGTTCATCGTTGATGACTTTTCGTATAGAAAAGTTCATCGTTGATGACCTTTCATATAGAAAAGCTCATCGTTGATGACTTTTCGTATAGAAAAGTTCATCGTTGATGACTTTTCGTATAGAAAAGTTCATCGTTGATGACTTTTCGTGTAGAAAAGTTCATCGTTGATGACTTTTCGTATAGAAAAGTTCATCGTTGATGACTTTTCGTATAGAAAAGTTCATCGTTGATGACTTTTCGTATAGAAAAGTTCATCGTTGATGACTTTTCGTATAGAAAAGTTCATCGTTGATGACTTTTCGTATAGAAAAGTTCATCGTTGATGACTTTTCGTATAGAAAAGTTCATCGTTGATGACTTTTCGTATAGAAAAGTTCATCGTTGATGACTTTTCGTATAGAAAAGTTCATCGTTGATGACTTTTCGTATAGAAAATTTCATCGTTGATGACTTTTCGTATAGAAAAGTTCATCGTTGATGACTTTTCGTATAGAAAAGTTCATCGTTGATGACTTTTCATATAGAAAAGTTCATCGTTGATGACTTTTCATATAGAAAAGTTCATCGTTGATGACTTTTCGTATAGAAAAGTTCATCGTTGATGACTTTTCGTATAGAAAAGTTCATCGTTGATGACTTTTCGTATAGGAAAGTTCATCGTTGATGACTTTTCGTATAGGAAAGTTCATCGTTGATGACTTTTCGTATAGGAAAGTTCATCGTTGATGACTTTTCGTATAGGAAAGTTCATCGTTGATGACTTTTCGTATAGAAAAGTTCATCGTTGATGACTTTTCGTATAGAAAAGTTCATCGTTGATGACTTTTCGTATAGAAAAGTTCATCGTTGATGACTTTTCGTATAGAAAAGTTCATCGTTGATTACTTTTCGTATAGAAAAGTTCATCGTTGATGACTTTTCGTATAGAAAAGTTCATCGTTGATGACTTTTCGTATAGAAAAGTTCATCGTTGATGACTTTTCGTATAGAAAAGTTCATCGTTGATGACTTTTCGTATAGAAAAGTTCATTGTTGATGACTTTTCGTATAGAAAAGTTCATTGTTGATGACTTTTCTTTTCTAGAAAAGTTCATCGTTGATGACTTTTCTTATAGAAAAGTTCATCGTTGATGACTTTTCTTATAGAAAAGTTCATGGTTGATGACTTTTCTTATAGAAAAGTTCATCGTTGATGACTTTTCGTATAGAAAAGTTCATCGTTGATGACCTTTCCTGTAGAAAAGTTCATCGTTGATGACTTTTCCTATAGAAAAGTTCATCGTTGATGACTTTTCCTATAGAAAAGTTCATCGTTGATGACTTTTCTTTTCTAGAAAAGTTCATCGTTGATGACTTTTCTTTTCGGGAAAAGTTCATCGTTGATGACTTTTCTTTTCGGGAAAAGTTCATCGTTGATGACTTTTCTTTTCGGGAAAAGTTCATCGTTGATGACTTTTCTTTGTAGAAAAGTTCATCGTTGATGACTTTTCTTTGTAGAAAAGTTCATCGGTGATGACTTTTTTTATAGAAAAGTTCATCGTTGATGACTTTTCGTATAGAAAAGTTCATCGTTGATGACTTTTCGTATAGAAAAGTTCATCGTTGATGACTTTTCGTATAGAAAAGTTCATCGTTGATAACTTTTCGTATAGAAAAGTTCATCGTTGATGACTTTTCGTATAGAAAAGTTCATCGTTGATGACTTTTCGTATAGAAAAGTTCATCGTTGATGACTTTTCGTATAGAAAAGTTCATCGTTGATGACTTTTCGTATAGAAAAGTTCATCGTTGATGACTTTTCGTATAGAAAAGTTCATCGTTGATGACTTTTCGTATAGAAAAGCTCATCGTTGATGACTTTTCGTATAGAAAAGTTCATCGTTGATGACTTTTCGTATAGAAAAGTTCATCGTTGATGACTTTTCGTATAGAAAAGTTCATCGTTGATGACTTTTCGTATAGAAAAGTTCATCGTTGATGACTTTTCGTATAGAAAAGTTCATCGTTGATGACTTTTCGTATAGAAAAGTTCATCGTTGATGACTTTTCGTATAGAAAAGTTCATCGTTGATGACTTTTCGTATAGAAAAGTTCATCGTTGATGACTTTTCGTATAGAAAAGTTCATCGTTGATGACTTTTCGTATAGAAAAGTTCATCGTTGATGACTTTTCGTATAGAAAAGTTCATCGTTGATGACTTTTCGTATAGAAAAGTTCATCGTTGATGACTTTTCGTATAGAAAAGTTCATCGTTGATGACTTTTCGTATAGAAAAGTTCATCGTTGATGACTTTTCGTATAGAAAAGTTCATCGTTGATGACTTTTCGTATAGAAAAGTTCATCGTTGATGACTTTTCGTATAGAAAAGTTCATCGTTGATGACTTTTCGTATAGAAAAGTTTATCGTTGATGACTTTTCGTATAGAAAAGTTCATCGTTGATGACTTTTCGTATAGAAAAGTTCATCGTTGATGACTTTTCGTATAGAAAAGTTCATCGTTGATGACTTTTCGTATAGAAAAGTTCATCGTTGATGACTTTTCGTATAGAAAAGTTCATCGTTGATGACTTTTCGTATAGAAAAGTTCATCGTTGATGACTTTTCGTATAGAAAAGTTCATCGTTGATGACTTTTCGTATAGAAAAGTTCATCGTTGATGACTTTTCGTATAGAAAAGTTCATCGTTGATGACTTTTCGTATAGAAAAGTTCATCGTTGATGACTTTTCGTATAGAAAAGTTCATCGTTGATGACTTTTCGTATAGAAAAGTTCATCGTTGATGACTTTTCGTATAGAAAAGTTCATCGTTGATGACTTTTCGTATAGAAAAGTTCATCGTTGATGACTTTTCGTATAGAAAAGTTCATCGTTGATGACTTTTCGTATAGAAAAGTTCATCGTTGATGACTTTTCGTATAGAAAAGTTCATCGTTGATGACTTTTCGTATAGAAAAGTTCATCGTTGATGACTTTTCGTATAGAAAAGTTCATCGTTGATGACTTTTCGTATAGAAAAGTTCATCGTTGATGACTTTTCGTATAGAAAAGTTCATCGTTGATGACTTTTCGTATAGAAAAGTTCATCGTTGATGACTTTTCGTATAGAAAAGTTCATCGTTGATGACTTTTCGTATAGAAAAGTTCATCGTTGATGACTTTTCGTATAGAAAAGTTCATCGTTGATGACTTTTCGTATAGAAAAGTTCATCGTTGATGACTTTTCGTATAGAAAAGTTCATCGTTGATGACTTTTCGTATAGAAAAGTTCATCGTTGATGACTTTTCGTATAGAAAAGTTCATCGTTGATGACTTTGCGTATAGAAAAGTTCATCGTTGATGACTTTTCGTATAGAAAAGTTCATCGTTGATGACTTTTCGTATAGAAAAGTTCATCGTTGATGACTTTTCGTATAGAAAAGTTCATCGTTGATGACTTTTCGTATAGAAAAGTTCATCGTTGATGACTTTTCGTATAGAAAAGTTCATCGTTGATGACTTTTCGTATAGAAAAGTTTATCGTTGATGACTTTTCGTATAGAAAAGTTTATCGTTGATGACTTTTTGTATAGAAAAGTTCATCGTTGATGACTTTTCGTATAGAAAAGTTCATCGTTGATGACTTTTCGTATAGAAAAGTTCATCGTTGATGACTTTTCGTATAGAAAAGTTCATCGTTGATGACTTTTCGTATAGAAAAGTTCATCGTTGATGACTTTTCGTATAGAAAAGTTCTTCGTTGATGACTTTTCGTATAGAAAAGTTCTTCGTTGATGACTATTCTTATAGAAAAGTTCTTCGTTGCTGACTTTTCTTGTAGAAAAATTCAGCGTTGTTGACTTTTCTTATAGAAAAGTCCATCGTTGATGACTTTTCTTATAGAAAAGTTCATCGTTGATGACTTTTCTTATAGAAAAGTTCATCGTTGATGACTTTTCGTATAGAAAAGTTCATCGTTGACGACATTTCGTATAGAAAAGTTCTTCGTTGACGACTTTTCGTATAGAAAAATTCAGCGTTGATCAATTTTCTTATAGAAAAGTTGATCACTTTTCTTTTTGAAAAGTTCATCGTTGATGACTTTTAGAATATTTGATATTGATTTGGAAAATTGAAGCTTTAATCAATCTGTGTTTAAAGAAAAAAGATTAAACACAAGTTTTACTTTTTAGTGACGACTTTTGCGTCTTACACAGAATATTATCGGTTTTCTTGCGAAAATTAAAAACTATTTATTGTAAACGACGCATGTCTAAAACAGCTTACAAGTAGTGTCTTTCTGTTAAGACGTAATTTTTAAGTATTTATAAACAGAAGCAAGCTGAAATGTGCAAGATTTGCTGACGACTATGATGAAGATGAAACTTGTTTGTATTTTTTTTTTCTCCTAGGAATTTGTAAATGTAACTTGACCGCTCAATGACGTCAGAATCGCGGGAGATGGTTGTGAAAATACTTGTCTAATAGATAAATATGTATTAAATGGTCTTTAATTGACATATATTTTACTGACAATGATTTGAAATGCATTACGTTGCTGGAGAGACCTAAGCAGTCATCCAGGTAGTCATGGGACCTTAATCAATATTACGGATATTGAATTATAATTGGAATATTTATGACTTTATCCTCTAAAGACGTTTTTCTAGTCTCCCATTCTTTTGCTCGGTCCGTTGACCGATATGTTGTAATCGAATAAATACTTTTAATTAATTAACTCACTTGCCTGTTACTCTGGGGCACAGTGTTCAACAACATGATTATGGCATATTAAAAGCATTTCCTAAATACTTGCATTAGCGGAAATGGTGTAATTTGATATTTACCCCTCAAGTAAGTCTTTGTATCTGTCCATATGCCATTATGAAATAATTCTGCAAATTATATACATATAAAAGAGCTTCGAGAGGGGGACCCTCGCAACTCGCCCCTCCATCCACAACGCCATCATTATTGAGGTAAAATGTATAAAAACAAAGACTATAATTTTCATTGAACCGACTACAATGGCAAAACAAACTCGGCATTTAAAGTTTAAGATATGTATGCGAAGCGTACGAGTATGATAGGGGTAATGGAGGAATCAAGCCATTCCGCCAGCCAGTCATCCAGCTAGTCATTCATACATCCCCATCCATCCACCATAGACGCCAAGACTCAGAGCAAAAATAGCAATGCGTTTTTAATTCACATGTGAATAGTTTTTCTCTTGAATTGTTTTATTTTGCGAGAATTAAGAAAAAAATAGCGTTAAAATATAAAAATGAGCAATGCTAGAAACTCATGGCATCCAGGCACTCCACACTCTGCCGGGGCATCATTTATCCACCAAATGGAACTTGACTGTAATTTCCACTTGATAAATTTTTGTCTGCGTTTTTCTACTCGTGTACACATTTACTCGCATTCATTTTGAGGCTTCAAACGAGGATGCTGCTAAAAGTGAAGTAAAAAATAAAAATAATATTAATAGTTCGAATGAATTTTCCCGGGTTGCCCCAAGGAAACTTTTGATACATTTGTAAATTTTATTGCATAACACTGTGGAACACAATATTTCCCAATTTTACTAATTTTTTTTTGATGAATCGGCATCGGAAACGCCTGATCCTTACATTTTAGGTATATGATGTGTTGAGCAAGAACACTACGAGGAATATTTTTTTGAACTTGTTTACCCTCTTGCTGTTCAATCTAGGGGTCTTTTTGGTAAATTTACGGAGAAGGGTAAAGATCACCCCTAAAACAGGTGTTCAACCGCTCACAACTCAAGCTAAATGCCAGAAATAAGCTACAACATAAAATCCAATTCGAAAAAGTATGCAATTTACCTAAAAATTAATTTTTTTTTTGGCTGATTTCTGGCATTTAAGTTAAGTTTTGAGTTTTGGTGTATTCAGAGACTTATGGTAGAATTGTATGGTAAATATTTTTGTTGGGCATTTCATCGTTCGAGCGAAAAACCACAAGTAGCTGCCAGTGAGAGGAACACATAATTTAGGATCGGATATATACAACTTTTCAGATATCGGCTACAGTCTACAGAAAAATAGTTTTTAGATCTAGGACAAAAAAAAAATGTTGCAGTGTTATTGCTTTACCTTTCCAAAACTTAAAACGGATATAACATCCTAATCAAGAGACCTAAAGCGAAAGAAGCAACATTTTGTGATCACTTATTGTTGGTAAAAATTTGCAACCGACTTCCGAAACATTAAATGCATTTCACAAAATATAATATAATGCTGCAAAATGTTTTCTCATACTGGAAGCGATATGATTGGGATATCGCTCAACGAAATTTACTATTACTATACATTTGGTAATACCAGTCTTTTTTCATTTGGTCAGAGTAAAGTTTTCACAAAACTGCAAATAACGGGTTTCAGAACATTTTCTGGTACTTGAAAATAGCAGATTAGGAGAGAGCTGCCAAAATATGTTCTTGTCATAAATTCGGTAGTCCCATCTCTTCTCATTTGTTCTTCTC